>CM018032.1:16515005-16917505 GCA_008638375.1 Nyssa sinensis | reverse complement strand
AGCCTCTGCTCTGGCCTCCTTTGAGGAGGCCTCTAGTCTCGAAGGTTCTGTCTACCGTCCTAGCGAATGAATTCTCTCAATCGTCCCCTTCTGATGAGATGCTCTATCTCCTACTACAGAGCCTCTAGCTTCTCAGTGGTATGCCCCTGCTTTTTATGAAAATCACAGTACTTGTTTCTCTTGAGTCGAAGTTATTTTTCAGTAGTTCTGGCCACTTCAAGTTTTCACGAGTCTAGACCTACTGAAGTATATGGGTAACAGTAGCATTTAATGGGGTATAAGTTCCGTACCTTCCAAAGCCAGAGTTATTTTGGGCTCTTAATGCTATTATCTTGTCGAGACTCCTAGTTCTCTTTTTATTGTCCTTGATATCCCTTTTCTGAGCTTGCTCGTTCTTTTGAGCTTGCTCTTTACCTTTTTGGAATTAGGCTTTTGTGTCTTCAAAATTAATATATTTTCGTGCTCTATCTATAAGTGCAGTCATATCGGTAGGGTGATTCTTAGTTAAAGAGCCCTGAAAGCGTCCAGGCCCCAGGCCTGAAGTGAGGGCAGCCACCAAAAAACTTGAACTATAGTCGTTCATCTCTGTGAGTTCAATATTGAAATGAGTTACGTACTCCCGTAGTGACTCTCCCTTTGCTTGGTTAATAGTCAACAGGAATTTTGGCCCTTTCTTAACTTCCTATTTGTTAAAAAGTGGTCAAAAATAGCCTACTGAGTTTATAGAAGTTGCTGATTAATTTTTTAGGAAGATTGTGAAATCATTTAAGGGCGGTAACCTTCAGGCTGGTTACAAAGGTTCGACACATAAAGGCATCGGTGGCCTCGTGCAGAGCCAGTGTATGCTGATAATGAGATAGATGGTCTCTAGGGTCTTCAAACCCATTATAAGGCATGAATTTTAGGACAATAAACTTCTTGGGTCATTCCTCTGTCATTATGGCAAGAGTGAATGGTGTAGAGAACTTGCCGAGTAATTTTCTTAACTTATTCTATTGTAGAGGGACATGGAACCCGTTGGTAGAGATCGTTTGATCTTGAGAATCTGTTATCTCTTCAACCCTCTGAGGAGTCTTGGGCAGGTTCTATTATGCCATTGGTACCTATTGTTGGTCTTGCCCCATGCTTCCAAGTCTTAGCTTTATAAGGGGATTTCTTCTAGCAACAGTTTAAGGGTGTTGTTCTCCTAATAATGGTGGACGTGGGATTTTGGGAGGTTGAAGTCCTTGGTGTATTGGATTTGGCCTCAAAAGTTGTTAGGATTGGTATTCTCGTCCTACTCTGATAATGGACGGTGGGACGAAATGATGGTATTCCTCTTCCAATAGTTATTGATGAATAGGGATTAGTCCCCATATGAACGGTACCATAAGGGTGCACCGGTTGCGCGTTGGGCAGCTCTTCATTGTGGGATCGTCCACCCACGTTGATGACAGGAGGTTGAGGTCTTTCATGAACACTGTTAGTAGGAGGAGAAGGATTGC
The DNA here is from genome assembly GCA_008638375.1 of Nyssa sinensis. Lineage (NCBI taxonomy): Eukaryota > Viridiplantae > Streptophyta > Magnoliopsida > Cornales > Nyssaceae > Nyssa > Nyssa sinensis. Next base: position 16,916,021 of record CM018032.1, on the reverse strand, counting down.
TTCACTGGTTCTGAGCCAGTGAGGCCAGAGCTTGTGACATGACTACGAGTTGTTCCTGCATCTGATTGGACTGCCATTGAATTCGATCAAGCTGTTGTTGTAGATGAACGGGTGTCTGTCATCTTCCTCTTCCAACAAGAGGTTGATTTTGAGGATTTCTTCTAGGACGAAGGTTTGGGTCCATTGGTTCTTTTTAGAAAAGAAACTAGGTTTTTGACGAAAAATAATGAGAACGATCGTTGTTCCCACAAACGGCGCCAAACTAATGTTGCACTTTTCTGGTTTGAAAACTTCTCCTCTCGAACTACCTATCAAGAACTCGAGATCAGAGGGTCACCGGGAAGGTTTTATTGGTAGTTGCTCTGATGATAAAGTCAGTAGGAGAAATAAAGACAGTAATTCAAGATAAGAATTGAACATGAATTGAAAGCGTACGTTATAGCCTTATTTATAGGTTGTAGATCTCATAAGTTGAGTATGTTTAGAAGCTATAAAAGTAAGGATTTGAAGATATTCATAGATAGTAGTTACCATATTTGACTTTGTTTCCTTTCTCTGAGGTCCGTAGCCTATGGAAGGCGGTGATCAATTCAAAATCCCTTACCTCTGAAGTCTTTGTACTTGATTGGTCGAATGAACTAACAACCTCATGATCTATGTATTGAAGAGCTCCTTGTGGACACATGTCGCGTCTTGGTAGCTACATCTAAATTATGGTATCTCACCATCTATAATTGTAAATCTAATACTAGCTTGACAACATATTCTTGTTTCCAATCTATTCACCTTCTTTATTTAAGAATCGCCTCTATCACCTCGAAACTCTTCTTTCCAACACACATAATTTCGTTGTCGTATCAAACCATGTAGGACCCAAAAAATTATTCTAATACCATTTGTAGGATTTGAATTAACTTTGATACCAAATGTGGGATTTAAAATCGTTCAGATATTATTTGTTAAAGTCAAACCAAGAAGAGAGAAAAAAATAAAAATAAAAATAAAATAACAAAACAATTTGAGAATTGGCTCATATTAAACTTGGTAATAAGAAATGTATTAAGAAACCGAAGCAATAAAGCTTTGTTATGCTCTCAAAGTCACGGCTACCACACTTTACTTTCTTATTTTTGTGGCTTAGATTCAATGTAACATAGATCCACATATATATAATATATTAATTCTAATTCTAATACAACTAAGACTTTTAATTCCATTCAAATTAATTATACTAATCTAACTAGGATAAAGACTCTTTACTCCTACGCAACTCTTATATAAAATAAAGCTTATCTAAGTTATATCAAATACTACTAGGACTCAAAATTAAGAATCCGACTAAAACTCTACTAGCTTGGCTTAATTAGTCAATAATGTCTCCCTTAAACCAAGATCGCCAAAGTAGCTCTCCAATGCTTTCACAACAAGAACCTTCAATGCAATTCCTAGTCACTGTAAGAACCTTTTGCGACAACAATCTAGAACACTCATCAATCTTCATCTTCACATGGAGAAGCGGTCGAATCTTGTGCTTGGCATATAACTTCTCATCTTGTTCAGCACGATCAAAGAACAAATCCATGATCACCTATTCAGAATCAAAATTAGTAAAACAATTATCCATGCCAATAATTCCACCATCTTAATGATACAAAACCTACCAAAATTTCATAATTCCACAAACTTCATATTTTTGAACAAAATTTTCAACAATAAAATTATTAAGATCCAAACCATTGTTGTAACCAGACATGAGAAATTTATCAATACCAATGAAATCAAAAATCTCAAACAACTCTGGTTTTTCAATTCTTAAAAAACATTAAAATTCCGAATAACCAATCTTCACAAAATCAACATGGCCTCGAGTAATAAAATTCTCAATACCCGTAAAATCAACAAACCCTGAATTGTAAATTTTATCAATCTTACCATGTTTTGATTCCAACGCACTTGGCAAATCAAACAAAGTAGTAAGGTCAAAATCTTCAAAGTCTTCAACTGCATCAATTTCACAAACTGTTCTTCTTTCTCAACTATTAAATTCTCAAACTGAGTAGGTTGAAACAACTCTGAAATATCTCCTAATTCACCAAAAGCAATTCTAACAAATTCAAATTTTCATCTTCATGAGCCAAAGCCAAACTTTTAACCACACGATTAGTTTCTTCAACTTCAACCTCCAAACTATTTTCTTCCTTAGAATTATTGACGAAGTAGTCAATATCATATGAATATAAATTCAAGATATTATATGAATCATCCCAAATTGGGACAAATTTTGAAAACAAATTTGAATTATAAATCACCTTATTTTTATCAAATTTGTCTCTTTTAAACTCAACCACTCAATATCTATCTATGGGAGGTTCATAACCGGTTCGCTGTCTGTTATATGTTAAAATAAGATCATACCAAAACTCAAATGGTGGTGGATAGTTTAGTCTGCAAATTCAATTATTCAAATGCGCCCATTATATTATTATCTTATTATTTGATAAAACCATTTAAATTTTTTTCTCATAAACCTCTTTTGGCAAACGCTCCACTACGAGATAAGATACAACATCATAGACCTCTCAAGCTTTAAGATAGAGTGTAACACGACGTGACCACTCATTAATATTCTGACCACAAACTCTCAAAATCCTCAAACTGTTGTTTACTCACCAAAACTTTCTCTATAATTTTAAATCAACAATTTATTTAAATCACGGACCTAGGTTTATCTAAAAACTGATCTCGCCGTCCTTTTTTGCTGCTTCAGTTTAATCAAGTTAGCCTTCCTGTCGATTAAACCAAAATTTCTTTGTTGCTTCACAATCATTTGTACCACCACAAGATCTTTTTTCTAATCCTAACTATTGTCGAATCCCAATCGAACAGTCTTTCAACAAACCACTTAAGATCGCAACCTTGATCAACACGAGGACCACCGTTCTTTGGAATAATTCAGGAACGAGACCAAACTCTAATTTTTTTCGCAGCTTTAATAAATTACCCTAAGATCGAAACTAGCTCTCCTAAGATCGATATTGGCTCTAATAAATTACTCCAATATCGTAATTGTCTCTGATACTAAATATAGGACCCAAAAAATTATTTTAATACCAACTGTAAAATTATTATTTTTAGAATATACGTACACATTATTTCTAAATGAATGAGTAAATGACAAAAAGAGTATTGTGTAGTCATTAAAAACACTCGCCATAAAAAATATAATAAATGAAAAGAAAAGAATGAAATAAATATGAAGCCACGAGATTACAATCTGAAATGAGTGGCTGCAATAATTTGATAAGATTAATGGTGGTGCAGCTGGAAGAGAAGAGAAGAGAAGGCGTAGCGGGGAGTTTTTAAAATTGTCAAAAAAAATCCTAGGGGATACTTTTGACGAGAGTAATGGTGGTACGATTGGAGAGAAGAGAGACAAAAGGATAGAGTTTGAGATATAAATGTTGGTATACTTTTGACTTGGTTTATTGGCAAGTTGAGTTAAAACCCGGTGTCTAAAAGTAGACATTTCTTTGGAACAATTTCTCTTGGTAATGCTACCTACACGAGGCCAAAGGCAACGTCGGCAAAGCAGGCCAGGGAATGTATACTACGCGGCAAGTGCGGATACGTGAGATATATATTTGATAAGTTATTAAATAATTTAAATTATCATATTTAAATATATTTTTATAATTTTTAAAAAATTAATTATAAAATTTAAAAAAAAAATTATATTTGAATCACTGTGCATGTACAACTATTCATAACCTACTCATTACGCGGTGACAGAGGATTGCGAGACAAATTACCGTGTGAGGGAAACAACGTGGAAGTGGTACCCTCCCCCCCATGGATTTTGGGATGGAAGTGTTGGTCGACAAGTGAATCCCATGAAGAATTTCGTCCGTTAGTGTCTGGTTGCGGCTATAAAACAAGATCATGGCCTCACTTTCTCTCTGACCTTCAACAAATCTTTGTGAGAACCGTTTTGAGTTTGCAGGGTCTGTTTGTTTTGTGTTCAATCAAACTCCCAAAGTGAGTCTTTTCTCATCGTCGTTTCAAAAACAGAGTTCCTTCTTTCTTATCTGTTTCTTCATCACCAACATATATAACTACTTTTAACCACCGAACAGTCAGCTCTCTAAAATTCTGAGATACTTTAGGTATTGATTATTATCTTCATTTTCTCATATGGGTTTGTTTTATTTTCTTGTTTTGTGATGTTCATTGACTAGAAAATGGTATTTTCTGGTGGCTTTCCTGTCTAATAATGTGATTTTGTGTCGTTTTGCAGTGAGTTTCATTGTAGAAACAGGTAAGATGCCGAAGCAGAATTTGGTAGTTTCCGATACAAAATCGGCTATTAACATGGCGATAACGGTCGCCATGTCGAACCCGTGTCTGTTCGCAGCGGCAGCACAAAAGCCGCCGGCAGTGCTGGGTGGTTACTTCACCATTTCTCGGAAGAAGCTGCTCCAGAACCTTGATATCAATGGTGGAGCACGAATCAACTCCGTGGTTGACTCAATGAGATCTTCATCGCCCACCCATATCAAATCCAATCCTCCTGCGTCTGATCAAGACCAAAGCTCTTGGATTGTGAGTCGCTGACATCTCTAAAACTCTTCTCTCTCTCTCTACACATAGTCACACATGAACTCATATACACGTACGTGTTTATGCATGTACATACAGAAACTAACATATTTACACACATACAATGCAGAAACACATCCATATACATATACATGTATATTTATGGATTGAACAATGAGGAATCTAATTAGTCTTTTGGAATACTTTGATGAAACAGCTCCATCATCCATCGGCACTGGACATGTTCGAGCAGATAACAAATGCTTCAAAGGGAAAGCAAATAGTGATGTTTCTTGACTATGACGGCACACTTTCTCCCATAGTCGACGACCCTGATCGTGCTTTCATGTCCGATCAAGTTAGTTCTTTTGTTCTTCTCTTCTTCTTTTTTTCTATACATGAATTTCCCTATTCCACAGGAATCTTGACTTATGATCTTCTCCAATCTACATCAGATGAGAGCTACAGTGAGAAAACTTGCCAGACATTTTCCTACTGCCACCGTGAGTGGGAGGTGCAGAGACAAGGTACATTCTCTTGCCCCTTTTTCACCCCCTCCAAGTTTTATATATATATATATATATATATATATATATATGAGTTGACAATATTTATTTTCATGAGTTGACAATATTATATTAATTAGATATCACATGATGTTATATCATGATGTAATATTCAGTCAATAAAAGACTACCAACTCATGAAGATAAATACTTTTAATAAAATTTTTAAGTAAATTAATCATTATTATATATATATTATCAATAATACTATTCTTACCGAAAACTTTTATTAAAAATATTTACACAACTGATATAATAATTATGTATTAATTATATATTATATTATAATATAATATAAAATTAATATATAACTATCACATCAATTATATAAATATTTTTAATAAAATTATTAGTGTAACATTACTAATTCCATGTACGAGTAGTTGTTAACTTCAACCCATTATTGTTTTGTTCTTTAATTGTAGGTTTATAGCTTTGTACGATTAGCAGAGTTCTACTATGCTGGGAGCCATGGCATGGACATTAAAGGACTATCAAAAGGTTCCAAATACGAGAAAGTGAGTCAGTTACCTGCAATTGTACTTTTTTTATATCTAAAATTTTAATGAATAAATTATATCAATCACACTCATCTTCAAAATTTTGAAATAGACAGTGTCTAACATCAAAATAGACTGAGAGAATTCTTTGTCATAATTTTGATGGCTAACGCGTATAATTACAGATGTATTATGTGATTATTTAATTTTAATTAAAAAATAAAAATTAAAATTAAATTAAATTAAAAATTATATATTATATATATAATAGATTGTAATTAAAATATATATTTATTAATTTTTTTTATTTTTATTGATAAATTATAATATTTATTTAAATTAAATGTTTTTCTTAAAAATAATAAAATTGTCAATTTTTTATTTTTTAAATTTTGACCAAATTTTTATAAATTTTTTTATTTTATTTAAAAATAAATTTAAGGTAATAACTTGTTTTCATTCTACATAGAAATAAATTTATCAATATTTATTTGAAAAACAATTGGTTTAAATTGAAAAAAATTGTAAAAATAACATAAAAGGGTCGTTTTTGTCACTATGAAAAAAGTGACTGAATTAGATATTTGTAGTTTGTCAAAAAAAAAAATAAGAGAAATCAGTATAATTTTAAAAATCTTTGAGAATGTTAGTGTAATTATTAGAAATGTTAGAAGATGTAAGTGTAATTCACCAAATTTCAATCTTTCGCCATCGACACTAGCATTATTTTTAGGACAATAGTACTTGGTTCTAAATTCGGTAGGAGAAAATTTTTTCTATCAAGATACATGTTTTAACCATAACCTACCATATATGCAATATACGTGTTTTTAAATTTTATTTTTTAGTTAAAACTAAATAATGATATAATATACATATAATTTTATACGTAACAAATTAAAATTATGATACGTCTGTAAGTAAGGAACGGTTTTGAAACTAATAACTCTCATTATTTTTAACTTCCATTTTCACTCACAACAACTATGTTTTTAATTTTATTTTCTTGTTCTTCATGTTTGTATTCTTTAGGGAACTCAAGCTGTTCTCTTCCAACCAGCCAATGAATTCCTTCCTATGATCGACAAGGTTGGGATTCTTTAATAGATTTAGTTACATCAAACAGAAAATAATTAATAATAGTTGGAAAAGTACCTAAAACTCGATTTTTGTTTTCCAATATTCATTTTCAGGTTTACAAAGCACTGGTGGAGAAAACTAAATCAAATCCAGGTGGTAATGTGGAGAATAATAAGTTTTGTATCTCTGTTCATTTCCGCTGCGTTGATGAGAAGGTATAATTCGTATTCCTTATTTCTATAATTAATTATTAATAACTATAATAATAATGATAATGATAATTTTTAGGACTAATTATTCTTTACTACCCTAAAATTTTATTCTCGATTTTAAATAAGGTAATCGATTTATCAATTGTAACAATTTAATTTTTTAATTTATAATCTCATTTCAATTAAGCCTATTGCAAATAGTTGTTCCAAATTTTTAATGGCAGTCATTTATACATTAAAATTATAGGGTCCTCGTTTGAAATCCGTATAAAATTATAAGAATCTTATTTGAAACCCTATACAATTATAGGGTACTATTTTGAAACCTATTTAAAATTATAGAGTACTAAAATATAATTAATTTGGGACAGCCGTTTGCAGTTAGTCTCAATTGAAATGAAATTAAAAATTGAGGAACTAAATTGTTACAATTGATAAACAAAAGACTTATTTAAAATTGGAATAAAACTTTAAGATACTAAAGTGTAATTAATCTTAATTCTTATTAAGATAAATTACATCTACCTCGTGAGATTTGTGAAATTACTTCACCATTTCTCGGAAGAAGCTGCTCCAGAACCTTGATATCAATGGTGGAGCACGAATCAACTCCGTGGTTGACTCAATGAGATCTTCATCGACCACCCATATCAAATCCAATCCTCCTGCGTCTGATCAAGACCAAAGCTCTTGGATTGTGAGTCGCTGACATCTCTAAAACTCTTTTCTCTCTCTCTACACATAGTCACACACATGAACTCATGTACACGTACGTGTTTATGCATGTAAATACATACAGAAACTAACATATTTACACACATACAATGCAGAAAAACATCCATATACATATACATGTATATTTATGGATTGAACAATGAGGAATCTAACTAGTCTTTTGGAATACTTTGATGAAACAGCTCCATCATCCATCGGCACTGGACATGTTCGAGCAGATAACAAATGCTTCAAAGGGAAAGCAAATAGTGATGTTTCTTGACTATGACGGCACACTTTCACCCATAGTCGACGACCCTGATCGTGCTTTCATGTCCAATCAAGTTAGTTCTTTTGTTCTTCTCTTCTTCTTTTTTCTATACATGAATTTCCCTATTCCACAGGAATCTGGACTTATGATCTTCTCCAATCTACATCAGATGAGAGCTACAGTGAGAAAACTTGCTAGACATTTTCCTACTGCCATAGTGAGTGGGAGGTGCAGAGACAAGGTACATTCTCTTGCCCCTTTTTCACCCTTCCAAGCTATATATATTATTCCATGTATGAGTAATTGTTAACTTCAACCCATTGTTGTTTTGTTCTTTAATTGTAGGTTTATAGCTTTGTGCGATTAGCAGAGTTGTACTATGCTGGGAGCCATGGCTTGGACATTAAAGGACCATTAAAAGGTTCCAAATATGAGAAAGTGAGTCAGTCAGCTGCAATTGTACTTTTTGTATATCTAAAATTTTAATGAATAAATTATATCAATCACACTCATCTTTAAAATTTTGAAATTTCTTTGTCATAATTTTGATGTCTCACGCTTATAATTCTAGATATATTATTGATTATTTAATTTTAATTAAAAAATAAATTAAATAAAATTAAAAATTACATATACATTACATATGTAATAAATTGTAATTAAAATATATATTTATCAATTTTTTTTATTTTTATTGATAAATTATAATATTTATTTAAATTAAATTTTTTTCTTAAAAATAATAAAATTTTCAATTTTATATATTTTTTTATTTTTTATTTTTTTGTATTTTTTAAATTTTTATAAAAAAATTTTCAAATTTTTTTATTTTATTTTAAAATAAATTTAAGGTAAATAACTTGTTTTCATTCTACATAGAAATAAATTTATCAATATTTATTTAAAAAAACAATTGGTCTAAATTGATTTTTTTTAAAAAAATAACATAAAAGGTTCATTTTTGTCACTATGAAAAAAGTGACTGAATTAGATATTTGTAGTTTATCAGATAAAATAAGAGAAATCAGTATAATTTTAAAAATCTTTGAAAATGTTAGTGTAATTATCAGAAATCTTAGAAGATGTAAGTGTAATTCACCAAATTTCAATCTTTCGCCATCGACACTAGCATTATTTTTAGGATAATATACTTCGTTCTAAATTCGATAGGAGAAAAGTTTTTTCTATTAGGATACGTGTCTTAACCATAAAATGCCATATATGCAATACACGTGTTTTTAAATTTTATTTTTTAGTTAAAACTAAATAGTTATATAATATACATATAATTTTATGCGTAACAAATTAAAATTATGGTACGTGCGTAAATAAAGAACGGTTTTGAAACCAAGAACTCTCATTATTTTTAACTTTCATTTTCACTCACAACAACTATGTTTTTAATTTTATTTTCTTGTTCTTCATGTTTGTATTCTTTAGGGAACTCAAGCTGTTCTCTTCCAACCAGCCAATGAATTCCTTCCTATGATCGACGAGGTTGGGATTCTTTAATAGATTTAGTTACATCAAACAGAAAATAATTAATAATAGTTGGAAAAGTACCTAAAATTCGATTTTTGTTTTCCAATATTCATTTTCAGGTTTACAAAGCACTGGTGGAGAAAACTAAATCAACTCCAGGTGCTAATGTGGAGAATAATAAGTTTTGTATCTCTGTTCATTTCCGCTGCGTCGATGAGAAGGTATAATTAGTATTCCTTATTTCTATAATTAATTATTAATAGCTATAATAATAATACTAATGATAATTTTTAGGATTAATTATTCTTTACTATCCTAAAATTTTATTCTCGATTTTAAATAAGGTAATCGATTATCAATTGTAACAATTTAATTTTTTAATTTATAATCTCATTTCAATTGAGGCCTATTGCAAACAGTTTTTCCAAATTTTGAATGGCAGTCATTTATACATTAAAATTATAGGGTCTCGTTTGAAATCCGTATAAAATTATAAGAGTCTTATTTGAAACCCTATACAATTATAGGGTACTATTTTGAAACCTATTTAAAATTATAAAGTACTAAAATATAATTAATTTGGGACAGCCTTTAACAGTCGTTTGCCGTTAGCCTCAATTCAAATGAAATTAAAAATTGAGGAACTAAATTGTTACAATTGATAAACGAGAGCCTTATTTAAAATCGGGACAAACTTCAGGTACTAAAGTGTAATTAATCTTAATTTTTATTAATATAAATTACATGGACCTCGTGGAATTTGTGAAATTACACTGACTTCCTTTATTTTTACTCACAAACCATAAATACCTTCTCTAGTCAACAAAAACTGCTCCTTTTAATTTAATTTTTTTTTACATTTTTTTCAATTTTGACCAAAATTTTTTAACTTTTTTATTTGAACTTTTTTATTTTATATAAGAATAAATTTTAGGTAAATTATTTATTTTCATTTTATATAAAAATAAATTTAAGGTTTTAATCAATATTTAATTGATAATAAAAAAATTGTCAAAATTGAAAAAATAATAATGAAAAAAAAACATAAAAGGGATAGTACTTTTGTTATTTTGAAAAAAAAAATTTGATTGGAGGGGAGTATTTGTAATTTGTTAAGTAAAGTAAGAAAGATTCGTGTAATTTCAGAATCTTCAAAAAGATCAATGTAATTGTCAAAAGTCTCAGAAGAAGACAATGTAATTTACCCTATATTATGTTGTGATCTTTAGTATTATATTGGGTTAATTATATTTTACTACCCCAAAATTTTGTCTTAATTTCAAATAAGATTCTTGATTATCAATTGTATCAATTGTTATAATTGATGATTGAATGCCTTATTTGAAATCGGGACAAAATTTTAAAGTACTAAAATATAATTAACCCTATTATATTCCATTCCATGCACTGGTATATGAGTCCTTTTTTTCTTTTTTTTTTAGATGGGGCCAAGCATGGAGAAGTATATTACTGTTTATAAATAAATTATGTTAAACATTTTTAATTAGAAAGAACAAGAATCTGATTAATTTGAATAAAAATTACAGAAATGGAGTGAACTAGCACAACAGGTGAAGTCAGTGCTCAAGGAGTACCCAAAGCTTCGATTGACTCGAGGAAGGAAGGTGTGAATTGCTCGTAAAGAAGTTGTATATATATATATATATGTGTGTGTGTGTGTGTGTGTGTGTGTGTGTGTGTTTGGTTGTAATTTTGGTATGTGGGTATGAGTGAGAGATGTCTCACTTCCATTGTTATTGTTTAATAATACAGGTATTAGAGATCCGTCCTTCTATTAAATGGGACAAAGGGAAGGCCCTTGAGTTTTTGTTAGAATCACTTGGTGAGTTTTATTAATATTCTTGTTTGGCTACTGGAATATTTGTAATCCAAACATTGAAGCTATAAAAAGTTTAAAAAAAAGCCATCGCACTTTATTATTTTATATTAACAATGAAAACAGATGCATTTTTTAATCACTAACTTTTATAATGAATCTCATTTTTTTAGGGTACGCCAATTGTACCGATGTCTTTCCTGTTTACATTGGAGATGATCGTACAGATGAAGATGCATTCAAGGTATTCAATATTCTAAATTAATTAAAATTAAAATTTTTTTTTTAGAAAAAAATTTCCAAAATCATGATTTATCTTTATATTTTAACTTGAATTAGGTTTTAAGAGACAGAGGACAAGGTTTTGGCATTCTTGTTTCCAAAATTCCAAAGGAGACCAATGCATCTTATTCCTTACAGGAGCCAGTCTGAGGTAAGAACCTTATTCCCTACAAGCATTCAATTCCTTGATAAATTTTTGTTACTTGATTTTCATACTTCAATGACTTATTTATTTAAATTAATTGTTATGATAGGTTATGAATTTCTTGCAACGCTTGGTAGAGTGGAAATGACTTTCTTTACGACGACAGTTTAAGGTGCAAAGGCAACTTGAAGAAATAAAAGTATTGCTATCCAATTAAGAAATGTCTTAAGTGTGGTATTAATATATATATATATATATATATATATGTAATTTCTTGTTTAAAAAAATGAAGAGAAGCAAGAAAAGAGAAAAGCTCAGGATGGTCGAACGGTAATGACGTTGAGTATAAAATTCAAGTGTCTTGAGTTCGAGTATTTTCTGTCCCGATCGTTGACACTTAGAGCTTAAAGGGTGAGCATGACTGTCATAAAAACTATCACGAGAAGGGAGACAAAGTTAGAACTTAAAGGGTGAGCCTTCTCTTGACTTTAAGGTTAGTGATTTTGCAAGTTTTCAAAATGCATAGAAAATCCTCTCTCTCTCTCTATCTCCCAATCTATCTATCTCACTAATGAATGTGGCATTTTTATGTATTTGAATAAAGCATTAATGGCCTAAATATGGCTTCCTCACTTGCCTTTCTATTTAATTTAACTCAAACTATGCCACTTTAGTTTTCAGCGGTTTGACGAGGAGCACCCACATTGGTTCAGCAATGGATAAATGTTAATATAATCTCACGCGTATGTCAAGTGGCAGCGAGTCAAGTAATAACTATTTAAAAAGTATAAGCTTGAACAAAATAATTATCATTGAAAGAATTCTGATTTATAATCTGATTACGCTGTCAGATTTATAATCTGATTACGCCGTCAAAGATTGCAGTTGATAAGATAATTTGCTCCAGCATTTGTGAAAGCAGACAAGCAGTCTAATGTCTGCACAAACAAGTTGGGGGGGAAAATGGAGTCAAGGACTGAGCTTGATATATTGTCCTTATATATGATCCAATTTCCTAGGAAAAACCATTCAACAACTTGCAGATAACAACAGCCCCACAATTTATGATTGGATCACTAAGGGGGACATAAAGATCATCATCACGATAATTTACGATTGGGTCGTAGGAGATTAGACAATATGTAAAGTAGACAAGCAGCGAAGGACTGAGCTTGACACTCGTATTGGAGTAATTATTTAATCATCATATCATGTCATTATATGTTAAATTATAAAAAATTCAGACAATATATTTTGACACTTATATTGAAGTAATTATTTAACAAGATCATCATATTATATCATCATGTGATGAACTCGCATAAATATTCAAAATTTTTATGATTTTAGCATTTGAATTTTTTTCCAATTTCAAGAAAAATTAAAAATTTATAAAAACTCGTCACACGATGATATAATATAATAGTTTCACCGAATAATTTTTCTTTATTATTGGTGATGATGAATGACTGATAACTCTCTTTTCTCCTTTCAATTAATTGCGTCCTATGCTTGGTCGAAATAATAAGTTATGTCCTAGATATTCATGATTTTTAAAATATGTTTCTTTATTTTGTTAATTATCCCATTAAGATTTTTTCCCCAAGTTCGAGTTCACTTATAAATGATATAGGAGTGTGTGTGTGTGTGTGTATATATCTATATATATATATATATATAACATACATACATATTTATGTATATGTGAATATATGTAAAAAGACTAGTTAAATACACGATACTCTTGTTATTACGGAACTGTTGTAAATTAGATGTATATAAATATGTATAGGATAATGTTTAGTTCCAAATTCGATAGGAATAACTTCTTTCAATTCACATACATGTTACAATTTTAATAGATCACATGTGCTTTTTGATTTATTTTTATTTTTATTTTGTTAGTTAAAACTAAATAATCACATTATATATATGTGAATGCGTGATCTATTAAAATTATAACACGTATGTGAATATAAAGAAATTCCTTCTATCTAAATTAGAGCCAAACACCATCCATATGTGTGTCTCTGTGTGTGTGTGTGTGTTATATATATATATATATATATATATATGTACGTATTATCTTTGTTTTTCAAGAATAACTACTACTGCCTACCAACAATTAATCCCATTTTTTTCTATATATTCTGTAGCTTTTCAGTTAGATATATGTGCTTGAGACACTCAATCTTTAAGTCTTATAACAAAGTGAAATAGCTATATTTCGTCAAAGGTGTAATAGCACCACGGTAGTTGAAGACAATTAGAGGACATAATCTTTAGTGGGTCGGTACATCGTGTGCACTCTTTTAATATTATACATGACTGAATATTATTAGATGAACATTATTATCTCATTGTATCGATCCAATCAAAAAAATTTCCAATTAGAGCAGTAAGGTAGGTCTGGATTTTTAATTTTTCTGAATGAGCACAGTGAAGAACAAAACTAGGATTGATTTGATATTTTCAATAATTCTTTCCATGAAATGACTGTAATCATACATGATCCACTGATAATATATATCAAGAGAGGATTGAAATATCATGAAGTGATATATTTACAATAATCTATTTACTTGGTATATCAACAAACATATACCAATAGGAGTGTTCTTCTAAAGGCATTTTTAAGTGGGATTGGAACGATATGTCTCTGTTTTTTTAAGAGTGTAATGTTATGTGTGTTATGATTTATTAAAAAAAAATGAGTCATAATACATGATAGTATTTTTAAATATGATTGGATCATTACATGTCAATATATTTTTCCATTAATGTAATATTATATATGTTATAATTTATTTAAAAAAAATGAGTGATAACACATGAGAGCACACTGTAACAATAATACACCTAGTCGCTCTCAAAAAATTTTCTTTCCAATATGTAATCCATGGAAACCCACACATAGAATTAGCAATTATTATTTAACCCTATATAGAAGGAAGCTTAGCCACTGCTCACAGACACAAGAACAGACCTACCCATTGGGTACTTAGATTTGAAGGAACCCCACCTCATGAGAGATGAATGGAATCTCCTCCAATTTTTCAAATTTTATACATGTGTGTGTATATATGTATGTATAAGTATACATATATATATATATATAAATAAATAAATAAAGAGACTCGTGAGGAAGGATATATAACTTTTTTATGGTTAGGTTGTGAAAGGGAAACCCACTACTAGGTGTAGGGAATATATGGTTGAATGAGGAGTTGGATCCACTAAAAAGAGTGTTTGATGTGAAGAAAACACGTGGATTTTGGAATGGAGACTTCAACATGGATCCAAGATTTTGACAACCTCGGTCCTTTCAGACGTGGAAAGATGGAGTCCTCTAGATTCAATTCCCATCATTGGTGCCTTAACTGAAATAAACCAAGTCTTTCCAAGCTTCAATTATTGGTAGGAAAGCAAAGACCTCTTCCCCCAATGCAACCAACTCTCACTAGTCCTCATATTGCCTTCCAAAAAGATATATAACAGCCCATTTCACACACACACACACACAGAGATATATATATATATATATATATACACACACACACACACACACACACGAGTGGATCTATAATGGAGGCACCAAGAACAGGTTTCCCCACCGAAATTTAAAAAAAAAATGAGTTCAGTTTAATATTTTTAAAATTCTCAAAAATTAAATTAAATTTTCTCTCATTAAAATCAAGCTTGCCCCACATAATTTGTTTTGAAATTTTTTTTAATTAGTCATATTTGTGTATAAAAATCATAAAATAAAGTGTTAAAATATTAAATAATTATGTCAATTATATTAACTTAAGCTTTCTAAAAATTAGATAGTTTAACATAGTATAAAGTAAGCCAAGGTTTCAAGCTCAAATCTCATTAGTGTCCTAATAAATATAATTGATGTATATGTTAATCCACTCATGGTATAGAATCTAGTGCACGTGAAGAGAGCTATAAAAAGATTAAATAATTTAAATATATATATTATTAGCTTAAGTTCGCAGTAGACTTAGTGGTTTAATATAATAAAAAAAACGTAAGAGATGTTACTTATTTTCGTATACTACTTCAATTATTTATTCTTGCTATATTATCATTCTACACACAAATTATGTTACTTTAATTTTAACACTAATTTTTGACTCTTTTCTTTAACTTTAACTTATTCAGTATATTTAAGATTATGATAAAAATTATTGATTTTTTTTTTTTTATTTTCTTCAAAGTACCATTCAAGAATTTATTAGAAAAATCATTTTTAAATGCTTAAATTCTTATGATTTGGCATTTAAATAAGGAAGAATAAAAATATATAAACTGAATGAACATATGACTATATATTTCTTTCTTTCTTATTATAAATTTATTTTAGTCTAAATCTCAATTAAAGGACATAACAAATGAGAGTTCTTAATGTTGTATTTTTTTCATTATTTTTAAATAGTTATAACCGGTTTAAATTTATTGTCCACAACTCGTCCAAATATGAAACTCTCAAATTAGTCATATAGCTATTCTACCGGACATTAAAAACTTAAAATGAGAGTGCTCCCTCATTTTAAGTTTCTAATGTATGGTAGAATAGTCATATGACTAATTTGGCTATTTCACATGATAGATATACATTTACTGAATAAAAAAACACTCATTGAGAACAGTTAAATTAAGATTTTTATATAAAAATTATGAATTAAAATTAATATTTTTCTGAAAGTAATGTCAAATCATGTGAAATTTTTTTTTTTTAAAATAATAGTAACAAATATATAGATGCATCCAAATGAAACGAATTCCTTATATAACATATATGAAAATTATAATTTTTTTAATTATAACAAAAAAAGTATAACGGTTGAATCTAATTTATTCGTACTTTTATTACTATTACAATCAAATTTTTAAATTTTTATTATTTTTAAGTATTCAAACTATATTTAGTACCAATTTAGTTTATAAATTTTATAAAATTAAAATTTAATTTTGTTACTGAATTTTAACTTGTCTCCCCTATCGTAGAATCCTGACTCCATCCTGTGTATACACATGTTTTCTATGCAATTTTGGATATGGTCTCAGTTGAATTGATATGGCCTCAGTTGAATGATATCCCTCTTTCTCCCTCCGAACCCATACCCAAAATATATATATATATATATATATATATATATATGCAAATGATACAACTATAAGTGTCACAATCTTAATGCATCACATATGCAATCACATGAATATCATATGATTATTTAATTTTAACTAAAATTTAAAAGATTAAATAAAATAAAAAAGTACATGTGCATTCAATATGTGATAGATTATAGTTGAGACGGTACCTAACTAGGTAGAAGGAAATTTTTCTTATTAAATTTGAAATTAAGTATTGTCCCACAATATATATATATATATAATGTTTAATTTACGGAATAAAAAAACTTCTAAGATCTCTTGAAACCGAGGAAGTATTGTCTTCTGTCTTTATTTATCTCATAGTTATTTTTCTATTTTTTTTATTTTTTGAAAGAAGCGATGAAGTTTTACAATTCATGTATTAGAATCAACTCAATTCTATTGCAACCAAACTCAACCAATTCAATCAACTTACAATATATGACCCAATTCAAGAGTATGTTTAATATAGGACCTTGAGAATATATAAAATTATTAGATCAAGAAAAAATTTGGTGTCACCATTTTTTATGTTGCATCCAAACAGGGTATATGTGTGTGTGTGTGTGGGGAATGTTAATGGGTCCAGTGGCTGGTCGGATGTGCCAAACTCTAGTCACATGGATGAGCATGTGACCCAGATGCTACTCTAATGGGGAACAAATGAATAGTGCCTATGTGGAAATGGGTAATTTGGTCGGATCGATAAAGACCCATCTGACATGCCTGAAAGGGATTTATGAGAAAACAGATAATAATTGGTATGGGTAATTGGGGCATTGGTGAGACCCTTTATGCTACATTTCTATTTTATTTTTGATAACCCTTTATGCTACATTTGATATGAATAATACGTTTCTATCATTAAAATTGGTTAAAAAAACTGGTCTAATTGGGTCATCCATTCAATTTCTTCTGTGCCCTTATCATCTTACACTGATTATTTTGCAATATATAATATAAGAGTAATATTATAATTCTCAAATTTATATTTTAAATTTTTTCTCAAATAAAGTGACAATTCATTATTGTGTTATATTAATTATATGATTTAATACACTGATTATAATACTGTAACATATTATTTGAAATATAAAATCATGAAAAATATAGCATTTTTTTTTCAAATAATTGATAGATTATGAGATTGGATGGTCATTCACTTCTGATAAATTTTTAAGTTATTATTAGAATAAAAAAATCTGACATGTTAAGATTTTGTGCTAGCTAATTCGTATTGATTCCATACTAGTACAGATAACTACATTTATTTAAAATGTCGCTAAACTTGTTTACCCTGACATGAATTTTCATAATATTTTTTTTTAAATTCTAAATAAAATATATATATATATATATATTTACAAATTTCAAAATACCCTTGATACATAAGTAGATAAACAAAATTAGGTAATCTAAGTATTTCTTTTTGAATAATGACTTTTCCATTGATGAATTATAACTATGATTATGATGAGAAAAGATTTTTTTATCAATTAATTGAACATTGAATTCCATCTAAAAGACTAACCATGTGCAAGTGCTACTTAGAAAGAAATAAAGAAGTGGGATGCCCCCCGGCCCCCTTTTCAAACTTCCATTATTACTAAGCTATAAAGTATCCATTGCAAGAGAAATAGGAGACGGTCAGTTCAATATCCCAAAATAGACAACAGACCTTGTGAAGTTTCCTTACTTTAATCCAAAACTCTTTTAAAGTACCCCTTCCTTTAAGCTAGAATCTTTTTTTATATAAATATGAAAAATCTTATGCAATAATTGTTATACTTTGGTGTTCATTTGTTTTAAGATTTTTCAAGGAAAGCTAAAGATGATTAGTGTTTTGTGTAGTTGGAGAGGGACCTATTGATTGTGATGTGTAATACATTAGTATATATAATTAGCCATTGTAAATGAGAGAGATAAAAAGAAAATTTTAGAGATGATCAAATCATGTATTATGACTCAACTTGGTTATGTTAATTAACCCATATGTTAATCTTTTTTTTTTTTTATTGAAGCGATGGAATATTACAATTCATATATTACAATCAATTAAACAATATAATTACAACTTTAATAACTAACTAAGGACTACACAACATATCAGGAACACGAGGTTCTCAAATATGGGTTTTGGACATACAACCTTGCCCGGCTCATTAAGTATATTGATATTCTCTCTTAATCACTTAATTTTCTCTTAATTAATCACCTCAATTTTTAGAATGGGTTTTTCTGTCCCATGAGAATAATCTCTCTTCTTTTTCTCCTCTTAATGGAGCTGAACAATAAAAGAGGAAAGATATTTATATATTTATATTTTCTTCTCTTCTCTTCTCTTCTCTTCTCTTACCCTAACCAAATGGTGTGTAAGAGAAAGGGACATTGATCTACCAAATGAATAAACTGTTGGGGAAGAAAATGGAAAGGAAGGAAACAAGAATGATAAGGCCAGCTCATGACCACACCTAAATCTCAAAAGTTCTTGGAGAGCCTGTCTTGAAGGAAAATTAAAAATTTTATCAAGGTTACCAATTATTATTTTAAATTTGTGGGCCTAAGGCTCTCCCAACCCACCAATTATTATTTTATTTTATTTGACCAACCGAAGGAATATCAATATACAAGTAGTACAAATAAGTCCAATCAATTGCTAGAAATCAACCATATCACCAACAAGCCTAGTCCGTGATTAAAAAATTAACATAATAATACAAACTCTCATTTTAAGGAGATCTGAAACTGTGACCACTTCTGTAAGAAAGATATAAGATGTCACTCAGCTACTGAAGGCTTCGGCACCCACCAAACTATTGAATCACCAAATTAATCACTTTGGTATCTCATCTGAACTTGTATATTCAAAATTTTATAGAGTTGACAAATGCATGATTTTGTCAGGCCCATGAAATCAGAAAAGTGTGTTTTTCACTTTCAGACTGTCTTTAAACTGTATATGTTGCAATATTGGGCCCATTTTATGGGCTCACTTGTAAATTTGGTTAGACTATGGAGGAAAAGAATCTCTACCCTTAAATATAAAATCTAATGGGTCAAGTCTGCTATGTCTTGGGCCTCGATTTGGTGCATAGCTCGAAATCTTTAACTGTGCTTAACCCAGACTGTGTTCACTCACAAACACACACACACATACATACATATATATATATATATATAGTAATATATAGTAATTGGGTGGTTGTCATGCTTCAAGACCTTTCGAGTCCAATGCCATGTTATCAATCTATTAAGTAGAAGTAGGGCTATTAAGCATAAGTATGGCGAAGAAGCCTAAAATGATAAAATCCTAAATTCTAAATGAGGTTATTTTTTAATATTAATGTATATTTTTACTTTGTTTTTTATATTATATTATATTTACTTTTATAATATAAGATTTAATTATTTTTTAATAAGATAGAGGTATATATTGAATAAAACTCTAGTAATAAAGTTTTCATATTTTTTTAAAATAAATAATAATAAAATATTAGAGTATAATACAAATAAGAATTTATTAATAAAACTAAGTTTTTTTATGTAGTCTTTTTTTTCTTTTTTTTTTGTAGTGTTGGACTTTTATTAATCTTAGATTTATAATTTGATTATATTATAAATACATAAAATTTAGAGTTTTTTTATAGAGTTAGATTTTTATTAACCTTAAACTTGTAATTTGATGACTTTATGATCGAGCTTCCTTGTGTAGAAGTACACATTCATAAAATCTATGCAATCTATTTATAAGTAATGAAAGTAATTTTGCAAATGTTCAAAAGTGGAATCCATCAGAAAAAAAAAATAGAAAAAAGAAAGAAAAAAAAAAAAAGGAAAAAAGAAATGTCAAGTTGATAGAAACTCGGTTGGCTTAGGGCTTAGCTTTAGTTGATCTCATGGCTTTTACCATTTGAAATATAAATAAAACATCTGCAAACTTGTTGCAGCTACATGAGTTAAACTAAAAGCAAAGTAAGCCAAAGAAAACTAATTATTCCAATTGCACAACTTTCTCAAATCCACTATTCAAATGGAACAAAACAGTATACATTGTCTTCGAAAAGTGAAAGAAAAAGGAAATGAGTTTTGAACCGAGAAAAGGAATAATATGAAACATTTGCAAGCATTTTTACTTCAGCTGAAAACCTAATGGAGAAACAAAACTTAAAAATAAACAAAACTAAAGAGAAAAAAACTCCCTTTTAATGCAATAAACCACTATTTCATTTCAAGATTTTCAACTCTATCCTCTCGTAGTTCCATAAAGAGGGTTATTAGCTAGATTCATTTAAAAACTTGATGACACACCACAAAACGTGATAATAGGATACAAATATGTCAATATCCTAACAGAAGTAACCACAAATCAAAAAATAAAATTTCTAAAATTCGAAATCTGAATATTATTGATGAAAACTAAATAATAAAATTTTATTACATCAAATTTATAAGATAAGAAACTACTATTTTGAATAAGAAATCATAACTACCAAACTAATCCTAATAAAACTAAGAAAATAGAAAATTTTGGATAAAATCAAAATTAGGAATTTTTGTAGTTGGCCCCAAAATTGGAAACTAGATAAGATAAGAAGAAGATAGCAAGAAACAACAACTTGATCGAAGTTCCCTACAAAAAGTAATTGCAAAAATACTACTTTTAAAAAATAGTAAAGACATCTAATTTAAGGCCTAAAAATGTGCATATGGACAAATTATATCTTCAATTCGCAGCAAAATAGTGAGTTTGGTCGATTTGACCATCTCAGGTCAAAATATAGGAGTCTCTGGTATGCGTATATTGAGGTGATTGAACACAAAAAGCTTTTTAGAAACATTTTCAACCACTTTCACAAGGTAATTTGACTTCGATACGAACTTCTCTTCCAATGCTATCTGAATTCTTTCGCTACTTTTTTTTTTACAACAGTCCCCTCCACTTGAAGAGAACTCAACCTCGAGTCATAATCTGGATAGATAAGTTATTCTTTATAGTACTCATAAAGATCAGTAACATTAGAAGTCCTTGAGATATTCATATCTTTTGAAAAATCAACAATATAGTCATTGTCATTGATTTTGCACACAATCTCGTATGACTCATATTTCTTTAGCTTCAATTTGTTGTAGCTCCTAACCTAGAAACCTCTCTTGGCATAAGAAAAACATAATAGAATCACATTTCTTGAATACACCAGTCCAACTATGCTTATCTGTAACTTTCTTGTACTTAGCATTAGTCTTCTCTAGCTTCTGCTTCACCTCAACTGCACTATTTGAGCTTATTTTGCCATGTGTTCTACTGCGACACTCACACCTTGCCCTATAGGCAATCAAACCAAATCACATGTTTGTTTTGGTAGAGTGATATAAATGATGACAAAAGGTGACTTTTCTGTCACACTGTGAATAACATTGTTGTATGCAAACTTAGCTTATGGCAAGGCATGATGCCAATGCTTTGATCTATCTCCATAAATTATGTTTCTCAATATTTTGTTTGTCACCTTGGTTTGTCCATTAGTTTAAGGATGGGTTGTGGTACTACACTTCAATGATGTATTGAATATATGCCACAAAGTGATTAAAAAATAACTAAGGAACTTTATGTCTCTATCAAAAGTAATGGACTGAGGAACTCCATGTAATCTAACATCCTCTTAAAGAATAGTCATGCTATGTGTGAAGCATCATAAGTCTTTCAACATAAAATAAAGTGCACCATCTTGAAAATTTTGTCAACAACTACAAAAACATAATCTATCCCTCATTGTGTACGAAGTAGTCCTAACACAAAGTGCAAAGACAAATCTTTCCATAAAAAATAAGAACCGGTAAAATAGTATAAAAACCAATGTTTAATGACTAACCTTTAGAATCTTGGCCAATGTAGAACTCTTAAAAAAAATCACCAATGTACCTCGTAAGTTGTGGCCAATAATAATGCTCATCTAAGCTTTCCACTAGCTTATCTTTTCCCATATGCCCACTCAACCTATTGTCATGCAAGTTGCAAATAAGCTTCTCTCACAACAATTTTTGAAGAATGCACAAGTAATTGCCTTGAAACAAATACCCATTACGAATATTGAAATCTTCAACAACTTGAGACTCCTTAATTGCACTTAGCCCAAATCTCCTTGAAATCAGCATCATTTTCATATAGCTCCTTCAAAAATCCTATTAGCCCTAAAGGCTTTCAACCAAGGAAATTTTAGTAATTTTGATGATTAGAAGGCATTGATTATGAGGACTAATGTTTTATCGAGTGACAATGCAAATGAGTCAACTAGGTCAAAGAGAAAGGTTGACCAAGAAATTCTAAGTCCAACAAATGAAGATATCCATTCAAGCACAAGTTTCAAAGCAAAATTCAAGTAAGTGGATGTAATCAAACCCATGGATTCGAGAAAATTCAAGTGACCACTTTAATTTTTATTAGTTTAGGGATGACAACCCAACCCTGCCCCATGAAAGAAAGTTTCTCCCCAAACTCGTTTATACCCCGTGATAGGCGGGACGAGTCCCCATTTAGTTTTATACTTTTATTTATTTATTTATTTTATTAAATTAATTTTAATTAATACATTTAAAACAAAACAATACATGTGCAAAATAAGAAATATACATGTTAATAGAGAACAAAAATAACATTTTTTTAAAACATATAACTCTATTAAGTTTTTATAAACTTTTAATGGGTGACTAAAAAACATTATTATAAACATTGATTATGTAGCATAAATTTTTTATTTTATTTTATTTTATATAAATGGGGCGGGGCGAGGTGCCTTCACCCCAAACCCCCTCGGGATTGAAATAACTTCCCCTAAACCCATCCCATTAGTGGCGGGGTTGGTGAGTTCGCAACAGGGCTAGTTAAATTGCCATCCCTAGTTCCATTAGTCAGTCGACTAGATCATAATCCAATTGACTGATGAACTTGACTAATTTTCCTAGAGGCTTGAGGTTTATCTTGTCAAGAACAACTAGTCATCTGGTCTTGAGAATCAGTCGACTGATTTGTCCTAGTGTCAAAATGTTTCACAAATTTGTATTGAAGAACCAGTCGACTAGTTTTAAGAAATCGTCAATTGCTTTAGAAAATTGTAAAAATAAGCATGAAAATCAGTCGACTAGCTAGAAGAACTAGTCGACTAATTTTGGCAGTTTAAGCAAATTTTCCTATTTTGACCAATGTTTTCCTTTTCAAAAGATTTGATTTTTCAAAACATAAGATGAATCAATGTAGTGATTTGAAAATTTATTTTGTGCTTGGTTTTAGTTGATAAGTTAAATATTTAGAGCTTATGCATAAGATCAATCATAACGTAATTCATTCATTGTTAATCAAAAAATCTCAAATTCAAATTTTGAACAGATCTAAGAGGGAGGGGGCAATGGTTATTTTTGAATCCAACGACTATATTCTTCAAAGGCCTATAAATAGAGATTTTCTACAACATTTGAATTCTAATAACTTGCCGTGCTTTAACTTTCTAATCTCTGACTAGACTTTAGATCTTTTTTATTATAAAACCTAGATCTAAAAATTTCACTCATCTTAAATACTCAAAGCTTATATTGATCGATCATTATTGAGTGAGTATTTATTACACCAATCAGCTTTAGAAAGTAGTAACCATTGGTATCAACTTGTATCTTCCCTGTTGCGGTGAGACTTTGAGGGTAGGTGTTACCCTTGTGAGGCAAAATAGGAATTTGCTCAAAAAAAGGGTGAAGAACTCTTTATTGTAAAGGTTTGATCTCCACCTCAAAAGGAGTTCACATATTATAAAAACTCAAGTGAAGAG
The DNA here is from genome assembly GCA_008638375.1 of Nyssa sinensis. Lineage (NCBI taxonomy): Eukaryota > Viridiplantae > Streptophyta > Magnoliopsida > Cornales > Nyssaceae > Nyssa > Nyssa sinensis. The sequence continues at coordinate 16,891,359 of CM018032.1, read as the reverse complement.
TTTAAGTCGAAAACGTAGGAAGTTTTTTAAATCTTAAACTCTATGTTTGTTCTCTCTTCTCCAATCTTTACATATTTTGTGTTTAATATTATATTAATATTTAAAGTTTGTAAAAGTATAAAATATTTTCCAAATACTCAAATCAACCTCCCTCTTATGTATATTTATGGGCAACAAGTGGTATTAGAGTTTTGCCTCTTAATAAAAGAGTTTACACTCTAAGAGAAAAAAATGTATCAAATATTGTGGGAATCATCTTTGCCTGAAAGGACAATTGACAAATAGACCTCCGTTGTTTAGTGGTTAAAATTATATATATTAGAAGGTAAGAATGAATATCTATCTTCAATCCTTAGAATATAAGATTTGGAGAGTTATAAATGGTCCGCATGTCCCAATGAAATCTTCAAAAGTTTCTAGCTCTACTAAGGTAGCTAAGAAAGAAAGTGAACGAGGTGAAAATGATCTCAAGAAAATTCAGCTCAATGCTAAGGCAATGAGAAATTTATATTATGCTTTAGATGCAAAGGAATTTAATAGAATCTCTACTTGCGAATTTGCAAAGGAGATATAGGATGAACTTGAAGTTACCTATGAAGGGGCTAATCAAGTAAAGGAATCTAAAATTAGCATGATAGTTTATCATTATGAACTATCTAAAATAAATATTGATGAATCTATTCCTAAAATATTTACTAGATTTATAGATATTATTAACTCTCTAAAAGCTCTCAGTAAGAGCTATACTAATGTTAAAATGGTAAGAAAGATTCTCAAGTCACTACTTAAAAATTAGGGAAGCTAAGGTGACAATCATTTTAGAAGCCAAGGATCTCAATATCCTAAGCTTCAATGAGCTTCTCTGATCTTTTATGACACATGAATTTACCATGAAGAGTCTTGAAAAAGAGAGCAAGCCAAAGAAAGACATTGCTCTCAAATTATGATCCCACAATTGTGAAGAGAATCAAACAAAAGGGAACCATTAAAAAAGGATACTCCCATTTTCTTTGAATGTCAAAAGGCAGGACACATAATGGATGATTGTCCTCAACTCAATAGAGATGTAAAAAAAATAGCAAAAAGAAGGCAATGAAAGTAACTTGGGATTATTTAGAGGAAGAGTCAAGTGATAAAGAAATTGCAAACTTTTGCCTCATAGCTAACAAAGATGAGATAATCTCTAACCTTAACTTTTCTTATCCTGACGAAAATTTGTAAGATGTTTCTAAAGAATTGCATGAAGAGCTTGACAAAATTCTTTTCAAGAATAAAGAATTTAAAAAGAAAATATCTTCTTTCAAATAAATAAAAAGTTCCAAATGATCCAAATGAGATTTTATAAAAAGAAAATAATCATCTTTTTTTGAAAAACAAAGATTTTGAAGAAGAAAGTTACCTCTCTTAAAAAGAAGGCTGAAGATCTAAATTTCACTTTAAAAAAGTTTATAAAAGAAGTGAAATTTTAGATAAAATTATCTCACAACAAAGATATGTATTTGATAAAGCCGATTTGTGATATAATGCTCATATTAAACAAAAGACATATCAAAACTTCTTTGTTAAAGTCTCAAGTTCAAATGCATCCACTCATGCTCATTCTTCGATTGCAAACCTAAAGGGAAAAGTAAAAAGTGATTTGGGTTTCAAAAGGAACATTACCTTCCAAAGACTAACCAAAAAGGACCCAAAAAGGTTGGGGTACCAAATGCAGTTACCTAAGTGACTTTTGTAAGTTTGTCTCAAGTTTTCCTCGAGCAAGGACAAGCAATTCCTTGATAATGGCTGCTCAAGGTACATGATTGGAGATAAGGTCAATTTAACATCTCTCACACCAGAATATAGAAGATATGTGAGTTTTGAAGACAACTCTATAAAGGTAAAATAATTGACATTGGAAGCATAGGTGAAAATTTCTCTCTATTGAAAATGTTTTATTTGGTGACGGTTTAAAACATAACTTGCTTAGTCTAGTCAATTGTATGATAAAGGTTATGTTGTTATATTTAAATCAAATAAATGCTTAATTAAAAATGCATACAATCATGAAAATGTGTTATTTGTTTCACATAGGGACAACAACATTTATTGCATAAATTATGATGACATTGCATCTCAAAAAGTTAAATATTTTGCAGTCATAAATGAAAATGGTTGGTTACGGCATAAAAAGCTGAGTCATCCAAGCATGGACTTGATTTCAAACTTGTCTAGGCATGAACTAGTTTGGGGGCTAATCCAAAACTAAATTTGTCAAAAATGATATTTGTGGTGCTCGCCAACTAGGAAAATAAGTTAAATCTTCCTTCAAAAAAAAAAAGAAAAAGAAAGATATCTCAACAAATAGGCCTTTATAACTCCTACATTTAAATTTAGTTGGACCTACTAGAGTAGCAAGTTAGGAGGAGAACATTATACATTTGTGATCATTACTCAAGATATACCTAGGTACTATTTCTCTCTCACAAAGATTAAGCATGTACAGCCTTTACAAAATTGTGTAGAAGAATCCAAAATGAAAAAGACTACCTCATAAATAATGTAAGAAGTGATAGAGGTAGAGAATTTGATAACAAAAACATTAAAAAATATTGTGATGAAAATGGAGTAGGTTACAATTTTTTTTTTTTTTTTTCGCATCTAGAACTCCTCAACAAAATGGTGTAGTTGAAAAAAAAAATAGATCACTTCAAGAAATGGTTAGAACAATGCTCAATGAACATAATTTGGGCTAAAATAGTAAACATTGCTTGTTATGTCATTAATAGGGTATGCATAAGGCCAAAACTTAACAAAGCACCCTATAAACTTTGGAATAGCAAGAAACCAAACATTAGTGCCTTTGATATGTTTGGTTGCAAATGTTACATATTAAACGACAAAGAAACCTTAGGAAAATTTGATATTAAATCTGATAGAGGAATTTTTCAAGGATATTCAATAATAAGAAAAGCCTATAGGAATCTTTAATAAAAGATCTTTAACTTTAGAAGAATTTATACATATTGTATTTGATGAATCTTATCCTCTCACCTCAAAGAAGAATGTAGATGATGGGGGTGTACAAAATGATTCAAATACAAAAGAGAAACTTCAAGAAGAACATAATTCAAATGATAAAAATCTTGAAGAAGAAAAAGAAGAATATCAAATAGAAAATGAAAATGTAACTCAATATATTGGCTTGTGTCCATTCCAAAGAATGGAGGTTTTCCAAGGATCATCCTAAAGATAAAATCATTGGTAAACCAACTCAAATAATTGCCACTATATCATCATTGAAAAAAATATGCAACAACTTGGCATTTCTTTCTCAAATTGAAACTAAAAATATCCAAGGTACCAAAAATCATGAGTCTTGGATATAAGCTATGCAAGAAGAACTAAATCAGTTTGAAAGAAATGAGGTTCGGACCTTAATGACGAGATCAAAATATCAAGTGTAATTGGAACTAAATAGATCTTTAGAAATAATAAACATGAAGAAAGAATCATAATTAGAAACAAATCTAGGTTAGTAGCTCAAGGTTACAACCAAGAAATGGGCATTGATTATAATGAAATATTTGCTCCAGTAGCTAGATTAGAAGGTATATGATTGTTACTTTTCTTTGCATGTCAAGTGAACTTCAAGCTATTCCAAATAGATGTAAAAAGTATATTCTTAAATTGACTCATATCCGAAGAGGTGTATATTGAACAACCACCTAGATTTGAGAGTCATGAACAACCAAACCATGTGTTTAAATTAACAAAAGTTTTATATAGTTTGAAGCAATCTCCTAAAACATAGTATGAAATACTTAGTGGTTTACTCATCAAAACTAAATTTATTAGAGGAAAGAAAAATACTTATTTTTTTAGTAAAAAAATTAAAAAAAATATACTCATTGTGAAAATATATGTAGATGACATTATATTTGGCTCAACTAATAAAGATTTGTGCAAAGATTTTTTCAAATGTATGCAAGATGAATTTGAGATGAGAATGATGGGAGAATTGAATTTCTTGTTAAGTTTACAAATTAACCAATCAAAAGAAGGAACTTTTATTAATAAATTTAAATATGTTAGAAAATTGCTTAAGAAGGTTGGTATAGATCAAACAAATTCAAGAAGTACCCCTATAAGTTCCACAACCAAACTAGACAAAGATGAAAAAGAAAAGAATGTGGATATTAAAAGATGTAGAACTGTGATTGAAAGTTTATTGTATCTTAGGGCTAGTAGACCTGATATTATATTCAATGTATGTTTGTTTGCAAGATTCCAATCATGTGCAAAATAATCACACCTAAAACCTGTTAAAAGAATCTTTAGGTATTTAATTATAACTACCAATAGAGGTATAATCTATCCTAGAAACACATCTCTTGACCTATTAAGCCTATTTGAATGCAGGATTTTGTTGGATGTAAAGATAATAGGAAAAGCATAGGTGATACTTGTCATTTCCTAGGACAATCTCTTGTATCATGGTTTAGCAAAATACAAAATTTCATAGCCTTATCTAAAGTTGAATATATCGCAACTTGGGAGTTATTGTGCTCAGACTTTAGAAAATGAAGCAACAACTTAGGGATTTTAAGTTTAATTATGATCACATTTCAATCAAATGTGACAATACTAGTGTTATTAATATAAGTAAAAATCATATTCAACACTCTATAACTAAGCACATTGAGATTAGACATCATTTCATTAGACATCATTGCCTGCATGTAATCCTCCAAACTCATTTTTGAGTCCAGACTCATCCATCACATCATTGCATACAACATCCTTCCCCGTGTTGGTAGACGTGACTTTGTCACATACATGGATATATTCATCATTTGGTGTGTCTTAAACCACCAAAATATCAACTTCCCAGCCTAATCTTTCATCAAATGCACAAGTGCCTTAAGAAAATGAAAGACATTCTTTCCTATGGCAATATCCTTACCACCATGTTCAAACACTTCGTGATTGACATTAGTAGTGAAATCGAAATTTACACACCCATACACACCAACTTTTATACCAAATGAACCTTCAAATCCATGGGATATAAAGAAATCAATCATGGTTTGGTTCCTAAGGACAAACCCCATACCCCAACCTCAAATGAAACATTGAGAGGGAAAACCTCGAAAACCCTCAAGAAACTCACTCACCCTCAAACACAAGCCACCGCCCATCCTTCTTCCTCCAGATATGCTTCTACCTCATATTCCTTCCCGACTCCTTATCGCCACACTCTGAGAAATAAAGTCAAGAATAGATGAGAATTGACTCCGTTGAGTGCAATGTGACAACAAAGCTCAACAACATAGGTGAAAGGATCAATACTATTGAAAATGATACGAACATTCTCAAAATATAAGTTGAGGCCCTCTACAAGCATAATAAAAAGAGGCATGGAGAAATAAGAGTCGAGCTCATTGATGTGAAGGATAATCTCGTTTGCTTCCTCAGCACTCGAAATAAGCCTTCACCCCCACTTTGAAGATTTTTAATAATGACAAAAGAGGGAGAAAAAGGAAGAATTGATGGAAGACTCCTCTAGATTTTTTTTAAGTGGGTGTTTTGATGTAAATGAATTGATATTGTAAAAAACATAATTTGTAGTTGTACTATCTTGATTTGTATAAGATCAATTAATAGAAAAGAAAATCTACTTGTTTTGGTTTAAATATGTTGGAAATGAATTTTATTTATTACCCTCAGGATTATATATTGTGCAAATTGTTATATGCTTTGTGACATGCCTAAAAATATGAAATATACGTGTTAATACATGATTCAATATGACAAAATGCATATGTGTGCCATGAAATTCACTGAACTAATGTTTAAATGTGCATTGAATTATTATTGGACTCAATATAATAATCAAACCCTTGTATTCAATGAATGCACCTTGATATGGGGAGATTAACTTTAAAACGCCTTTAAAATATCTGAAAAGAAATTTAAGGCATAAGTTTAATTTCTTGAAATATATACATATTAATAAGGGGAGCTTTTAATATTGTCTATCTTCATTTTCATCAATATTGAACTTCATGTATATCAAATATTTGAATTAAAACATTAATGGTTTGTCATCATAAAAAGGAGAGATTTTTAGCCTTAAAAGTTTTCAACCAAAGGCATCTTAGTAATTTTGATGATTATAAGGCATTGATCATAAGGATTAATGTTTCATCTAGTGTCAATGTAAATAGGTCAATTAGGTCAAAAAGAAAGATTGACTAAGAAATGCCAAGTCCATCAAATGAAGATATCCACTCAAGCATAAGCTTTAAAGCCAGACTCAAGTAAATGGATGCATTCAAGCCCAAAGATTTAAGAAAAGTCAAGTAAAGGCTTTAATTTTTATTAGTTTGGATTTTTGAGTGAATTAGATTATGATTGATCATATGCATAAGCTTTAAATATTTGAGTGATCAACTAAAACCTATCACAAAATAATTTTTCAAACCACTACATTGATGTATCTTATGTTTTCAAAGATCAAGTCAATTGAAAAAGGAGAACATTGGTCAAAATAGGAAAAATTGTTTAAACTGTCAAAACCAGTTGACTAGTTCTTATAACTAGTTGATTGACTTTCGTGCCAATTTTTACTACTGTCCAAAACAGTCAACCATTTTGTATATCTAGTCGAGTAATAGTCTCATGTTCATAAAACTTTGACTTTCTATTAAAACTAGTTGATTGGTTCTTCAATACAAATTTGTGAACGTTTTGACAAGGACAAATTAGTCAACTAGTTGTTCTTGACAAGATTAACCTCAAGCCTTTGGTAAATTAGTCAAATTCATCAGTTAACTGGATTATGATTTAGTCGACTGACTGATGGAACCAATCAGTTGATTTTGTCAATCTAGCATTCTTAGATTCAAATTTTGAACAGATCTAAGAGGGAAAATGACTATTTTTGAACCCAATAACTATATTCTTCAAAAGACCTATAAGTAAAAGTTCTCTACAACATTTATTGCTAACAACTTACAAGTTTTAATGTTCTAATCTCTCATTTGACTTTAGATCTTATTGATTGATAAACCTATATCTAAAAGTTTTACTCATTTTAAATACTTAGAGTATCTTGATCAATCATTAACGAGTGAGAATTTATTGCACCAATCAGCTTTAGAAGATAGTAACCCTTGGTATTAATTTTTATCTTCTCATTGTGGTGAGATTTTGAAGGTAGGTGTTACCCTCGCCATGAGATGCTCTTACAATCTGGTCGGCACAGGCTAAACAAGAGATTGCACTACCGCTTGAACGTCTTTCCCTTTATCACCTGCAAAATAAGATGACCCTGGGAAACTCTTATAAAATGATAGCGAACTTCCAACCCCTCTTTCCATCTCTTTAAACTCTGCCTTCAATTCTATGTTATAGACCTCATCGATAGTCTATACAACCTACAAGCCAAAAATATTTTTATAAATTGATGGTTTTTTATTATTAAGATATCGCGTCAACCTCTACCCGTCTGTCTCTCAAATCTGTTAAATTCTATCATATCATAAAAAACTGAACGATTGCCTTGGTATAATTCTAGTATAGCTAAAACAAGTATTGTTCATAATCTAGAGGGAGGAATCTCTTTATCATATACTCCTTCATCTTTAACTATGTTTGAACTACTCGTATCGCTCGTTGTTGTTAACTTTGCAAAAATTGATCCCACCAGACTATTGTTCTACCCATTAATTTAAAAATGACAATTTTAACCATCTTCTTCTTTAGAACCTCCACCATGATACGAAATCTATCAACTTCTAAAATCCGATCATGGCAATCCGCGATGTTAAGATTTACATTGAAGGCGGCTATATCATTTTTCATCTGATAATCTTCTTACTGTTGGTTCTTTATTGTAGGTTTATGAATCTCGTAGTCCTATTCTTCTTTAGAATCTAAATTGTATCCATAGGTAGGTTACCTTTGGGGACATCACTCTAGCATAGGTTTGCCAACAAGTTGGCTTTAGACAAATCATCTATCATGATTATTGTTGATTGGAGGGTCTCTATTAGCATGGGGACCGAGTATAAAATAATCTCACAAATATCTCCTAAAGTATCAGTGACTTCTCATCTCAGTTCAATGAATTATTGCCTTTGTTCCTCAATCATAGCCCACATAGCTTACATTCCACGACCAATATGAATGGAGTTTTTTTATTTTATCTTCATCATTTTCCATCTAATCAAGTGAATCCTAGCTCTGATACTAATTGACACAACATGAAACATGATAATAAGATACGAGCAAGTCAATATCCTAATACTAAAACAACCACAAACAATATAATAAATTTTCTAAAATTAAAAATCTGATTATTATTGGTGAAAAATAAATAATAAAAGTTTATTACATTATATTTATAGAGATAAGAAACACTACTTTCACTAGCAAACCACAACCACCAAGCTAATATTAATAAAACTAGGAAAATAAGAAATTTTGGATGAAATCAAAATTGGGGCTTTTAAAATTAAGCACAAAATTGGAAACTATATAAGATAAAAAAAGAAAATAGTTACAATTGGCGACTCAATCAGAGTTTTCAACACAAAGTAATTTAAAAATTATTAAAGATGTCTAATTGAAGACCTAAATAGGAGAATTTGGCCAAATTACAACTTCAATAACATCAAAGCGACGTGTTAAGTCCATTGTGCTATCTCAGGTTAAAATATGGGGTTTCAGGTGTGAGCGTCATGCGAAAAAAATTTATTTGTGGAAATTTGCCCATATACATTGATAAGATTGTCTAAAAACCTTTAGACAAAGGGCCCTTCATGTGCATAGTCAAAAAGGAGTCACTAGCTTGTTTTGAGTAGTTAAACAAATAAACTCGTTACAACTCATGAAAGAAATACATGCAAATAAGACAGAAATTTAAAGATTACATCACTTTAATCCTAGTTTCATTTTAGATTCTCCATAATGGGTTACAACTCTATAAAAAAATGCAAGCAAACGATCTTAGAATTACCACTAGAGAATTCTAGATTTGGGGGACCGAGGTACGAAACAATAAGGTGACAGTCATTTGTTTCTCCCAATCCAAAGGATTGGCATCAATGTTCACTTTAAAGCTCTTTAATTAATAAATAAAATGAAGAAGAAGTAAAAGAAAAGATGTCACGACCCGGAACCCACCCCATGCGGATTAGAAGCCGGTGACTGACATTGTCACTCAAACAGGTTCTACAAAATCAAATGACTTGCACCAAAGAGTGAAAATTCCTTCTTTTCTTTTTTTTTTTTTTTTCTTTTATGTATCAAGTGTGGAAACTACACACATGAAACTCATCTGATAACAAATCGAACTTTAACAATCATCAATCAGATTATCTCTACGTACAATTTTTATCATCATAAGTCACCATTCAAGTCTAATATTATTTCTAATGTCACTATGTCATAGTATCTAATATTAGCATTAACCTTACAAGATATATATACAAATTAAGTCTCAGAGCTATACACTGTCAAAGTTACCCACAAGCATATCACTAGCTCCACTAGTCGCCATAATTGCATTTCCTTCCATATTGTGTTACCTGAAAAATTGTCATAATTCTGGGATAAGCAAACTTAGCTCAGTAAATAAATCCTTCACCCTGCCATGGGTTAAAGTAACACTGTTTTATAAGGAGTTTACAAATGTGATAACAGTGACTAAACAAGTCAATAAGCACAAATCTATCAACACATATCATTTAGCTGGCCAAATCAAAGGATTCAATTGAATACAAAGATAAGTCTCATGAGTGTATTTATCATCCAAAAGTGACATCACTAAGTCAACAAATGGTGTGGGATCAAACATATAGAATCTTAGGTCAAATTGATATACAGATCTGGATTGAATGATTATACAAATTTAAGTCAAATAGATATAAAAGTCTGGGTCAAGCAGATATAAAAATTTGAGTCATAAGAACCTGAGTCTAATAGGTCAACAAACATAGTGCGACATCAAACATATTGAACGCTGAGTCAAATGGGCATACAAATCTTAATTAAATATATATGAGAGTTTGAGTCAAATAGATAAACAACTATAGTGTGAGATCAGACATATGGAATACTGAGTCAAATGGATGTACAAATCTGAGTCAAGATAGATATAAGAGTTTGAGTCAATAGACATAAGAATTTGAATCTAATAGATCAATAACCATGGTGTGACATCAAACATATGGAACACTGAGTCAAATGGATTTACAAGTCTGAGTCAAATATGCATAAAGGTCTGAGTCAAATAGATATAAGAATCTAATAAATCAATAATCGTAGTACGACATCAAACATACGGAACACTAAGTCAAATTGATATACAAATCTAAATCAAATAGACATAAGGGTCTGAGTCAAATAGATATAAAAATATGAGTATAATAGATCAACAATCCTAGTGCGACATCAAACATACGGAACATTGAATCAAATGGATATACAAATCTGAGTCAAATAGACATAAGGTTCTGAGTCAAATAGATATAAGAATATGAGTCTAATAGATCAACAATCATAGTGTGACATCAAATATAAAGAACACTGCGTCAAATGGATATACAAATTTGAGTCAAATAGACATAAGGGTCTGAGTCAAATAGATATAAGAATCTAAGTCTAATAGATCAATAATCATAGTGTGACATCAAACATATGGAATATTGAGTCCAATAGATATACAAATCTAAGTTAAATAGATGTAAGGGTCTGAGTAAGATAGATATACAATTATGAGTCAAATAGATGAACATAACACGTTTAACTGCCCAAGTCAAAGGAGTTCAATCGAATACAAAAATAAGCCTCGAGGGCGTATTTCACATCCAACGACAACGTTATCAAATTAACAAAGGGTGTAGAATCAAACATATAGAAATTGAGTCCAATAGATGATATCAACAAATAGGGGCCTGGCTACCCCTAAACAGCACTCATCCAGGTTCACCCTGAATAGAACCAAGAACTCTTATCAAATCATGTCTTCATCAAGACTATGTGTTGGGTATCATTCCCAAGCATTAACCCGTAGGTCATCAGCATCACAAAACGGGCGTTATGACCAGCACAACCTCTAGTAGTCACAAATAGCGTCATCAGAAAAATTATTCCACAAGGTATATACGTATACATAGATTTCAAATGTCCACAATAGAAGGAATCACAATGATCACAAAGATAAGATAAAACCAATGAGTCAAAGACTCATAGATATTCACAATCAACAGAATCTCAATAGATCACAAATTCCACTATATGAAAATCACAGCGAACAATAGGTTGTGGATTCAAAGCAATTTATTGATGCACAATTAAAAGAAATAAGGATTAGCAGTCATCCAAGTAAGCCACATCGGTAAAGCAGAAATCCACAAATTAGGGTTCAGCTTTACTTACCTTGGGTTCTTAGCATTGCATTCCCTTGCGGGTACCATAGTAGCTATCCCATAGTCTTGTTCCATTTTTTCATCATTTGGGTGATCCTATAATCATGGATCAAAAATACATTGTGTAACACCGCGCCTCCAAAAAAAAAAATAAAGTCGTTAAGACAAAACAAGAAAAATTACCTCAACATCGAACCTTTCCAAGTTCCTTAAGACACTATGTCAAGACATGACCACAACTGAGGTCAAAAGCTAACCTAATCATGGGTCAAGTTAACCTAAGGTAAGTCAATAAAACTAAATGGGTTAAGTAACAATACATCACCAATACAAAGTGAGGGGAGATATTATCCCAAATATAGAGAATTAATAAATAAAATAATTATTTATTAATTAAAAAAATATAAAAAAAATATGAAATAAATACATAAAGTACTAAAAAAATGAAATAAAAATAGAAAATTATATTATACACTATGTAAACTATATTAATGAAGGGAACCAAATACACACAATCATGTGTGTAGATATGTGTATATATTTAGAAAGGAAAATAAAGAAGAATTAAGAAAAAATGATTTAAACCATCATGTGACTTGCATGTGATAGGAAAAGATGACACATTATGTGTGTGTTGGTATATGTATATGAATATATATATATATATATATATATATCAATATAAAAAAGAGGTAACTTGTTGGGAGAAAAAGAGAAGGAAAGAGAGGAGGAAAAGAATGGGGAAAAATAGGAGAAGTGACTACCTAGAATATGCCTTAGAAGCTGCAAAGGACAACCCTAAAAGGCTATGAATCAACCTATATAAAGAGAGAGTGAAGTGTGTATATATGTACATGTGTGTGCATGTACATATGCTACACCTAAGCCACTGAGAGGGACTTATTAAAGTCCTAGAGCTGGTATAAAGGAGCTTAGAGGAAGCATGCAAGAGCAGAAGAGAGAGAAATAACCACATTAAAGGTAAGAGATAAATTTCTCTCTTAGAAATTCCTATCTTTTAAAGTTTGTTTTATGGAATTTTAATTATTTACATGTCCTATAAGCTGAAAATAGAAGAAAATAGGAAAGAAATGATAATGTTTAGACCTAGAAACCCTAAGGAAATTGTAGACCCGAACTAGTGAATCTGGGTTTTGAACCCATGATGAACTAAGCTTCAAAATAAGCACATGGCTCGAACGAGCATTGAAAATGGAGCATGTAACAATTTGAATCACCAAAAATAATGAAGAGATGAGAGAGAAATAGCTGATTATAGTCGTAGAGAGAGATAATCAGATGGGCACTTTTGAATGACATTTTCCCTATTTAAGGAACGGGAAAATGTTCCCCAAATTTCTAGAAATAAAATAGAAGAAAAATGGAGTCAAAATAGTAGCTGAAAATTAATGAAATAGAAAATGAAAATGTCACCGAAAAGTAGAGCTCTGCCGGAGCACCGACTGCAAGTCCTAGTTCGATTGTCTTAAAAATATCCAATCACCAATGTAATACCAAAAATGGAATCATTGCCAAACAACGGTCCAGAAACAGTTAACATGATGGCCAGAAAATGATCGCCACCACCGGAGAAGGCGATCGGTGCCAGTGAAGTAGAAAAATTGACTGGTCAACGGGTTGGTCAATGGGTTGGGTGGATCGAGTTTAGGTCGACCCAGTTCATGCACCAGAATCGACCACCAAATGCTACCGTTTTCAACCTAAGTTTATGTTTTAAAATTTTGAAATATAAATGTTTGGCAACGAGCTTCAGAAATCAAATTGAGAACTGATAAAATTAGAAATGGGAATAGGGTTATTCCTATTCCCAATTTGATAAACTAGGGCTAATCTATTCTGGATTAACTACTTAATTAATTCCAAAACAGTTGCGATTCTAAAGGAAATTTTGAATAAGTAAAGAAAGTTAATTCCAGAAAGGTAGATTAATTCATGAAAATTATGAAAAGGCCCAGAAAATAATTAATAATTATTTTTAAAACCTTAATTAATTAGAAAAATTACTATTTTACCCTTAGGCCTAATACAATGTATCAAAGGCCAACTAAAACGCAATAAGAGTCTAACCTAACATTTTTGGGCATTCCAAGCTTAATGGTGGGGTCCGATTTTGGGAATTGAATCCCGAAATACATTAATAGACAAACTGGGCTAATTCCAAGTGTGTCCTATTGTATTTGTTTCACTACCAAATGAACACCAATCACTACGAGAGTACCTACCTGTTTCGAACTCAACAGTTAAGTCCGTTTCGTCAAACGAGATACCGAAAATACAGACGCATAGAAATGTGTAATATTTAGACTACTTAAGGATACATGAGCTACCAAACTGACTAAGAAAAATTAGAAAAGGGTAAACTTAACATTATTGGACACTCGGGACCTAATGGTAAAGTCTAATTGAGTATCTAGGTACCCACATGAAAATGCAAATTTATGAAAACATCCTTAGAGCCAAAGTAAACTATAAGAAGGCTAATTCAGATCCGGAAGAAGCTAAATTTAGTATCTTCGACATTCCAAACCTAACGGTGATGTTTGTTTAGGAAAAATAGAATACCAAAATAAAATAAAAAATGACGAACACGTCACTAAGACTTAATTAACCTACTAGAAGAGACTAAGTACATTAAGTAAGCAAAGATTAAATTGAGTATCTATATTGATATAGTACTGATGTATTCTGATTTATGCTTTAAGATCACCAACAAAGAAATAGAGATAACATGCATGTCAAGGCAAGTTGAGTAAGCAAGTAACTGTGGACTCTAGACCACAGGTGAGTAACCTTAAACCTTGAAATAGAGATTTTCCATTAAATGTAGTCTTACAGTTTAACGATACTACATGCAGTACCTTTATAGTTTTATGATGTTATATCAAATGTTTTAACTGCATGACAGTTTTCAGAATACAATGATTGATATTTGAATTGCATGCTTTTAAGTAGCATCTTTTTAAATGCTTATTAGCATATCTTCAAATGATTTATATGATATGGACAACTTAATGAAAATTTTTGCAATCATGATTTAGCATGAGACTATATACCTTATAATGTTTTAGTCCATGACGAATAGTCATGCTCGGTTGGGGGGTTAAGTCATGACGAATAGTCGCTCAGGTGACTATATAAGACAAGATTGAATAGCCACTCAGGTGGTTATACAATACAAGATTAAAGAAAGAAAGATTGGCATATACATTATTTTATCACTTAGTTTTCAACTATAGCTTTATGTTTACAATGTTTTACCTTGCAAAACTATCTAGCAAAAGAATCTGCATTTTCTCAAATACCTTTCAATCAGTTATATGAGTACATTTTAAGAATGCTAGTAGCTTTTAATACTTCTCTTTTAACTACTATCCATGAAAGCCAAGAATGTTTATGAAAGCTATGAACATTTACGAAAATCATAAATGTTTCTAAATATTTATGAAAATCCATGAAAGCCAAGAATATTTACGAAAGTCATAAATGTTCTAAATGTTTATGAAAGTATATGAAAGCTTATTCAAAGTCACGAAAAGTTTTAAAAGGGAGTTTCTCCAGAAACCTATGACAGGAAACTTGCGTTACTCACGAGCTTTTCATAAAACCCACAGGTTTCATCATGTGTATTTTCAGGAAGGACTAAGAAGCTACAAATACATACATATATATATTTTATGGGATATATACATATCATGTGGCTTATATAACATAAAAGTGTTTGTCGCCTAGTGACACTCTTTTTAGGAACTTATTATTTGCTTGCACAAGGTGCAAGGTTCAAGACTTGGTGGGAGCACTTTTGGATCTTTTTTCTTCTATTTTCTCTTTTTATGCATTATATTGCATATTTAGTGTATTTTATGAACTCCCAAACTTTGGATTTTAAATCTCATTAAAGTCTCTTGGAATTCCTACAAGACTCTTGATTTAGCATACTTCATCTATACATTATTAGTCCTGCCTTGGTGTATTTTATTGTACTTTAATTATTTCAAAAGTCTATTATAATTATTGGAATAATCTTGATTAAACATACTTTACTCACATATCACGCTAGTTTTGCTTAAATACACTTTGTGCACTAATTTTTCATAACTACTCATGTGTTAATTCTCAATTAACACTAGTCGTAACTTTTTGTCAAGTTATGACCCTTTTGGCATTAGATCTTATTCTTTAAAATTGGTTGTCTCCAATTTAAAAGTAGTTGTTCTCATTATGTTTTTGCTTCCATATTTACAAACTACTAATCTTAATTAGAATTTCTTATGGTTAATAAGCAAATTAACTTATGATAATCGTCATTATCGTTAATTGCTTCACTTAATTGGGTTAGAATGTTACAAAAGACATGACATGGCATGGCATCATGTGATTAAAATAAACAAAACATGGAGATAGAAAAAAACGAGGTTTTGGGGAAGGAGCTTGAACTTGGATTTGAAGGCTTCTTACGTTTCCAAATTAGTTGTGGAATTAGAGTTCACGTAGTTCTCCCAATTCACTATTTTCTAGCAATGGTGATAGAAGATGGCAAATTGGGCTTAATATCAACAATTCTCAAAACCTATCTTATTCTCAATTTCATAAAATAAACAAGTAATTGCCTTAATATCTATATATAAACATGAAATTGATCTTAGGTTAGTCTCTAAATAACATATCAAAACCTTATTTAATATCAACAATTACAACTTTGAATTAGGAGTGTCTCCATTTTCATGAGAAATTGAGGGCCTCCATTTGTGACTATGAGAGATAAAAAAATAATTTTAAAAACTATTTTTTTATAATAAAAAATTGTTTAAAAATATTTTTTTTTAACTTGTGAGACAAATGAATACACCCAATCCTACAACTTTCTAATTGGGAGGGGATCCACATAATCTCTTTCAATGTCGTTCTAAAATTCAAAATCGAACTTAAACAATCAAACCAACATATAATGCCACATAGTTAATTAGCATGTAATCACAAGTCTAATATGCCAAAGAATTAATTTTTCAATCTGAATTAGATTATTCAATCAGTGGTGCTATGAGTGAGAACTGTTAGGCGTAAAAAAAAGCCTTCATAAAAGTACTTCTAAAGCATTTTTTCAAAGATTTTCAATCATGTTGGATCATGATCGACGACAAGCACGCAAAGACGGGTCTTAATGCATCGATTCGAGAAAATGATAATCCCTTAATAGTGTCGATTTAGCAGCGATGGCTTAGCCTCCATCCTCGTGACCGTCGTAGACTATGAGAGAAATGAAGAAAGAATAAATAGTCGGGTTGTTAAAAAACGGACCCAAACATCGGATTTTGCATTTTGTTGGATAACTTGCCCAATCCCTCCCCCCTTTAGTTAGAAAACAAACATGGCCTTTGTTGTTTGTATAACATTGCCTACGAAAAAATCACGTAGTATTGTGATAAAATACGAAGCAAAAAAAAAAATGTGAACTAGTGTAGCAAAAATAAATAAATGTGAACTAGACCTAGCCCTATTACTAAGCAAAGTGATTAAAAAGGAAGGTCGTTTCTGCTTGTTCTGAAAGGGCTATTTTAAAAATCATAATAATATTCAGAATATATTGAAAATAAAGAAATTTGTTTTCTTGTATTCTTTTTTAATTAGGCTTCTAAGCGTCGAGGGATAAGATTTTCTGTTGAAAATGAAAAAATGTGAAAAGAAAATTATGAAATAACAATTGTCATTTAAAAAAAAAAAAAAAATTGATTGGAGAGAGTTATTAATAATTTGTCAGATAAAATAGAAAGTATCAATGTAATTTTAAAAATTTCAAGAAGATTCAATGTAATTCATCCTTTCTTTATTTACTTATGTGTAAAAGGTTAAATGTGTTCTTTTGCGTGTGAGAGCTTCATAGGATTTAACCCATGTGATTTAAAATGTTTTTTTGTTAACGCATTTAATTTTCAACTTATTTGGTAAATTCAAGTGAAAATACAAAAATATGTCTCTTAATTAACACATGATTGTGTATTAAATACATGTTTTTGAAATACCTCATTAACTTAAAGGCACGTCTTTTAATTTTAAAAATAAAGGCATGTTTTCAAAATACTCATTTTAATTAGAAATAAAAAGGTAACAAATTTTTATGTGTCTTCCAAATAAGTTTAAAACGATATGTTATTCCAGTATATATGTATATATATATATATATATATATATCAGTTTGAAATAGAAATCATAAAATATATATATATATGTATGTATATATATATATATATGATTGAAAACAGTGTACTGTTTTGATAAAGCAGTAACAGAATAAGTAAAATCAGAATTGACAGAACAGAAAAGAACTTACGAAAATAGAAGAAGAACAATAATCTGAATTTGATCAAGGCTAGTGATTATCACTATGTCCTTAAGACAATTTTCGCCCTCGCTATGGTGCTCACGATTTTTGGACGATTGCCTCCCAGGATACAATGATCTGAATCTCACAGAAGCAGCACTTCAAACTGTGAGTCTGTCAAACCAACAGTGTTTGACTCTCTCTCAAATACGAACACTACACTGAATGCAGAATGCAGAAAACTTATGAAAAATAAGTGCGTGAATGTATGATATTTATAAGCCTCTTCATGATTGTTTGGTACAGTCATGAAGGTTCTGTTGTGTCTGTTCATGGCGAACAAACACAGGCACAACTATGAAAAGGGACGACTGTTTAGTCAAAATTCAAACCAACGCCGTCGCAAAATGACGTCATTTTGGATTTAATCCAAAACCAAAAAACCGTACTCGCAGAACGGTGACGTTTTGGTTCTAATTAATCTGGTAACTAAACGGAAACATTTTGATTTGTTTTAATAGTATCAAAACGATAGCATTTAATGAAAAATTATTTAAAATAATTTTCTCCAAAAAAGATATATATACGACGGCCCAAGCCTGGGGCGGCGGCGCGTGAGCGCGTGTGTGGTGGACCAAGCATGTGCTAGGTCCTCCCCTTTCCACAAAACTGTGGTGCCCCTTGGGGTCCAAACCCCACTCCAAGGTATGTGTATATATACTCTTTAAAAGCCTTGTTTCCATCCTATGTGGGACACAAGTTTTTTGCATAAGCTTCAAGCTTTAGTTACCATTTCCAAGTGGTGATGTTTGGAAGTAATTTCATATTCACTCCTTAATGGTTTTGAGCAACCCAATATATAATCTTCATCTCCTCATGGAAGAGAACACATTCTCATGTAGACCCACTCAATTTTATTTGTGGGACTCACTTTAATTTTAGCTCAAAGATAGCTAATTTAAATGCTCAAAAAACCATTTTTTCCAACACGATAGAGATGAGAGAGGTAATAACCATCAAAAGTCATTAAAACATTAGCGACGGATCAAAAAAATTGCGGTTAAGAGGGGTCAAACGTGAATATAATAAAAATTTGGGAAGAATCTTTATAAAAAAAATTAACAAATTTTGGAATTATCAATTCTTAATTATTTAAAAAAATAGCAAAATTATAATATAAAATAAAATTTTCAAACTTTTGGGGTGAATCATTGTCCCCCCCAAGCCTCCTCATAGATCTGTCAGAGAAAGAAATAATTTTAAAAGAAAAAATCCATGAAAATCGACTCCATAGTGCTTAATTAAACAGAAATGCAAATTTGACGTGGCAATTAAAGAATAAGCAATTTATAGATTGAAATTTGAATCCATTTGAAATTTAACAAAATAATATGATTCTAAAGTAAAAATAGTACCTTTCAAGACATACAAATAGAAAAGAAGAAAAAAAAAAGGCAAACTATGCATCATCTTTTTTATTTTGTTGGCCGGCTGCCATCCCTATTTCTTCTGTCCATTTATGGGTTTTTCGACCAAAGGTATAAGGATTTGTTGTTAATTAGGATAGGTTCAACACCATTCCTTTTAATCTCAAAAGTTTCTCAATATTTATATAATTAAAATACTTTTTTATATATAAAATTTCCATCACCGTAATTACCTCCTGAAAATTAAGGAAGTGTTTTAAAAACGCTTTTTCAAATTTTAAAACTCAATAACTTATAAATTATAAAAAAATTTATATATTTGAACTCTAAAAAATGAGATCTATCAAACAAGATTCATATTGAATATGAGATTTTAAAAGAAAAATTTGCTACAAACAATGAAATATTATTGTTTCATTGGGATGAAATTTCAGTGTTTCATAAAATAAGAGAACTTTCGCTTTCTAATCACAAGACCTGAACTACTATCAAACTTCTTTTACTATAAAAAAAAAAAAAAAAAAAAAAATTAATATGATTGGAATAATTGGTGATTTAATATGGTATCAGAGCCTTGGTTGTGTGAGGTCTTAGATTCAAGTCTCTCTAATTCCTTTTTCACTCTCTTCTCCTTTACATTGTCTGTAATTTCTCTTTATCTCTTCACGTGAGTCCGGGGTCACATGTGAGAGAGAGTATTGAGAGCTTGATATACATTATTAGCTCATTCTCTAATAACTTAAATTTTTGAAGTATGAACAATCAAAGATTAAAAAAAATTTAAATAAATCATTTCTTGAGACAAATAATAAAATTTTACTATTTCAAAAATAATTAAATTTAATGTTTCAAAAACAATTAAATTTCAAGCTTTGTCTATGTTACCCATTGTAATAAAATTCTTTCAATTAAGTGACAAATAATGAGGGGACTAGTTTTCCTTTAAAAACAAATTCTTTCAATTGATGAATAATTTGACATTATCCTTGGTCCGTACAACTACTTTGCCAATGAAAAAAAGAAAGTTAAAGAAAGAAAAGTATAGGTGAATATGATGAAACAAAAACCAAAAATGGAGGGGACGAGAGAGGACGTGAATTAATGAAGGTGAGAAAGTGACAAAGTAATGTGATGATTTCTCCAAAGAAAATCTACTGATTTCTCCATTTTTCATCACGTGGGACCTCTTTCATCCTGAATTCTCCATTTTTCATCAGGTGGAACAACCTATTTTGGTTGATGCATAATCACTTTTTCAATAACATCTATAATCGACATCAATACAAACTTATATACAGCTACAACACAAGCGGAATGCGGGGCCTGAAAAAACTTCATGTAGAGAGAGAGAGAGAGAGAGAGAGAGAGAGAGAGGTGGTGAGAAAAGGAAAAGCAAAATATTTAAAAATATGAATCGTTAGAGAGAGCAGATCAGTGAGGGAAAGGGATTGTTTAGAGAGAGAGAGAGAGAGAGAGAGCAGGTCAATGAAGGATGGGGATTCTTTAGAGAACAGATCGGCGAGGAAGATGTTTGAATTTGGGTGAGAATGGTGAGTTTTTAATCATATTAGTTTGAAAGGGTATAATTGACATTTTCAAAAATAAATGAATTTCACCTGATCATTATTAGACATGAACTAAAAAATGCAGTTGACCAACTGGACTTATAATAAATAAAAAAAAAGGTTTGAGAGTGTCCTCCCTTCTAAATTTGTCCATTCAAAGAATTTATCATTAATTATCCCTTCATTTTCAGCCCTACTAAATAAAATAAAATAATTTTTAAAAATGTTATTAGAAGATTGAATAATTGTTTTGAATGAATGATGCAATTTCTCATTGCGTTAAAAAGTATTATTGCAATGAGCAATTGCATGAGTTTTTAATCATAACCCATGACTTTCAATTTATGCTTTTGATGTACCAAATTTGGGTACTGAGTTATGATTCTAAAATTTATTTGTGCAAAATTTAAAGGATGCGCTTTTGATATTACAAACTGTGGGACCTTAAGTCTGATTTTCAAAACATGCTAGAGGTAACTCCTGAGCTAGTATCACATGGTAAGTGTCTTACAATACACTAGTCATGGGTTTAATGTATTTCACAAAAGTAATGGCACTCTTTGGAGCCACCTTCCTTAGATTTAACCGGTACATGTAAGTAGGAGGGTTTATATGTGTCTCCAGGTTTACAATTGGTCACGCGACCGAAAGTTACGGTTGGTAAGATAGTTACTGGGTCATTAAAAAAAAAAAAACTCCAGAGCTGGTGTCTACGCTAATCATCCTCCAAACCTACTTCAAAAATGAGAATTTAACAAAGAGACTTCTATTGTTGATATTTTCTAAATCTGACCATTCCGTTTTCAATTCTAATCAAAATAAGTGAAGATTCATCTTATAAAAAGAGCTCAAAGGTACACCCCAAGGCATGATAATTTATCTTTCAATTGCATAACTTCTCTTCTTTAGATTTTATCTCACTTAATTATTGAAATAGTCACCATCGGGCCAATCCGATAAACTTTAATCACTATTTTGTAAGAAAACTTTTGAAAGAACTACGTCAAATATAATTTATCCTTATAATGAGTTACTTCTTAAAAAATAATTATGTAAAGACATTTCTGGCATAAATTAGATTAAAAATTAAACTTTTATTTTGTAATAAATTTTTTTTTTTTATTTTAAAATCTTTATAAGTAAAAAAATCATTTCAAAGAGACATTTTTATAGGCGTTTCTGTTTTATACAACATGAATTTGAAAGGTAAAATCAAAACAACGTAAATTTTTCAAAAAAAAAACATTAAAAAGATTTTAATATTACTTCAAAAAATAAGATGAAAACAAGGTTAATTGATCAAAATAGCGTGGATTAATTAAAAACGTTATCACCTGCTCAAAACAGGAATGTATTGTGCGAAATAAAATTCAAAGCAATAATGGTGCCAGTGTCGGCGGGTCCAGACTCAATTTCTAATTGATATACACAAACATCAATGTCAATCACGTGTCTTCTCTTGGAACAGTTTTTCATCCATAAGAATATGCTTTCACGAACCCACCCACCCGGCATCCTGTTTCAAAGTTTCAGATTTTTTTTTTTATTTTTAATTTTTAATTTTTATTTAATAGAATTAAAAATATCTATTATATAAAATAAATATTTAATTAAAAATTATTCTAAATATTTATTTAGTTTAGATGAGTAATTCTTATTTTATTTTATCTTATTTACATTCTATTTTTTTTTATTTCATTACAGATAATAATTTTTTTGTTTTTATATAACAAACATAGCCTTAGACTATTTCTAAGAGATGAAGCAAAAAGAAGTAACAAAGTTGTTATTTGTTACTTCATATACAAATTTATTACCTGCATTAAAATTAGACATTCTAATGAAAGTAACAAATTTTAATAATTTTTAATATAAAAATAAGAAAATCCTGTATATTCATTGGGTCTCATAAATTTTTTTTTAAAAAAAACACAATTGCTACTCTTTTCTCTTGGTAGTAAATTTGATACTTCTCTCTCCGTCTAAGCAAATTTGCTACCCATATTTATTTCATCTTTCAAAAGTCATTTTATTGACATGACTCGTTAAATACACGAATTTCAAAATTTTGTTCTCTCTTGAAAGTAGCCTTAGTTCTTAGTTTACATTCTAATAGTCCATTCTTTTTATGTATATGTAGTTTGGTTATTTTTATTGAATCTATATTTTACGTTGGTTAAAAATAAAAAATTTATTCAATTAATTAGCGATTTATCTCTAATTATACGGAAATTTATTTTAGGTTAAATTTTCTTAAATTTTCATTCAATTAATTAGCGATGTATATGTAAGATTAAGTTTTTTTTATGTAAATAAATAAATTTAAGATCGATCACCCTTAAAAAAAAATAAAATACACACTCATAAAATTTAAATTAAGAACATGATTTATATTGTACACTCGTTCCTGAATCCGACCCGAACCAAACCCGCTGTCACTCAAGAGGCCAGACGAAGAAAATCTTGTTCCAAGTGTTTTCTCCTCCTAAATCTTAATTCCTAATAAAGAAGAAGCCAACAAGAGTCATAATTATATACGGCAGGGCAAAATCGCCATTTCACTTTCTTCGTGGTTGCTTCTCTGGTATAATGCACAATTAAATAAATAAAGTGGTCTGCACCTCAGCACGTGACAGGCAATCGTCATTGTCCTTCTATTGATAAGGGACAATCTGGTAATTTTAAACGGCCAAGAAGATCTTGAGGAGCCTTCAATCTTGGCAAGCGACTGTCCACCAAAAAAGCGTAGTCTGATAGACAAGATCGATCGACTGTTTCGCCACAGAACTTTCTACCCTATCTACGAATCATAAATTGCCGTATCAGTATCGTAGCTATTATCAAACTTAAGCTTTTTATATGTATCCACGTGGCATGTTTTCCCTAGTGGTGCAGGAATATCCCCAATAGAAGGAGTACCAGAAACTTTCCCAAAAACCTCACGGTATCATCATGTGCCACATGTGCCCTTGATGGCTTCATCCAAATCTTACCCTCAAGTCTCTATATAAAGCTATATTCCCCTCATGAAGCTTCATAATACTACGTAAGACCCTCCCACGGTGCATTCATAGAGAGAGAGAGAACAAAAATAGAGAGAGAAATCGAAAAGCCATGGGAAGAGTCAATCATCTCTGGTTCCATCTCTTCATCGTCTTCTCCGTCGCCACCATCGTCCGATCCGTAAGTTACCCTCTCAAAACGCTTGAAATATCCAAAATATTTAGTAAAATGCTCTGTTAATTAATCTATTTATTCAAATATTTTTGTGAATGCAGGCCGATGATTGTGTGTATACGGTGTACGTTAGGACCGGCTCGATCTTGAAGGGAGGGACGGACTCGATCATCAGCCTCACAGTGTACGACGGCAGTGGCTGGGGAATCCGGATTCCGAATCTCGAGGCGTGGGGTGGGCTAATGGGCCAGAACTACAACTACTTCGAGAGGGGCAATCTGGACATCTTCAGCGGGAAAGGCCCGTGTTTGACTGGGCCGATTTGCGCGATGAACCTGACATCCGATGGTTCCGGCCCACACCACGGGTGGTACTGCAACTACGTGGAGGTGACGTCGACCGGTGCCCACATCCCCTGCGCCCAGCAGCTCTTCACGGTGGAGCAGTGGTTGGCTCTTGACACATCTCCATACCAGCTGACGGCCATCAGGAACTCCTGTGCTTCATCTGATGAGGATCATCACGTGATAAACGGTGATCGTGCGTCTGTTGTGTCTGTTATGTAAGATCTGTGGGTATTTGGTGGGGCCCCCAATTTTTCTAACAAGAGTGATGTTGGGGTGTGAGACGCTGAGACTGAGAGAGCTGTGTGTCCTTATGTTAGCCTAATATTCCTGCCTGTATAATCAAATCAACTTCCATCATAAATAAATATTCCTTCGTCTCAAAATAATAATTCTATTTTAATTTTTTTTTTAAATATTTTTTTATTATTTAAAAATTATTTAAATTATTTTTATTTAAATATAAATTATATTCACATTAAATATAATAAAAATAATTTTAAAAATTTATAACTTAAAAATTAATTTTTAAATAAAAATTTGAAAATGAAAGGTAATAAAAAAAGTCTTAAAATAGGACACGAGTAATTATCTTATTGGTGGGAAAAATCTAATGCTTTTGTCGTGACAGTCTTTAATGTTAACTCCGGCGGACAGGGTGGGCATTGTTTGACAACGTAACATAGTCATTGATGCTTAAACTATTGAAGTAATCATTATCCTTTCAAAACGTTTCAAATAAAATGATTCAACGGTTGAGAAATCAGCAATTGGCATCGTACCCTTTATGGGGGACCGGAGGTGGGGTGGTGGGGGCCTTTTATCGCGGTGCGAGTTAGTGGCGACCGAGTATATTATTATAAATGTTTTGGAGAATTTAATTTTTTGCACATTTCGAAATCATTCCTTGAATGTAAGTAGAAATGGCAAGGGATAACTTTCTAATCATGTTTTATAAAAAAAAATATTACTTTCTAAATTTGTTTAAACCTCATAGTCTAAATTTTTAATTATTTATTTATTTTATTAAATTATTTATAACAATATATTTTAAACAAAAAATTACAAGTCTTAAAATAAAATAAAAAAAATGCAAGATCAAAAACAAATTAGAAAGACATAAATTTTTTTCAACCCATAACTCTAATAAAGTTTTTATACATTTTTAATGAGTGGCTAAAAATATCATTATAAATATTGATAATGTAGCACAAAATTTCTTCATAATTTTATTTTATACAATCGGAACAGGACAGGACGGAGTGCCTTCTATCCAAACTCGTCCCAAATTTGTCATATTAGGGACAGGGTTAGCGGGTTCCCGACATGTTAGATTAAATTATCATTTCTAAATATAAAGTTATTTGTGATACGTAGGAATGGAATGGTCATTTCATGAAATAAAATAGAGAATGAAATAAAATAGGGGATTCATCTAGGCCAAATAAATGGTTACAATGATTTTTAATTTTTCCTAACTTAGCACGAATATGTAAAAGAGAATTGAACATGTCAAATTACTTAGTAACTAAGAAACAATGAGACTCCCCCACCTAAGGAGAGAAATTAACTGCTTTATATTATATTTATATGCTAAGATTACTACTGATCCAAATATGATACTAATTCCTCCTACTAATATAATTAGGAAACTACCAATTCCTTATACTTGCAGGATAAAAAAAACTACTAATAATAATCCAAAACTATTAATATTAATCTGAACTTAATTAGGAAACTAGAAAAATACAAGGAAATGTGTCAAAATTGGCAAGTTAAAATCAAGTCAAAAAATCTTCGAGTCATGTTGGGTTGGATTGGGGTCATCGTCGACCCATGTATGATTTTGCTTCGAACGGGCCTTAGAATACTCTCATTGATCCATGAAAAGCCCATTTGTTCTATATCAGTGTCTTCCACTTGAAGAGAACTCAACCTCGAGTTATAATCCGGATAGAGAGGAACTTCTGCATGGTATTCATAAATATCAACAACATTGAAAGTCTTTGAAATATCTAAGTCTCCTAGTAAATCAATGTTTGTATGCCTATAAAATGTTGTGAGATTATTTAAATGATGTGTAATGGATGAATTGTGTTGCAATGCTCATGTTGGAATTGTGAAAATGGGTGAAATGTTTTGAAGTTATTGTGTTGAAATTATGAAATTTTGCACACATGTGTGAGTTAAATGGTTACTTGTAAGCTATCGGTATTAATAGCCCGAAAAAAAAAACAAGAGGTGTGTGTTAGAGAGTTACTTGTGAGCCATCGGTATTAATAGCCCGAAAAAAAACAAGAGGTGTGTGTTAGAGAGTTACTTGTGAGCCATCGGTATTAATAACTTGAAAAAATAAGACATATATGAGTTAAATGGTTACTTGTGAGCCATAGGTAGTAATAGTCCGAAAAAATAAGACGTGTGTATTAAAGGGTTACTTGTGAGCCATCGATATTAATAGCCCAGGAAAACAAGACATGGGTGGGTGAGTTGTGGCATTGTGAAATTGAAATGTATCTTAGTGTTTTTGGATATGCAAACGTGTGGTAGAATTGTGATTGTGGACAATGAACTTGTATCAATGTGCTTTGATATTCATTGACATATAATTGGATGGCTTGTGGAACTTTGGATATGGGTTATTCTCGATTGTGTCTTGATATGAAACTAAAGGTAAAATTTTCATTTCATGCATACAGATAGTTCACAAGCACATATGGACACACTTAATTTACTTTTGTTAGACTTTCTATAATGGGCCGTTGTGCTCACTCTATATGGGATACATTTTCAGATAATCTGGAAGACCTTGGGCTAGATGAAGCCTAGAGAAAGAGATCAAAAATAAAAAGTGGGAAAAATTGAAGACTTTTAGCCTTCTGGGCATGTTTTGATTACATATATATTTTGTATGGGCATAAGCCCTTCACTTTCATGTTTAAAGCTATGTACTCTACATGTGTATACTTAGGGTTAAGGCTCATGAATTGTAAATCTTAATATTATGACATTGCAATAATGATACATGTTAGATATGTTGGTTAAGTGTTAGAATGTCTTGTATGAAATTGAAAGAAAGTGAAGTTCTCACTTTCTGCAAAAAGAGTAAAGTAAAATAGCCTCTTTGAGAGACTATAAAACTATCTGCACTAGGATTCATGAACTTAAATTTTGTGTCATGAGAGATCTATGTCTTATCTCTCAAATGAAACAAGAATGAACATTTTTGAAGTTAAATTGAAAGAGTTATAGAAATTGTTTCAAAACTTGTCAGAATCTGACCTATAACCACAAAACACTACCTACAAACCTCTGTAGGAATCCTTTTTGAGTGATTCCAATTTTGGGGAAAACTAGACTTATAGGTATGATACTGTGAAAATTTTATGGGATTTGGACATATGGTTTAGGAGTTATGAATTTTTAAAGTAAGGTTACCTGTATAGAATTTTCTACAGAATTGTATAACCTTGGATTTTTGTGATGAAATTGTATAAAAATTTATTATTAGGTGATGTGGTGGTGAATATGAGATGGTAACTAGAGAATACAAATAGGTCATGATAAAAAAAATTTTAAAAAAATATATATTTTGAAAGGATTGGCCCCTCCTCACACACGCACCAACACACATCGCTTGGGCACGCCCAGTGCCCAGGGCCCAGCCCTGCGCCCCTCGCCCATGCCCACACCATGCAGTGCCGTCCCCCTCGCGCACACGCGCCTGCGCACATGGTTGCCTTGTGCGATATTTCATTTATTTATTTTATTTTGGAGCTAAAGTATTAGGTTACTTTCAAGGGCAATTGAGAAATAATTTTTCATTTCTTAAAAATCATGTTTGAAATATTTTAATAAAAGAAAAACCTTTTAAGTCACCCCTCGGGTTTCGAAAATCCAGGGCGTGACACAATCATTAATGGTGAATGATTACTCTCGAAATTCGAAGCATCGCCATTAATGCTAAAGCGGCCAACCCCCAAGTAATGATGACCGAGTGGTTTCTCGAAGCAACATGACACTTGGCCCCTCGAAATATGAAACAAAAATTGTCATAGTCATTTAAAGATGGTACGGTGCTCCTACTTCAGAACCCTAGTCTCATACTTGGGTCAGTCCTGAAGATCTAAGGCCTGGAAAGGATTAGTTGGTGTACCCATAATAATTCATGACACGTGGACCCTTAGAGCTTGGTATTAGAATCCGTGTCACCTCATCCATGCATTATGACACTTGACAAGCCTGCTAAATTGCATCATTTAGAGCTTGATAGTATAGAGCTTAGTGGCAGAGTCCTATTAGGATACTATCTAAACATAATAAACACGATCCCTATTTTCTCTCTACAATATCTTATAAAAAAAAAGGGAAGTTGAGACCTATACAGGAAGAACATGCCCTAATTCGAAAGATATGTCCCATAACCCACTTAATATAGAAAAAATCTATTCCTAAAATCCTTCATTGACTTAATTATTAGAGAGTTCTTCACCAGACCTCCTCCGGTAACCTTCTGATGAGTTGTTTTGCAGATAGCCGAGGTAGGATCTTAGTCATTGAACGTCTGATCCATGATCTGACATCATATATATATATATTCAACCATCTAATTTATTCATCTAAACTACATCCCTAGTGAGGACTAGTTGCCAAAATGTTAGACTCAAACCAGGACATTGTTGGTAATATTATTTTATTCAATTGAACATTGTTGGTATTATATTCAATTTGACTACTAACAATGTGAAGGAAAACCAAGTTAAAATCCTATGCTTTGTTTGGTTGCCAAGAGGAATTACAAGGAAATTAGAAATAGTGGGAGATTTTTTTTTAATTTTGAAATTTTCCTTTAAAATCTTTGTCTTCTTAGGAACCAAACAGGCTGTGAGAAAAATCCTACGTTGCGCAACCAAACCATAATCAAATCAACTTCTATCATAAATAAATATTCCTTCCGTCTCAAAATAATAGTTGTATTTTAATTTTTTTAAAAAATATTTTTTTATTATTTAAAAATTATTTAAATTATTTATATTATTTTTATTTAAATATAAATTATATTCACATTAAATATAATAAAAATAATTTTAAAAATTTATAACTTAAAAATTAATTTTTAAATAAAAATTTGAAAATGAAAGGTAATAAAAAAAGTCTTAAAATAGGACACGAGTAATTATCTTATTGGTGGGAAAAATCTAATGCTTTTGTCGTGACAGTCTTTAATGTTAACTCCGGCGGACAGGGTGGGCATTGTTTGACAACGTAACATAGTCATTGATGCTTAAACTATTGAAGTAATCATTATCCTTTCAAAACGTTTCAAATAAAATGATTCAACGGTTGAGAAATCAGCAATTGGCATCGTACCCTTTATGGGGGACCGGAGGTGGGGTGGTGGGGGCCTTTTATCGCGGTGCGAGTTAGTGGCGACCGAGTATATTATTATAAATGTTTTGGAGAATTTAATTTTTTGCACATTTCGAAATCATTCCTTGAATGTAAGTAGAAATGGCAAGGGATAACTTTTCTAATCATGTTTTATAAAAAAAAATATTACTTTCTAAATTTGTTTAAACCTCATAGTCTAAATTTTTAATTATTTATTTGTTTTATTAAATTATTTATAACAATATATTTTAAACAAAAAATTACATGTCTTAAAATAAAAAATAAAATATGCAAGATCAAAAACAAATTAGAAAGACATAAATTTTTTCAACCCATAACTCTAATAAAGTTTTTATACATTTTTAATGAGTGGTTAAAAATATCATTATAAATATTGATAATTTAGCACAAAATTTCTTCATAATTTTATTTTATACAATCGGAACAGGACGGGACAGAGTGCCTTCTATCCAAACTCGTCCCAAATTTGTCATATTTGGGACAGGGTTAGCGGGTTCCTAACATGTTGATTAAATTATCATTTCTAAATATAAAGTTATTTGTGATACGTAAAAATGGAATGGTCATTTCATAAAATAAAATAGAGAATGAAATAAAATAGGGGATTCATCTAGGCCAAATAAATGGTTACAATGATTTTTAATTTTTCCTAACGTAGCACGAATATGTAAAGAAGAATTGAACATGTCAAATTACTTAGTAACTAAGAAACAATGAGACTCCTCACCTAAAGAGAGAAATTCTCAAATTTCAAAACTAAAATATTATTAATAATCTAAAGCATAATAACTGCTTTATATTATATTTATATGCTAAGATTACTACTGATCCAAATATGATACTAATTCCTCCTACTAATATAATTAAGAAACGACCAATTCCTTATACTTGCAAGATAAAAAAACTACTAATAATAATCCAAAACTATTAATACTAATCTGAACTTAATTAGGAAACTAAAAAAATTCAAGGAAACGTGTCAAAATTGGCAAGTTAAAATCAAGTCAAAAAATCTTCGAGTCATGTCGGGTCGGATTTGGGTCATCGTTGACCCATGTATGATTTTGCTTCGAACGGGCCTTAGAATACTCTCATTGATCCATGAAAAGTCCATTTGTTCTATATTAGTGTCTTCCACTTGAAGAGAACTCAACCTTGAGTTATAATCCGGATAGAGATGAACTTCTGCATGGTATTCATAAAGATCAACAACATTGAAGGTCTTTGAAATATATAAGTCTTCTAGTAAATCAATGTTTGTATGCCTATAAAATGTTGTGAGATTATTTAAATGATGTGTAATGGATGAATTGTGTTGCAATGCTCATGTTAGAATTGTAAAAATGGGTGAAATGTTTTGAAGTTATTGTGTTGAAATTATGAAATTTTCCACTCATGTGTGAGTTAAATGGTTACTTGTAAGCCATTGGTATTAATAGCCCAGAAAAACAAGACATGTGTGTGTTAGAGGGTTACTTGTGAGCTGTCACGCCCCAAATTTTGACAAACCCGAGGTGCAACTGACGAGACAGAAAATAAAATAAATAAAAGGACAAGGTAAATAAATCCACTAAACATGGGTCCATCCCCATCAATACATAAGATAACATGAATACATCGTTCATAGGTCATTCGGGCTTAAGCCCTTACATTATAAAACATAGGTCCCACGGACCAAAATATAACAAGTGTCTCCTCCTATCAAAGCATCACTGGGTCTCAATTAGCTGGAGGGTCCTCATCTGAAAATGTTGCCCACGAATGGGTCAGCTCAACTGCTGGTATGATGAAGTGCTAATGCAAGAAATAAAGCTAAGGCGTGGCATGTGCAAAGTGTACATTTATCTCTAAATGTCATTCAAAGCATCACAGTAATATATGAATGGTATGCATGACGCACCCATGCACAACTCTATGCCACACCCATGTCTCTTTTCCGGGTACTCCCCGATGCAATGGCCAATTTTGGGTTTTTCACCACAGGATCTACACCCTCATAATGCAATGCTCAACCCACACTATGTTCTCAAAGGATTCATCATATGCCAATATGCCAATGCAACCTCAATGAACATGGTTATCAATAATATAGCATGCTCGAACAATAATATATAAATCATCAGTCAATTCCATATGCAAGCATAGCTCCTCTTATCAACTCAAACACAGGTCATGATTCACATTCATCATTCACTAAATTTTCATAAAGCACAAGTGACATGGAAGCATGTGAGCAATCAACCCTAAATCATCAAGTAAACACATTCCACATAAGCACGTAAGTCATTCCAGTCATTCACAAATATTCCTAACTTAACTTCATTTCTAACATTAGCAAAACACCATACCTGACGGGTCAGTCACAACCCAAGCAAACTGCACTCGTAACGTAGTGAGAATGTGGAAAGATCAGACTGTCTTCTCCTTGCCTGTCGGTGTCCCTAAATGCATAAATTACAGCTCAGTCTATTATCATTTGAATTTATGCTATTCATCAAATTTTATGCCTTTAATTCATAGGTTTCTATTCTGTTTAATTAAACTCTACCATTGGTTCTAGGACGTTGAAGAAAATAAGTTTAGGTTCTCGTAGAACTCAATTCGGACATCTGTGTTCAAAAGGGCAAAACAGTCATTTTGCACTTTACACGTGTCCTTACATTTCGTGACCTCTTTTCACAAATTGGACTCCACGGTTGAGTCCGAAATGTTCGAGATAATAAAGTTTCACTATTTGTTTACCTAATTCGGAGTTCGTTTGACTGCACTTCAATTCAGGGGCATTTTGGTAATTTTAAAGGTTACTATGGGTCTTTTATGTTTCGGGACCCCGCCTCGTAAAACGGACCTCACCATTGGCCTCAGAATGGTCGAGATAGTCAAAATACACTAATGACTTGTCCCATTTGGACTCCGGGACATTTTTGAATATTTAAATAATTAAATTAATTAATTAATTAATTTAATTAATATTTTATTCATGTGGGTCAAAACATAATTATTAACAGTTGGGGGGGTCAACTCATAAATTCCGTAACTTCTTGGGTCAGTTTATAATTTCTAAAAGTCAAGGGGCCAATTTGTAATTTAAGAAAGTCCCATTCTCACCATGGATAGCCAAACAGTGTATAGGGACAGAACAGGGATAGGATATCCCTATTCTGATTTCAATTTCTATTTCAATTTCTTATGCACGTAACCAAACACTCCCAATCTCATTTTAACTTAAAACCTGAGCGCGACACGTGGCAGGGTGGTTCGGCCCAAGCCCGACCCGGACCCGACCCGAACCCGAGACTCGACCCGGGTGGCCTCCCTCCTTCCCCGTTTTTTCCGGCGACGACCCAGTAGGGTTCCGGCGCCTTCTCCGGCGCCGGCGACATTTTTCCAGTGGTTTTTCAATGTTTTCAAAATGTCAGTTTCTCCCCCTTTTTCCCTAGATCCCTTTTCTAGCCTCCATTTCCATCAAGACCCTCTCCATCATCTCGAACATAGGGTTTAACAGCTCCGGCCGGTTTTCCGGCGAGCTGATTTTTCTTGGTTTCTTGCTCGGTTCTTGATCGTTTTAACTCGTTTCTTTTTCTATCTTCTTTCTGCACTCTTTAGGATCATTTCTATCTCATTCAAACCAAGCTTTGTACATAAAATGACAACGCCCATCTCCCATGGCCGTGACCCATAACTTGCTTTTTCTCTCTCATCTCTCACCCATTTTAACTGATTTTTCTTGCAAAATGATCTACATTTCATACACTACAATGTCCAAGACTTTAATCAATTCAACATGCTCTAAAACAGATTATGAATACATGACATTTCTAGAGAGAGAAAATAATGGGTTTAGTCGTTTTACCTCCGTTTCTCTCTCCTTCTCTTAGTTCAACCACTAGACCTCAGTGTGCTCTTCACCTTGGAGTTCCTCCCTCTGTTTTCCTTTCAAAATTAGAACACACTTCTTTCTTTCTCTTTTTCTCTTCACTTTCTCTCTCTATATCTCTCTCTCTCTCTCTAAAATCCACGACTTCTGCTCTTCTCTCAACTCTCATACATACCCTCAGACTTCACCACACACACACACCTAACCTCTTACACTTCACAGCCCCTCCCATACTTGTTTGAGTGTGTTACACTCAAACTCACACACACACACAACCGGGTACACACAGTGCACTGTGCACTGTTATATATATATATATATATGTATATATAAATACATAAATATACACATATTTTCTAAGTCAAATTTTTAATTATGTATATATTATACATACATGCACATACACATAGTTATACACATACAATACATATATTGCACCCCACACACATATATACATACCACACATTCACATATGATACATACACATTAAATTTCAATAATAATAATAATAATAATAATAATAATAATAATAAAATAATTAATAATAACCATGAAAATATATATATTAAAAAAAAAAATTTCGGGTTATTACATGAGCGATCGGTATTAATAGCCTGAAAAAATAAGACATGTATGAGTTAAATGGTTACTTGTGAGCCATCGGTAGTAATAGCCCAGACAAATAAGACGTGTGTTAAAGGGTTACTTGTAAGCCATCGGTATTAATAGCCCGGGAAAACAAGACATGGGTGGGTAAGTTGTGGCATTGTGAAATTGAAATGTATCTTAGTGTTTTTGGATATGCAAACGTGTAGTAGAATTGGAATTGTGGATAATGAACTTGTATTAATGTGCTTTGATATTTATTGACATATAATTGGATGGCTTGTGGAACTTTGGATATGGGTTATTCTCGATTGTGTCTTGATATGAAATTAAAGGTAAAATTGTTATTTCATGCATACGGATAGTTCACAAGCACATATGGACACACTTAATTTACTTTTGTTAGACTTTTCAATACTGGGCCGTTGTGCTCACTCTATATGAGATACATTTTCAGATAATCTGGAAGACCTTGAGCTAGATGGAGCCTAGAAAAAGAGATCAAAAAGGACAAGCGGAAAAAATTGAAGACTTTTAGCCTTCTGGGCGTGTTTTGATTACATATATATTTTGTATGGGCATAAGCCCTTCACGTTTCATGTTTGAAGCTATGTACTCTACATGTGTATACTTAGGATTAAGGCTCATGAATTGTAAATCTTAATATTATGACATTACAATAATGATACATGTTAGATATGTTGGTTAAGTATTAGAATGTCTTGTATGAAATTGAAAGAAAGTGAAGTTCTCACTTTCTGCAGAAAGAGTAAAGTGAAATAGCCTCTTTGAGAGACTATAAAACTATCTACACTAGGATTCATGAACTTAAATTTTGTGTCATGAGAGATCTATGTCTTATCTCTCAAATGAAACAAGAATGAACCTTTTTGAAGTTAAATTGAGAGAGTTATAGAAATTGTTTCAAAACTTGTCAGAATCTGACCTATAACCACATAACACTAGCCATAGACCTCTGTAGGAATCCTTTTTGAGTGATTCCAATTTTTGGGAAAACTAGACTTATAGGTATGCTATTGTGAAAATTTTATGGGATTTGGACATGTGGTTTATGAGTTATGAATTTTTAAAGTAAGGTTACCTATATAGAATTTTCTACAGAATTGTATAACCTTGGATTTTGTGATGAAATTGTATAAAAATTTATTATTAGGTGATGTGGTGAATATGAAATGGTAACTAGAGAATACAAATAGGTCATGATAAAAGTTTTTTTAAAAAAATATATATTTTGAAAGGATTGGCCCCTCCTCACGCGCGCACCAACACATATCGCTTGGGTGGGCCCAGCCCTGCGCCCCTCGCCCATGCCCACACCATGCAGTGCCGTCCCCCTCGCGCACACACGCCTGCGCACATGGTTGCCTTGTACGATATTTTATTTATTTATTTTATTTTGGAGCTAAAGTATTAGGTTACTTTCAAGGGCAATTGAGATAACAATTGAGAAATTATTTATCATTTCTTAAAAATCACGTTTGAAATATTTTAATAAAAAAAAACCTTTTAAGTCATCCCTCGGATTTTGAAAATCCAGGGCGTGACACAATCATTAATGGTGAATGATTATTCTCGAAATTCGAAGCATCGCCATTAATGCTAAAGCGGCCAACCCCTAGGTAATGATGACCAAGTGGTTTCTCGAAGCAACATGATACTTGGCCCCTCGAAATATGAAACGAAAATTGTCATAGTCATTTAAAGATGGTACGGTGCTCCTACTTCAGAACCCTAGTCTCATACTTGGGTCAATTCTGAAGATCTAAGGCCTGGAAAGGATTAGTTGGTGTAGCCATAATAATTCATGACACGTGGACCCCTAGAGCCCGATATTAGAATCCGTGTCACCTCATCCATGCATTAGATCGGAACCATGACACTTGACAAGCCTGCTAAATTGCATCATTTAGAGCTTGATAGTATAGAGCTTAATGGCAGAGTCCTGTTAGGACACTGTCTAAACATAATAAACACGATCCCTATTTTCTCTCTGCAATATCTTATAAAAAAAAAAAGGGAAGTTGAGACTTATATAGGAAGAACGTGCCCTAATTCGAAAGATATGTCCCATAACCCACTTAATATACAACAAATCTATTTCTAAAATCCTTCACTGACTTAATTATTAGAGAATTCTTCACCGGACCTTCTCCGGTAACCTTCTGATGAGTTGTTTGCAGATAGTCGAGATAGGATCTTAGTCATTGATCGTCTGATCCATGATCTGAAATTATATATATATATATATATATATATATATATTCAACCATCTAATTTATTCATCTAAACTACATCCCTAGTGAGGACTAGTTGCCAAAATGTTAGACTCAAACCAGGACCTGAAATCATATGACTTTCCATAAGCACAACGTTCATTCGCCTTAGGTAATATTATTTTATTCAATTGAACATTGTTGGTATTATATTCAATTTGACTGCTAACAATGTGAAGGAAAACCAAGTAAAAATCCTATGCTTTGTTTGGCTGCCAAGAGGAATTACAAGGAAATTAGAAATAGTGGGAGATTTTTTTTTTAATTTTGAAATTTTCCTTTCAAATCTTTGTCTTCTTAGGAACCAAACAGGCTGTGAGAAAAATCCTACGTTGCGCAACCAAACCGGTTATAACTTTTCCCTACATCCCTCATGCACGAACATAACACAAGGAAAACTAAAAATTGAAATCTTTTATCCTAATCATGACTTCTGATTGATGTAGCAAATTCTACTTTTCTACTATAAACGATCACACAAATTAAAAGCAATTCACTTTTAGCCTGGCTGTTCTCCACTCAAACCAATATAATCAGTAGGCCCCTTTGTTTTAGCAGATATAGGGCTGAGTCAAAAAATAAATAAAAAAAATTACAAAATTGCTTCATATATTATATGTAAATAAAAAAATTATCAAATTTATTCTATCTTATCCTCAATCTTTGAGCAATAAGAGTGAAAGAATAAATTTATTAGTATCGAGGGCATTGTATATTAGTTTATGACTTGCATACTAGTCTTAATTTCCATCAACTAATGAATTAAAATTTGATATATTAATATGTAATTCATATATTGAGTTGATATGTTAAGTACTAATCGACTCAAGTATAATATATCAAACTCAGCAATGATTTTTTAATTAGAGTGGCCATTTGTTTGAGAGAGAGAGAGAGAAAAAAAAAAAAAAAAAAGGAGAAATATACCATAAATAAACAAATGGGTTTGTTGTAATTAACAATGGATTGAATAGACAAATTGAACCAAGTTTCTCAAACTACATTACATTGAAACATGTATTGTCTTCATTGATTCCTCTCTAATTTAACCTCTTTCATTGATCCATTTCCTTTATGCTAAAAGGGGCTGCTGTGCCAGCACAGATGATTGAACCCTTTTCCCAATCGATCCTCATTATTTCCCTTCTCTGTACGAAAAGAATGATTTTCAGTCTCTTTTTCTCCATGCCTGGTCCCTCTGGCACTGGGGTAGTTAGGGGTTGAGAACTCAAAATTGCTTTCCATTCTTTTTCTGCTTTAAGTGGTGTAGAATTTTATCGAGCTCTCTAATAATTCATGGTTATCACCTGCAATTTCTTTTGGCCTCGAACCAGTCTTGTATAACTTGAAGGCTGGCAATGAGCACACACCCTCAGATTTTGCCA
Organism: Nyssa sinensis; assembly: GCA_008638375.1. Lineage (NCBI taxonomy): Eukaryota > Viridiplantae > Streptophyta > Magnoliopsida > Cornales > Nyssaceae > Nyssa > Nyssa sinensis. The sequence goes on along the minus strand of CM018032.1, from coordinate 16,853,518 downwards.
GGGAAGAATGGTCTTCAACCTCCACCTGAAATTGGTTTTAAAATTATGATGAAGTAAACCAAATCAAAGCAAGCTTAGATAACTATTTGTTTTTTGATAATGACGAGAAACCCCGGTGTAGCTTGCCTTCGAATCCCTATTACAGTCATTTTGCACATACATATGCTTGTAGAGAGGGCGGCCATCCCTAGGACGCAAACTCCCGTGAGAATTTAAACCTAGGATGTCCCAATTTATGGCTTATCACAAAGGTCCTTTGACCACGTGGGTGGTGATTAACTTTCTTTCAGTTTGCTATTTGAGCCTAACCACCCAGGCTCCATTTGAGCTATTAATTTAATGCTTTAACAATAGTTACAGACCTTGAAGAAGTTGACGGGTGGGTATCTCTTGCAGAGTTGCTCCATGAAATGCAAAGTTTGTCTGTCGCCTGGCTTGTTACAAAATAGGACCACTGATAAAACTGTAAGTGATCAACAAAGTTAGTCTTGAATATAATTTTAAACCCTATCAATCAATCAATCAATATATATATATATATATATATATAGACATGCAAGTAAATATGATGTTTTTACCAGGCGATGATTCTATGCAGTCTCTGAAGTGTTCGTTGCTTGTTATGACCACCAATTCATGAGCTCCACCACCAACCTGCTTCGAGTCTCGGCCTCGCTGTTTCTTGAGCTGTAGCTGCGCTTCCTTCAAGCCGCGGTCAATCTCTTCATCTTCTGGTGCTTCTCTTATCAGCACCTCGTAATCTTGTATACAAGCTTCCCAGTTTTCCAACTACAACACATTTTCATAATATAATTATCCATTCTAATTAATACAAACACACCATATTAAATTTAGTCACCTTGGCATTGCAATCGGCTCTTCTTAGTCTAGCCTTTGTGTAAGTTGGGCGCACGTTAAGAGCAGTGGTGCAGTCCTCAATTGCCTTGTCGAATTGGCCGAGTTTGGAACGACAAGCGGCTCGGTTGCACAACAAGACCGAGTTGTAGTGGTCATGGTCAAGTCCCTCCCCATATGCAACACATGCTTCAGAGTATCTTGATGCCTTGAAGAGCTCATTCCCTTTTGATCGAGCTGCTGCCACAGCCATTGTCCTCCTCACCACCATGTTCACTTCCTTGTTGTTGGAGTCAAGCCTAGCTGCTCGTTGAGCCGCCGCCACAGCATCGTCGATTCTGTCAACCCATACGGTTTATACCCATAATATCATCGCACATTATTACATATTACCATGCTGAACAACCTATTGAACTGTTCATTCTGAATTTACTTTTAAGTTGTCTACAAGCTTCTAGTATTGAAAATTAAGTTTGGAAAAAAATTTTACAGAAGGAGCCGTTTGGCGGACGAGGTGATGGCCAAAATTGCTCCTCTTTTTTTGGTATAGGCACTTAAAAGATGTTTGGCAGAGTGAGTGATAATCAAAATTGCGGGTGCATCAAAACTAACAAATGGGAAATTTAGGAAAAAAAATCTCTGTAATATTACAGTTAAATTTAAACATTATGGGAGATTCTAATGAATCTCACATAAATGTTTAAAGAATAATAGTACCACAGTGATGTTTTTTTTTTGCAGTAAATCCATGCATTATATTTTTGGCATGAGTTGGTGGGGGTACATCCATAGGTCAGCGTCCACCAACTCGAAACTTAGGGTACCTTTTTGTTTCTCTGTTTTTCTGCATGCTTGTTCCTTTTGAGTTGTTCCACAAGGCATGGGTAATTAAGGTAATAAGCACTCTACGAGCCTACAGGTCTCTGAGAGGTTTTTGGATGAACAGGTTTATTGGCCGGTCAATGGATCTGACAAATTATTTTAAAGCATGCAGATAAAAGTTACTTTTTTTCGGGTCCACCTAAAACCTTTTCGATTCTCCACATTGCTGGTTTATTTCATATAATCATTTTTAGTTAGAGATATATATAAGCATCATGAGTAAGAAAACTAGCATTTCTGCAAATTATGCAGTTTATTGCAAATAGATATAACTAAACATCATGGATTATATGCATTATGATCAAGTTAGAGTCTCTTCTACAGAGAACACTGACCTGCCGGCGGCCATGTCTACTTGAGCCCGTAACACTAACAGAGTAGCATTACTAATAGGGCCAAAGAATTTAGTACAGTCATCCACGTCAAAATTGGGACCCCTCGTCAATGCTTCGTCCGCTTCTTGGTGCCTATGGAGCTTCAACAAGGCCTCAGCTTGCAAAGCAAATATCTTTGTGAAACAAAAAAGAAGAAAAGACCCATGTCAAGATTTGAATTACAGCACTAAAAGATGAATTGCAATTTGAAGTTTAAGGCTAACCAGAGGTGCCGAATCAGCGCCACCCGAATATGGCAAGGCTGGTTGCTTTTAGCAAGGTGTTCCAATTTCGTAGCCTCTTGGCCTCAGTGCAGTTGTTGAGATGGACATGAACACTTTTAACTTTAGCAATGTAGTCAGGATCGGCTTCGGCACCTGCATGTTTGTGGTGATACATTGCCTTTTCTGCTTCTCCTAATCTGCAAGAAAATGAATTAAGCTAAATTTGAAATATTATCAAGACAAATATATAGATATACACACATATATGTACAGATCAGTACCTGAGGTATAAGTTTGCCAAACGGTTATGAGCTCTTTGATAATAAGGTTCAATCCGAATGGCTTCTCTGCACTCAAAAACAGCCTCAAGAAGCCTACCAAGAGCAGTTAATGCAGCACTTTTGTTGCTCCGATATGAAGCCTTGTTTGGATCAATAGAAATTGCCGCATCATACAAAGCCAAGGCATCTGCAAACCTTCCATTCTTGTAATCTTCATTACCCATAATCTTCAACGTCTCGGGATCCATTCTGGTCGAAAGAGCCCGGCAAAGGGAGGTCGGTTTCTCCGACTCCTCGTTTGGTTTCTTCACTACGTTCCCCATTACACTGGTTGGGTTTTTTCCATTCGGCGGTGTGCTTTCCTCTTTTGCAGTCTTGGGAAGATAATCCAGAACATTGGTTGAATTCGAATTGGTAGTGCCACCAGACTGTCTCAGGTTACCCAAATTGCTATGCAGCATTACATTGCCGGAGGAAGCTAGAACAAGGTTACTAGCTCCCTTTGTTCGCTGATGATCGGCGATCATGCTTTCAAGCTCACCGGAAATGCCAAGGGCTGCCTGTGGTACCCTCCTTCCTTGGCCATAGCCTTGGTTGGGTACATTTTTTGTCATAGTTGCTGCATCAGGAGCTTTTCTTCCTTGATAATTTTGATGATACATAGCCGGTGGGGCCTTGGAATGATTTGGGCCAGGTCTAGCAATGGGTATGCCAACTGATTTTTGTTGTGTTTCTGATGACACACCAGAGTCGAGGAAGGCAGTCTCATCAGAACTGCCTCGCCGCCGCTTTGAATTGGGTGTGCTTGGTGTTCTAGGAACAACATTGTTGATATTCTCCGTCGGAATTGAACTGGAAGGGCTTCTTCTAAATATATTCCGGCGACCGAAAACTGCATTTAATATGCCACAACCTGATTTCTTTTCTTCAGGGTCGTCTGCCATTTCTGTACTATGATTCTCTGATTCTTTGGGTCAATTATATATAGCTTTGTATATAGTGCAGCTAGGTTTATAATGGAAAAGAATGATATATCGTGAAGAAGAACTTGAAAATGGTTTGAGGAGAATACATGTCAAATACCTTGCATGGGAATTTTCTCGGAAAAGTCTCAGGAAAATATGTCAAAGAAATTGCATTTATATATAATTTAAGTTGAAGACAAAGGACAAAGGACCAAGAAAAACAGATTCAATTCATTTCACCAAAAATCGAAAGGACCCATGTAATGAATAATACAATACGATGAAATATAGAAAGATACACTGAGAGAGAGAGAGAGAGAGAGAGAGAGAGAGATTGATTGTGTCAAAAGAGGGGCATGTAACCTGCCTACACCCTGGAGATGTGTTCCTCTGGGCTCACAGCCTCCTGGAGTGGCTGCCCAAGAAACAATCTCTGTTTTTGGTTTTTTTGTTCTCTCTCTCTTTCTTCGGTTAGAGAGGTGGAATGAGATGGCATGAGAGAGAAAGAAAGAATCATTGAAAAAGAAAATTTGCAGAAAAAGAGTGGAATAATTTAGAAGGTTGTTTTGTTATAATTAATGACAGTTGGGTTCAATTTTATTTTATTTTATTTTATTTTTTGGTTTTCTTTTTAATTTTCTTATTTTGTTCTTTCATTGCTGTACTGTGTGGTGGAGAAAGAACACCAAGAGACCCGGTCTTGGAAGAAATGAGGATCTCTAGATTTAGAGAGAGAAAACGCTGTCCTCTCCAACCTATTTGAGGTTGGGGTTTCTCTTGTTCAACTGTTTTACAACCACTAGTGAGATAGATTCTGAACAGGAGGGATCAGCTATACTTTTAACATTTTTGTCCTCAATTGTAATTCGAATTTAAATTTTAAAATAAAAATTTAGTAATAATAAATTTATTCAAATTCACTTGGGTAGTGTTCGAACACTCTCACCCTTTTTTAGCTGAAAAATGTTAATAGTAAAGTAGTATCTAAAATTTTACTTATATTAAAATTTAGTAAAATGATTGGTACATCAGTTTGATTTACCGAATAACATATAAATTATATTTTTATAATTAATAGATGTATTTTATCTTTTTATTTATATTTTAAACTAGGGTTATGATATATGATATTATCCGTAAACTCTAAATTTAAACACGTAACATGTGTTTTATATTATAACAATTAGATGACTTCACTTATTTCATGTATCGAATTTTGATATATATTATTAAGAAATTTTTCGATACTACCATATTACCGGATATTTTTCTCCTTCCCCCTACCACTTTTTCTCCTTCCCTACTCTTCAAATTTCAAACATCTTCTTCCTTCTTTGTTTTTTTTTTTGAAATAGAAGAGTAATGCTAATGTTTGCCAAATAAATTTATAGCATTTCTCTCAATTCAAGAATATTACTTTCAAAAATATAAATTTATATTATGTTATATAAAATCTTAGAAAATAATTGAATTACTTATGTTCAAATTACTCAAGCTCAACTTAATTGGGTCAAACTTGTATGAACTCAAATTCAATCCATTATAATTGGATATCTTAAATTGGATTCGAACTAACACATCTAAATTGACATTATGCGTGTAACTATTTATTTATTTTTTTAGTTTCATTTTATTGAAATGGATTTCATTCCTCATGTTATAGAAATGAATGGTATTCCTACTTCTTGTAAGAATAGTCATTTATATGGAGCACAATGACTGAGATATTTTCCAAAAATCAAAGAAGCTGAGAAACTAGAAGAGGGAATTGGAGGTAACATTGAAGAAAGTTTCACAAGATTGCTTTACAGGTTCCCCCTCATCAATAGAAGCATCCATTTTGATCTCTGAACATGGTTCAATGGAGAATGGGTTTTTTCTGATTCCATTTTGAAGAGAGAATTGGAATACTAGCTGGTTGGAAAAGATAGGACCATGGAAGATTCATAGAATTCATTTTTAAGTAACCCCAAAATCTTTATACTCTCACACATGACTACTCATCTCACCTGAAATACTGATACTTAAGGTGTGCCATTTACATTTTTAAATTAATTTTTATTATTATATAATTAAATAATATTTAAATTATTTAATAAAAGATAATGTTTGATCATTACATATTATAAAAGTGATTTTTTAAAAAAATTTCAAATTCTTATCTATAAGTATGAAGTTGTTTACAAAATAATCGATAAAAAAAAAAATTAATCATTTTTACTCTGCTAACCAAACCAAAAATTTGAAAACAGAAATTAATTTAATCACCTACTGAGTCAGCCAAGACCATCCAAACCAAACATAACAATGAAAGGTACCTTTTGAAATCTCCTTTCTTCAACCTCCCAACCACCTCTCAAAAAAGGAGGGAGAGAGAGAGAGAGAGAGAGAGAGAGAGAGAGAGAGAGAGAGAGAGATGCACTCACATTCCAATCTACTCCATTCATGCACTTATCAACGACGCATCAATTCATGGCATTCTAATTTTAGTCCGCACAAAAGATCATCTCAAATTCTAGATTCTCCTGAATTGGATGATTCTGCACAATCTCAACTCAGCAAGACCCCGAAAGAATATCAAACATGGGCAATCCATCACAAAAGAAATCCACAAACAAAATAAATGAAAGGGCAGCAACAGAGTAAAGAACAGGGAAGTTCAGAGTTCGAGACTATTTCATCTTAATAGGAGTGACCATATCAGAGAGTTCATTGTATCTGAAGGTTAGGTCACTTAAATTGAATCTATAACATCTCAACTAAGAGAGAGACAGGCCAATCCATGCTAGAGATTTGGGACCCTGTCATCGGTATGTGTGACGCAACGGTGGATTCTCAACGGATGGAAATTTATGTCAAGTCTGAAATAATCTGTGGAGAATATAAATAGCAAGATGTAGGAGGGAAAAAAAAAACGAATAACCATGCATAGACAATCTTTCCAAAAAAACTCATCGGTATTTGAATACCTGTTGTTCCTATAAATTTGATTGGTGTTCTAGAACTCATACATGCTAACATGTAAGTACTGAACTGCTTCCTTGTCACACACAACATGAATGAAATCATCTCTAAAAAGCCACTAATTGACATTTCATTGCTGTTATGACAAAAATTTTAGATGAACATCTAAAATATGATCCACTCCCTTACCCCGTTGGAGAGGATGGACGGGACATCAATGCCCTGACCCACTATGTTCTGGTTTTCCTTAGCTCCTTGAGTATTGCTTCTGACAGTTCTTCTGCATTGTACTCTAACCCAAAGCATCTTACTATTTCCATGTCTGGATTAATCAAATACCTGTTTGTTTTGATATGCATAACCAAAATTTGTTTACAACTGATCTCGACCAACCAAAGAAGTAGAGAGAGAGAGAGAGAGAGAGAGAGAGAGAAATAAACATAAGGTCGGAGCTTACATGTTGTGGGAAGATTCAACAAGATAATCATCCCCTTCCTCTTCAACCTTCTTAAAGTAGACACGATATTCCTGTGCTATCTGTCTTATAGCAGCAACGGGTCCTGTTAATCCCACTATTCTAGCGGCAAACTCTGCCAAGGACAGGTGGACAAGAGTAAGGTTAGCTATATTATATATAGTTAAAACAAGGATAGCACAGTAGTACACACAAGGAAAAAGAAAAGATACCTTTAAGATAAGCACCGAGTTGCGAAGGAGTATCACGCTGAGGATCAATCGTAACAAATACGGGTAGAACATAATGGTCCTGTTTTGACTCTTGTTCCAATAAAATACAAAAAATCAATGGTCACACAATGAAAATAGTTTAATATGAAATCAAATCAAATAAAAGAGTAGAACCTAATATATTGATAGCCTTGGCCATTTTTTGGATTTCTGCCGGCCCAATGTCAGGAGATGATGTATAACCAAAGTAAAGGAGAACCCAATTTCCTAGAAGGTTGCGTTCAGTAACTAACCGATGCTCTGTGTCAATCAGACTGAAAGGACCACCAATTGTGGGCCCCTTGATGGTATTTCCTTCACGGTTTGCACCCTGGCCTGGTCCAGTGAAACATAGAGAAGGTTAAAAATTCAACATACATCATCATGAACATTCATATACAAAGTTTTTTATTTTCTGTTATATGAATCATACGAGGAAGAAGATGCATATCTCAAGCAAAAAAAAAAATTGCAATAGATGTCTAAACTCACTTTGATGCTAACAATGAAATATGAGTGTCATGTTCCAAACAGAAGAGGATAAAAGGCTCTCGAGTGTCAAACTCTGCTATCACTTACAACAATGTCAATAGGATGTAATTAAATTATACCAGGGAAAAAAAACTTGCAATTAGAAATAGAAAAAAGCAATAGAAATTCCCCAACAATAGCCCCTTTAATAACTAAGTTGAAGTGGAAAGAGACTTTAGAATCAAAAGCATTTAAGATTAGTTGGACGAAAACTAAATATCTCGAGTTTAACTTTACTAAAACTAGAAATACAAGATTGAAAATTAAGAGTTATTAATAAAAAGTGAAAAAATTGTTACTTAGGTTCAATTATCCACTAAGAGGGAGAAATTACAAAATTAAAGCAACAACCTGGGTTGAGTGGAGAAATGTGTCTGGTGAATTGTGTTATCGACGTATATCTTTAAAATTAAAAATTAAATTTTATAGAACAACTCAATCAAAATGTTGTGTAATTAAGAAACAATATGTTAATAAAATGAGTGTAATCGAAATGAGGATATTGAGATCGATGTATAGTAAGATAATTCGTGAGATGGTATGAGTACCCCTGGTCCCTATAGGAGATAAGATGAGAGAAAACCGATTAAAATGGTATAGCCATGTACAACGAAGACCAGTAAATGCACCAATAATGAAGAGAAGCATGGTTCATATTGAGGGTTGTGCTAAGGTGAAGGCGACTAGAATTAACTTTGGTAGAGATAAGTAAAAATAAATATGATAAGGTAAAGTCTAACTGCGGCAATGGTCAAGATTCATAACAAAATATAATTGATATAAGGATTTGTTGACTTGAGTTGAGTTGAGGTGGTTGCACACAAACGATTATTTGCTTGATAAAGAATATAGTCTATAAATAATATTATCTTTCCATTCTATGAGTGTAGTGTAAACATCTATATCTATATTCTCTATAAAAGTACAAGTTGTTTTTGTTTCACTTTTTGATTTTGACAAAAATACCCTTTTCTTTCTTTTAATTAAATTAAAAGAAATCCCAATTAGTTAAATTTTTTGAAGTCTCGAGTTTTATGTAATTTTCCTATTTTGAAAACATGGTTCCAACTCTAAATAATGACTTCCCGTAAAAGAAAATATAACCCGCCCCATTAGGTCTCCTTAGATTCCAACTCAAACTCTAAGATTAAAGGATTTTTATAATGGGTTGTTTTAAACATTTTTTAATTGATATATAATTTGATCATATTAATTTTTTATTGAATCAACTTCTTTCTCTTTAATTAATTTTTTTTTACTCCCAATTTATTAGATGTTTATTATTCAATTGATAGAGGACAAATTCTAATACTCACAAATCAATTAATTAAATTTATGTTAAAAATTATAATTCTATTAAAACTTCTATACATTAGATTAATAGAAGAAGAAAAAACATTGATCAAAAGCTCGTTACTCCATAATAGCTTATTAAATCACTACAATCAAGGCAAGTGCTTCTAAGTGATCACTTTATTTCATTGTAAATTACTTATTTGTGTTTATGTTTGTGTTCATTCTTTCTTTTTTCATTCTTGTACATCAACAAAGTAATAAGAATGAAAAGTTAGTCTCTCTTATCTTAATTTGGATGGCTCCATTTTTTCTTCTTTATTTTTATTTAATTCTTTATTCTTTATTCTTTATTTTTCTTTAATGTTTAAAATTTATTTTTCCTAATTTTTTGTTTTAACAACCTTTTTTCTTTTAGGGCTCTAAACTTACAGTGAAAGACAATGTATTTATATATAATACATCCTATTTAGATTTTATATACCTCCTTTTCCTCTATTTCTATTTTTTAAAATAAATTTTTCTTTCCAAAATTCTAAAACAAATGTCTCACTTATTTTTAATTGACACATAAAGTTGAAATAATATATAAGAGAAGGGAAAAAGATCATGAATTCATTCCAAGGACTACTTGGCTATTAATAAAAAATGAGATAAAAATATCAAGCACCAATCCTAAAATGTATGCAAATCAAATAATTACAAGAAAGAATAACAACTATAAAACATTAATTGAAACAGTTCACATCATTAATCAAGGAAAAGAATACACATCAATATAACAATAAACATGTAGCAGACATTAAATATTAGTTGCTAAAACTTATAATAAAAAATAACCATAAATAATTATGTAATTTTTTTGTACTAAGGATGTGATGCAAACACACACACACACACACACACACACACTGGTATAAAGATATATTGTAAGCTTATAATAAGTTGATTGTTTATGATAAGATGAGAAATTGTAATTGACTATTAATTTGAGTTAATTAATATGAATATGATGTGTATAAAAAAATTAAACTAATGTTATACATATTAATTAAAACAGATGTATTGTATTCCCCTCTATAAATTTATATTATTTTACTTTATGTTTTTAAGGTGTTGCTTGTATTTACTATAATCATTTAATACGATAATTATTTCAAACTGTGTTGTTTAGAAGAAAAAAAATCTAATTTAATATAAAAAATTTAATAAAAGGAATCTAAAATATCTATTATTAATTTTGAAATAACATCTAATAATAAATTGACATTAAAAATTTTATCTAAGAAAATTTTATTAATTATTACTACCATCATCATACCAATAAGCTATACAGTTCAGGTCTAGTTTCTATATCATTAAAGAATGTATAAGCTTTCCAAAAAAATTGTTAGATGAGTGGTTATACTTTCCCAACAACAAAAAAAATGTAAACCTTGAATGATACATTATAGTTGTAAATATTCTAATTTAAATTTTGAAATATAACAAGATTTTCTAATTAAATAGTTCAGAATTTTCAATTACTATAATTTATGGTAGTGCACTGTAATTTATGTTTAATAAGACCAATTAAATGCAACTAATTGTCTTATTATTAAAGGCCGAGATCCTACTAATCTCATGCTAAGAGATTCACTTGCAATATTAAAAGGACAATACTTAGTTCCAAACTCGATAGAAAGAACTTCCTCCTACCCGAATACGTGTCTTAATCACAATCTACCACATCTGCAATGCATATATATTTTTTTTTTTTTATAAGTAAGGAGAATATATTAAGAAGCCCAAGAAAGGCAAAAGGGCAAAAACCCCAAGAAAATTACATCGGTCTTAAAGACCCCAAAAAGTCAACAAAAGAAGAAACATTTACAGGAAAAACCTCTTTGGCCCAAAAAAATAATAAACACAAAAAAACATATTTAAGATAGGGAGTAGGAAGCTCCCGATCTTCAAAGACACAATTGTTTTCTTTCTTTCCAAAGGCACCACAAGAGACAGATGGGAGCCAGTCTTCAAATTCTCTTAATTTCTTTAGGAAGGATGCACCATTCCCATGCTAACAAAAGGTCTTTGACGGAGCCTGACATAACCCATGAGAATCCAAACATGGTAAGAACTAGGTTCCAGCAGCTCCAGGGGACATGACAGTGAATGAGAGCGTGATCCACTCTTTCTTTGTCGTTCTTACAAAAGTAGAATCTACTAGCCATTAGAAAGCCTCTCTTCATCATGTTTTCCACGGTTAAAATGGCCTTCCAAGAAGCTTCCCAAGCGAAGAATGAGGCTTTGGGGGGACTTTTGAAAGCCAAGTGAGCTTCCAAGGAAAGATAGTGCCTTCGGAAGCAAACAAACTCTTGTAAAAAGAGCTCACAGAAAAGGATGACTTTTCGGGAATCCGTATCCTCTTATCTTCTCTTTCTTCCACTACCCGGAAAATTGTTGATGTGACTAAGAAATGAGTCCACCTCCTCAAGCTCCCAATCAAACAAATCTCTTCTAAAAGATGGAGTCCAAACAAGCGTATTCCCAGTGCTCACCACATACTCACTAACCCAAGCCGACTTGTTGGTAGCCAAGCTGTAAAGCCGGGAGAATTTCATCTTCAGCGGCATAGCCCCACTCTACACATTATCCCAAAAATTCACCCGGTCACCCTTTCCTATGACAAACCTACATCTTTCCTTAAAAGGTCTCCATTCTCTTCTGATGTAACCCCATAGACCACAACCCATCGGCCCATCTACGCTAGCCCGAACACTAGCCCCTAGTATCACACCCATATTTAGACACAATGATCTCCTTCCAGAAATCCTCATCACTATCACCAAACTTCCATAACCATTTTCCTAAAAGAGCGGTATTGAAGATTCTTAAATCTTTCACCCCTAAGCCCCTAGAGACTGAGGCTTCTTGATTTTATCCTACGCCACAAGGTGAATTTTCCTGCAATCTCCCTCGTGGCCCCGAAGAAAGCCCCTTTGAATCTTCTCCAAACTTTTGCTCATTGTCTTCAAAATCGAGGAAAAGGGACATGAAATAGGTGGGGAGATTAGCCAAAAAGCTTTTAATAAGAGTAAGCCTGCCTCCTTTAGAAAGGAATTGGCCTTTCCAGCCTGATAGCTTGCTATGAACCTCTCAACCACCGGATCCCAAACCCTAATGGATCTGGCATTAGCTCCCAACGGAAGACCTAAGTAAGTTGAGGGGAGGCATCTCACTTTACAGCCCAAAGTGCTAGCCAGAAGATCCAACCCCTGAATTGCCCCAACCAGAGAAATGCTGCTCTTAGCCAGATTGATCCTTAGTCCTGACACAACTTCAAAACACACGAGAATGCACCTGATAAAGCGAAGCTGGCACACTGTGGGGTCACAAAAGATGATGGTATCGTCAGCAAATAAAAGGTGGGAGACGACAGCGCTTTCACCTCTTCTTGCCCCCCCTTGAAAGCCTTTGATAAGTCCAACCTCCTCAGCCCGGCACATGAAGTGGCTCAAAGCCCCCATAGCAATCACAAAGAGAAAGGGGGAGAGGGGATACCCCTGTCTCAATCCTCTAGACGAACGGAAGAAGCCTATGGGGGATCCGTTAACGAGGACCGAGAAAGAAACAGTGGATATGCATGACTGGATCCACTTCCTCCACTTGTTCCCAAAACCCATCTTTACCAACATACTCAACAAGAAGCTCCAATTAACATGATCAAAAGCCTTCTCAATATCCAGCTTGCAAACCAGCCCTTTCCTTTTCTGCTTTAGCCTAGAGTCGATGCATTCATTGGCGCAATGAGAGCCACTTCCAGAATCTGTCTCCCCTCCACAAACACGGATTGGCTCTGAGAGATGATATTACTCATAACCTTCTTTAATCTTAAGGAAAGAACCTTAGTGATCAGCTTATAAACACTGCTTACTAGGTTGATGGGACGAAAGTCCTTAATGCAAGTCGCTCCCTCCTTTTTAGGGATGATTGCAATGAAAGAAGGATTGAGGCTTCGTTCAAAGCCCCCCTCCCTATGGAAGCTCCCGAACACCGCCATCACATCCGCTTTCAGCACAATCCAGCATTTTTTAAAAAATGCCATAGTAAACCCGTCTGGGCCTGAAGCCTTATCCCCATTACACGCCTCTAAGGCTCTCTCCACTTCATCCTCCAAAAAAAGAGACTCCAGGTTAGAGGCTTCTTCCCCGTTCAAGCTTTTCAAGTCAATATCCTCCACTCCAGGTCTCCAAGTTCGCGGCTCTGAGTAAAGAGTAGAAAAGAAATCAACAATTCCCCTTCTGATTGGCTCCTCCTCCGTGAGAACATGATCGTCAACAACAATGAAGGAGATTCTGTTCTTCCTGTAGTGGGATGAGGCCATCCTGTGAAAGAATTTTGTATTACGGTTGCCCTCTTTAAGCCAGACAGCCTGAGATTTCTGCCTCCAAGAGATTTCCTCCATCTTAAGAATCTGCCCAATTTGACCCTTTAGGCCTTCTCTCTCCACCCTTTTTTCAGCAAAGATGGATCCCATCTGCTCTTCCTTGTCCAACTCCAGCAGATTATTCAGAATAGATTGCTTTCTTTCTTGAATAAGACCAAAGACCTCTCGATTCCATATTTTGAGGTCTTCTTTAAGGAGTTTCAACTTTCTAGCAATGCAGTAACTTGGAAACTCAGTCACAACATAAGACCCCCACCAGTTTCTCACCAGGTCCACAAAACCTTCGCTTTCAAGCCACATGTTTTCAAATCTAAAGAGACTTTTTCCTGCGCTAAAGCCTCCACAAGACAGCATGATCGGGTGATGATCAGAGCAAGGCCACGGGAGACACTTTTGGGAGATACCTGGGAAATTATCCTCCCATTGGTACGACACCAGGAATCTATCCAATCTTAACATAACTAACTGCTGGCCTCCTCTGGACCAGGTAAATCTCCCTCCCTATAGCGGTAAGTCCACAAGGCTTTGAGAGTTTATAAACTCGTTGAAGCCTCTCATAGCCGAGGTCAGCCTTCCATTCCCCACCCTCTCATCTGGGCTCCGCACAACATTAAGTCCCCCCCAACGCACCATGGGATTTGCCAAGAGGGGAGCACAGCCTACAGCTCCTCCCAGAATATACGTCTAACACCATCAACGACTGGCCCATACACGCCACAAAAGCCCCACTCTAGAGAACTGTGAACCATTCTAAACTTGCATGAGATAGAAAATTCACCCACTCTTTGCTCAATACTGGTAATCAATCTAGAGTCCCAGGCCACCAAAATACCTCCTGCATAGCCCTGTGCATTCAAAGCAGCCCACTTGATCCATCTGAATCCCCAAATGGATCGAACAAAACCCTTCGTAATACTTTCCACTTTGGTTTCCTGAAAGCAAATAACAGCTGGCTTCCATTCGTGCAGTAAGCCTTTGATAATTGCACTCTTGTCTGGGTCATTTAACCCCCTCACATTCCAAGACAAAATTTTTACATTCATAGAACAAGGAAACGTTAGAGCCTGTCGTAGCCTTCCACCAAGGCCACCGCTTATTTGCTGCCCCCATAATTGACTGAGCAGGACAGTTCTTTCATAACTCTTTTTAGTCTTTTTGGCTGATTTGCTCTCCCTATTTTTCTCAGAGGCATTACTAGAGCAGGGCCGAGCATTGCACATTACTATGTCTCTGAATAAATCCATCAATCGATCCTCAAAACCAGCACAGGGGACCCCTAGCAACTTACTCACCGTTCCCAATTTCCTGAGAACCCACCCGTCTGAGAGTCTCTGTTGATTGCAGAATAGTTCAGATGAATACTCCTCTTCATTCTGGGACGAACCATTCTGATACCCCTCTGGTAGAACCACTACCAGCGGATTATAGACATCTGTATTTTCTGCAATTTCCTGCTGCCGCACTTCCATTTCCCCCCCCCCCCTCTGGTCTGCTGGAGAAGTCGACATATCCGGAACTAGATCCAGCTCTGCTACTGCTGTGAAAGAGCTTCCTGCGACCATGTCAATTTGGAGAACTTCCTTACAGAAACCGCTTTCCAAATACTGGAGGAGCTCACACTCATCCAACATGCTGCTGTGATCTGAGTCTTGCCCTTCTGAACTATTGTCTTCTTGTGCTGCCTGAATCACCTTTCTTTCCATCACCTTTTTCTTTCCTTTCAGCAGCTTCCCTGGCTTCGTCTGCACTTGCTTCAGCTGCGTTCTCACGAGCGCTCACTGATTCGCACCTTCTATTTGCTGCCATTGCTTTGGCTAAAGGGTTGGAGGGCACCTTTTTATTACGTGCATTAGGTTTGCGCCCCGACTTGGGCTTGTCGACTTTACAAAGGTCCAAATGCTTATTCTTAGAAGAGTGGCGCCCCAAATTGGGCTCATTCCCATCGGGTTGGGCCATGCCATTGCAACCCTTGTAGCTTTTGGAGGTTTGGGCCAGAAATGACCTATCCTTATGCAATCCTTCCTTTGGTAACCCCCCAGGGCTTAAAGAGTAGCCCAAGCCTCTTCTCACTCTTCCAACCATTTGAGATTGGCCCAGCCCAGTCGACCCATCTCGAAGTGCCAGTTTATTGACGAGCCCCACATAGCCCCACATCCGTACTTCCTTCCTTAAGAATTTGAATTTTGAATTGAACTGTCGTTGACGATGAAGATCGTGTAACGCCCGATGATCGCCACGTGTCCCTGCCCTGCCAGTTTCATTTTTGGAACTCAGTCGCTCCCCTGGCACGTGGAATCCCTTCTCTGCGCCTCTGCCCCTTCTCCTTGCCGCTGCAACTTCCGGCCGCCGTGAGTCATAATCGGAGCATGTCGGGCCTGCTTCCGACCAGACCGGAATAGAGAAAAACCATTGTCCGCACTTGACATTGAAAGACGCAGGAACATTCTCCGGGCGACCTCTGACCAAGAGTCTTGCCCATCTCAGGTGACGGCACTTGACTGTATCCTCATCCGCTTTAATAAAATGACCGCATCGTTCCCCCAAAGCCCGGAAGAAAGCCGAACTCCACAAGAATGCTGGGAGTCCCATAATCCGAATCCAAAATAATCCGTTGTCTTCCACCCCCGAACAGCAACCTGACAGGGACCAAGGCTTGAGAGTCACTGCCAGTCCTTCAAAAGTCCATGACCGCCTTTGGAGAATCCTTCTGGCCTCTTCTTCCGAAGGCAGCTCGAATAAGAACCAAGCTCCATTCAGATCTAACACATTCAGGCCAGTTTGAATCCCCCAGTTTTTAAGAGCCCATCTCTGAATCTTTGTCTTGTCCGGCATTGGGGTATTCAGATCTCCGAATCTGCCGATCAATCATCGGCGAAGATAAAGAAGGTGACTGCCACAAGAGTCCAGTTGAACCTCAACTTCATCCCGAGCGTTTGTTGGTTTCGAATCCACCGTAATAGGCTCCAAAGGCCAATCGCCGATTCTACAGACATCCAGGTAAGTCCCCTAATGGATCTTGGGAGTTCTTACCTTAGATAAACCTAAGGTTCTGAAGGCCTGAGCATAGGTTGACCAACCCCCATTCGCAATGTCTTCCGGCAGAAATAAAAAGCAGGATTCCTCACTGCGATCTTCCTTCCATTCTCATGAAATTTCCTCTATGATTAGAACCTTTCCACAGGAGTAAACTTCTGTTTTTCCCATGCACTCCAATGGGAAACACTACTCTTTTTTTGCCTGTTGAAATAGCCTCCAGTGTGTTGCATATCCATTCCAGCTCCCACCGTAGCACCCATAGCTTGCTTACCACTCCTCGACCTCTTTCGATGATTTGAAAGAGCTCACCCGACCCATCTGTTTCCTCCAGAACATCAAAGGACTTGTCTCCGACTTGGGCGAACATGTTTTTTTTTTCTTTTGTTCCACATTACAGCATTTACTTCTCTAGTGGAATCTCCGGCGTCAATGTTCCTCCAGCTTCATGCTTGCAATGCATATATACTTTTTGGTTTATTTAATTTTTATTTTTTTGTTAAAACTAAATAGTCAAATGATATATATGTGAGTGCATGTGAGGTCCACTAAAGTCGTGACACGCACGTGGGTAGAAGGAGATTCCTCCTACCTAGTTTAGAGTCGAGCACTGTCCATATTCAAATATAAAGACACAACATGGGATTGATAATTTCATTATTCATTTATTCATTTGCCAAGCCCTAGAAATTAAACAAGTCTTGATGACAATTGTTACGGTAGTATCATTACTTAGTAGACATTCTCTTAAAACACACACACACATATATATATATATATATTTAATTTAATATAATACTATAAATTTAGGATGGTACAATGTTTATTTCATAAAATGTACAAAATACCTTTATGCGAAGAGAACTTTGTTATAAACAATTTAACTGTATACTTGATTATTGTAAGAACATATAAAGTTAAAAATATGTAACAAAAAGAAAAATTTATATTTTGCTAAGCAAATTTACATTTTGTATTTAAAAAAAATATTATTCCTTAGTCTAAAATTTTCTCTTGCTTTTTTTACTGAATCTTTTTTCCCCCCTCTGGATAAGACCTCTTAGCATTGTCTTAATAGGCTAATTGGTCACTAGATGTTAATAGATCCATTTTACCTTCTATTTATATTTTGATAAATTTTTAATTTTGAAAGCACAACTTTTGTCATTAGTCAATACTGTAAAAGTTAAGCTCTTTTTTTTTTTTTAAATATCATTATTTGATAAATTTTTTACCTGCAACACATGTTTTTTTAATATTCTTTACTATTTTTTCCTTTTTGGATTCATAAATTATTTTTTAGGGGTCTTAGTTTTCTAATCACTTTTTATATAATGCCTTTCATTTTATTTTTCTTGAATTTTCTAAACTTCAAGATTTTTTCACAATTTTTAATAACTTATATATTTTTCAACTATGAATTACGGACACTCTATTTTGCCTCACATATCCGTGTCGGATACGTGTCGGACTCGGATACGTTCCGGACATGTGTCGGACACGCGAAAAAAGAGTGTAATTTTTTTAAATTTTGGACACGTTACGGACACGCTAGGACACATCCCGGACACGTTAGGAACACGTTTTGGACAAGTTGGGGACACGTTTTTTGGAATTTTTAAAATTTTTTTGGGTTTTTTTTTTTTCTCTTTTTCTCCTCTTCTTCTCTACTATTTTATTTTTATACACACAAATATATGTAATAGTTAACAAATTTGTTTTGAAATTTCAATCATGAATGTTGATTATTAAATAAAATTCTTAAATTTTTATTCGACTTTTTTTATTTTGATACACTAATAATATTTACATGATTTGTGTATTTTTATGCCAATTTTTATCAAAATAATATTAAATTTTTATTATATAGCCATATAAAAAATATAAATATATATATATATATATATATTCAACGTATCCGTGTCCTACTTTTTTCAAAAATGCCGTGTCCGCGTATTCTTGTCGTGTCGTATCCATGTCCCGTGTCCGTATCCGTGCTTCTTAGTTTTTTAAAAAATTCATACAAAAAATTTCCTTTTATTTCTTTTAGAATTCTTAAATTTGCTCTATACTTTTCACAAATATTTAATGGTTCTATTTAAAAAAAAAAGAACGCAAATATACTCCATCCTACAAAATTTATTTTTTCTTTTTAATAATTAATTCAAGAAGCAAAAATCCTTATCATTTAGGTATATTTTTTATTATTCTAATATAGTTATATAGTTGTAAGATGGAGTGTAGATGAAACAAAAATTCATATAATTAGAATCCTTTTAGTGGTATAATATAATAATTAATTTAAGAACTATTAAGTGACAATTTTTTTTGGCCATAATAACTTTTTTGTACTTTTTTTTTTAAGAATCTTCTTTAGAGGGAAAAAAAGACTTTGAGTAAAATCTTATTACATTGAATGACATTAATCAATTAGCGAAGTTGAACATTATTTTCTTCCAATACTTCGAAACTCACTTTATTTTTTTATGTCGCAATCTATATAATTGATTTGGGATATATATATATATATATATATATAGAGAGAGAGAGAGAGAGAGAGTTTTATTGCATGCTATAAAATAAATAAAAATTTATTATTTTATAATTTATATATTTTTCTTAGTAATTTTTGTTATATGGATGATGCCGTATTTAGTAAATTGTTATAGAAAAAGAATTATTTGTAAAATTAATATTGTCTTTTTCTAACAATCTAAAATAGCTAAATTAATAATGATTAATGAAACAATCATTTAAGTCTTAAAATTTATGAAAAAAGAAAAAGAAGAAAAAAATTGCATCCTCAACCATCTTAAAATTTCCAGTAGATTCATTCAAAGGAATGTGCAACTTTTACCAAAATTAATAAACACCACTAATTTGCTAAAAGGAGGCACAATATCACTTTTTATTAAGAGTTAATTTCTTTCTTATTATTTCTTATTTTATGAGTTCCTTAATGTCCCAAAAAAAAAAAAAACTCATAAATTTCTTCATACTACTATTACCTCATAAAAGTTTACAAATATTTTCAATTATCACATTTTTCTTTTGAACTCCACAATTAAAATTGTTCAATTTAGTTATGCATAAAAGTTTAAATCAATAATAACAACATATCAAAATGAGCCTAAAACATGTATTTATATTAACTATGCATGTTCATCAATGAAAATAAGTATGCTATATTTTTTAAAATAGAAAATTAGATATATATTTTCATCTTTTCAAAGAATGAGAATAAGAAATTTCAAAAATTAAAATTGCAAGTAACATGATAAAAAGAGAATTTAAAATGATTTATTTTATTTACTTATTATTCATGTTTTAATCATTAATTATAATCATTAGTTCTACGATTTTATACAAATTTTCATTATTTCTATTTTATTTTAAAAATATATATTTATTTGATTGTTTTAGTTCTAGATGAAGAAGCAAACATTGTTTAAATATATTCAATTTTACTTTTAATTCCATTCTCCTTTTCAAATTTACTTTAACAAAATCTTTTTTTTAGTGTGCCATAACTTACATTTATTAATTGCTATTAAAGTATTATTTTGATTACTATTTATGTGCCACACATGTAATTTATTCTGTATTTGTTTACCACCTATTTTCAATTAAAGAACAATGATTTATATTTGCAATACAGCCTTTTGTGCTATTGGAAGCATAATCTCATTGCTTGTCTCATATGTTCATCAAATCTAGGCCATGAGTTTTTTTTCCTAACAATCCTCTTTCTTTGGTGTTGCTTGCTATTCAATTTTGATGGAGACATGAGAATGAGTTAGGGTTGTTATGTAATAATAGCTCTTATAATACAAACATCCAAAAAATATGAATACATCTTTCACGTGCAACGCACATGCTTCTAAACTAGTCCTACAAAACCATTGCTCATAGGCGATACGCTCAGTGGAGTGAGAAACCTTTGAGATTGAAGATTGTGAGGATAGATGGGGCCAAGCTCTACAGATCATAGAGAGAGGCCATGGGGTTGTGAGGAAGATACAGATAGAATTGGAGGGTTTTTCTTATGGATATGTGGACAACCGGAGGAAAGAGGGGACGAAGCTCAGAAAGAGTCTTCAGAGACCTATGAGTAGAGACCGAGCATAGAGGGTATGGAGT
The DNA here is from genome assembly GCA_008638375.1 of Nyssa sinensis. Lineage (NCBI taxonomy): Eukaryota > Viridiplantae > Streptophyta > Magnoliopsida > Cornales > Nyssaceae > Nyssa > Nyssa sinensis. The sequence continues at coordinate 16,832,821 of CM018032.1, read as the reverse complement.
TCTTTACCATTTTGGAAGCGAAAGCGAGGAATCTAGAGAAGCCCTTTGATGAGAAGTTATTGCAGCTTTAAAGACCTGTGATGGGGACAAGGCGTCGGGACCTAATGGTTTCATGATGGCTTTTTACAAGCACTACTGGAGAGTCATTAGGGTTGATGTCATAGCAATATTCACTCACTTTCACCGGTATTGTTCCTTTGAAAGGAGTCTTAATGCTTCGTTTAAAGCAGTGATTCCCAAAAAGGAGCTGAAAATATTAGAAACTACATGCCAATAGGCTTAGTGGGGAGCTACTGGGAAAGGTGTTGGCGCTGAGGTTGCGGATGATCATCAGTACAATTATATCTCCGGGTCAAAACGTTTTGTGGGGGGTAGACAGATTATGGATGCTACTTTGATTGCTAATGAAAGTGTGGACTCCAGGAAGAAGGTGAGGGAGAAGGGGTTGGTTTGTAAGCTGCATATTGAAAAACCTATGATCATCGAAATTGGAATCTCTTGCTTTCATTATTGGTAAAAATGGGTTTCAGCAAGAGATGGACAAGGTGGTTTCTGTCATGTATTTCCACGGTCTCTTACTAAATGTTGGTGAACGGAGATCCAGTGGTTTTCTTTAGATCATCAAGGGGATTGTGGCAAGGGGACCCCTTATCCCAGTTTCTATTTGTGATTATCACGAAGGTCTTAAGCAAAATGATTGATAGGGAAAATTCTGGGGGCATGTTGAGGGGATTTGTGCTTGTGGAGGATGATGGTATGAGGATGGTGATCTTCCACTTATTATTCGCGGGTGACATTATTGTTTTTGTGATGTGGAGGAAGTTCAGTTGTGGTTTCTGATATCTATTCTTCTGTGTTTTAAGGCGCTGTTGGGTCTCAAGGTTAATTTGAGGAAGATAGAAATCATTCCGGTGGGTGAGGTGAGGGAGGTGGAAGATATGGCAGGGATGTTGGGATGTGAGGTGGGAAAATTCCCTATTGTGCATCTTGGGCTTCCTTTGGGTGCTTCTTCAACGTCGGCAGGAATTTGGGATGCAGTGATTGAAAGATAAGAAGGATGGAAGAGACATTACTTGTCAAATGGAGGAAGAATTACAATAATTAGGAGTACTTTGCAAAATCTCCCAACTTCTTATATGTCATTCTTTCTTATGCTAGCTTTAGGTAAAGAAGAAACTGAAGATTCAACGGGATTTTGTGTTTTTTTTTCCCGGGGGGGTAGGGGCCGGGGGGGGGTTAATGAGGAAGGCAAGAAAATTCATCCCCTCTGTTGCGACAGGGTAAAAACTCCTATGGCCGAAGGTGGGTTGGGGATCAAAGATTTGAACTTGTTCAATCAAACCTTGTTAGGCAAATGGATTGGGCATTTTGCCAAGGAGAACAATGCTTTGTAGAGAGAAGTAGTGGTGGCCAAATATGGGCGTGAGGATGGTGGATGGTTTTCCAAGGATGTTGAGGGAACATATGGATGCGAGGTTTGGAAAGCGATTCGGAGACGTCAAGGAGGCCTCATTATGCGTGTAAAGTTTGCTATAGGAGATGGGTCGAGGGCAAAATTTTGAAGTGGTCCTTGGCATTGGGATGGAGTGCTGAAAGATAAAATTCTGAATATTTTCAACATAGCCTTGGATAAAGATGGCATGGTAGAGGACAACATTGAGATGGTGTGAGGCACAAGAATATGGAATCCGAAATATGTGAGGCACTCTTTTAATTGGGAGTTTGGGGAGGTGGACAAGTAAATGACTTCTTTGAGTAAGGTGCAATTAGTGGATGGAGGGGTGGATGAAATTAAATGGAAGGGGAATGGAGATGGGACTTTCTCAGTTTGATCCTTTTATCGGAAATTAGCGGACGGCAAAGAGACTTCCTATCCTTGGAGATTGATTTGGGAGTTTAGAGTTCCATTAAAAGCTTCATTTATCACTTGGGAAGCGGCATGAGGAGTTATTCTTATGGCAGAGAACTTAAGGAGGAGAGGCTATCACCTTCCAAGTCGATACACTTTATGCAAAAGGGAGGAAGAGACGGGAGATCACCTCCACCTTCATTGCAAGACAACTCGATGTATAGAGTATGCTATTCTCCATTTTGGTTGGCGCATGGATAATGCCGGCAAAGGTCAAGCATCTTTTTATGGGTTGGAAGTGTGGGAGGATTCGTAAGGAGTTGAGAATAGCTTGGAAAATGGCCTTCATTTGCCTTGTGTTATGTATTTGGAATCTCCCCCCTTGAAAGATGAAGGATACTTTCTTTGAAAACTTTTTTCTTTTGGATCAAGAAAGAATACCCTATATATTTAGACAAGTTTATAGATTTTTTGGGGATCGCTTTAATTTTTGTAGCCGGCCCCTTCTTTTGCCCCCTCGAGCACTTTTAATACAAGATTACTATTACTGATAAAGAAATATATATTATCTTTCCAAAACTATCTTTCCATATCCGCCTATATTTTTAGACTGTACATGAAAACACAACTTGAACTAAGAGAGCATGAAGTTGACTCCCAAGTACCAAGAGTCAGCTAGAAGTGGAGGCCTGAGCATGGGAGTTGAAAATCTATGTATTGGTTGAATTCTTGTTATGAAATGAATTATTTTTATCCTATCCTGATGTTGATATAATTCCCGGTTGAATGCAAAAAGGATTGGTTAGTGAAATCATGAAATGGGTTTACTTGTACTATGCTTGATAATTCAAATTGCACACCAAGTATTTGTGAAAATGCCTCAACGTATGCTTGATGTGAATTCATGATGATTGAGTGAAATTACTTGAATGTTTAACTTCCTAGATGAATATATGATGAATTGTGAATATAAATGTGAATGACAAGCCCTTGGAAATGTGAGAATGAAAACTTGGAAAGTAATGAACATTGGGCATGTCAATCGTGTGATTTTGAGTGTGGTGAGAAAGCACTTACCCAGGGTTTTGACCGTAAACCTGCGCGGGTGGTCGTATGTCTCCATTGGGTTAGTAACCCGTAAAGCACACAAGACTTAGCGGGGGTCGACTAGGAATATAGTCTTGGGATTGAGACTTGAGAAATAGCAACTTTGAATAATTGAAGAACTCAATTGAATGAATCCTAAATTTTAGAATGATGTATATTGCTCTTCTTGATAATGCTTCCTTATAATGTTTACATACTTTAACACAAGAGAACTTAGTTATTCTTTAGATCCTTGTTTGGTGATGATGCATGCTTGATGAACATTTGATTATCACTACACGTGCACAAGCATACACGTGCCACCACATGTTCTTACCTATGTTTAGATTTCTCCTACTGGAGTTGTTGTACTGACCCTTACTAGATGCAGGAACAGGCAAAGAGACAGCTCCTAGTTAAAGAGTACTTTTGAAGCTATTTTTGGAAAACTCCACCATTTGCATGCTTGAAAAACCATGTTAATGTGGGGGCTTGTCTTTGCTTTTATTTTGGAACAAACATGTAAGCTACTTTTGGAAAAACCGCCCTTTTAGTACAATTGACTACAATGAACTCTTAGGAAGTATGTTAATTGTATGATTCCTTTTAATAGACCATGTATGTCGTAGATAAAAGATATGAAAACTAGAAGTTGAATGATGATGTAAACATTGTGAGACACGTAACTTTCTTTTGATCCTTTTAGAAGTTGTAAAACATGAGACTTGAATTTGAAATTCGAGATATTGTTTCTTGATGAAGGAAAGTAACATTAGATGTTTAATGAATGTCAGGCTATGATATGAATGTTGAACGAAATGAATTTGGATGTCTAAGGTACTAGGGAAATAGGCCTAATTGAGGAAAATAGTCAAAACAGGAGAAATTTTCGAAACAGGTCAGAGTAGGGGCCAGAAGGCCAATCGGCACTGGAAGGTGGGGGACCCCCCTCTCAGTGTGCCGATCGGCACTGAGGGGGAAGCCTGACCATCTCTTCTCCCGTTTTGTTAGTTTGGCTTCTGGACTCACTTTCTGTCACCCGATTTGCCTCCAATGGACTATTTAACTTAAATAAGGGTAAAAGAACATATTTTACATTTAATTATATCACCTTAGAGTGGCTCGGAAAGGGGCTCACTCACCTCCACCCCGAGCCTCCTCGATTTGCGGTTTCAGGGCGTGACAGGATGGTATCAGAGCTTAGGCTTTGAATACCAAGGACAACGGGATAGGACCAACTTAAGACATCCCTTGTGATCATAAATTGATATTGACTAGAAACTTTGGTGTAGGATGAACGCTAGTTGAGCGTCTAGGAATCTTGTATGCATTTTGTTTGATTGTTGACTTTGTTGCATGAGCTTTTTGCTTTGACTAAATGTTGAACTTGCTTTTGTGAATGCATGGACATGTTTGTTTATTTGTTGTTTGATGTATATGTTATATGTTGCATTTACAGGAGTTCTTTCATGCATATGCTAGTGGTAATTGGGGGTAAATTGGTTACAGTTGAGGATAGAACCTTGTGAAAGGAAAGTTAGAGATTTCATCGTGAGTTGCAAGCTTGATTGGAAATTTTTCTTCTTTTTCTTTTGTTGTTATTATAGGATGCCACCCAAAGGAAAAGGTCAGGGGAAGGGCCGAGGAAGAGGTTGGTGTCGAGGCCGAGCTCCTAATCCACTGCCTCCACCACCACCTGCAATCGGCCAAGTGAATCAAGGCGAGGAAGAAGTACCTATTCCCGCACCTCCACCACCACTTCCTAGATCCAGTGTGTCAGGATAGGAGAGATATTCCTATTCCCAATCCTCCACACCTTCCCAAGGAGAGCCGGTAGGACAAGGTCAAAGGGAAGTACCTGTTCCCGAACGTCCACCGCAAGTTCCAAGGGTCCCAGTAGATGGGGCCGAAATAGCCCGTGGGATGATGGAGTTTATGAAACAATTTCAGCAAGCTAATCGGGACAAGACCCAATCCCATTCTCAGACGGGTGAGACTAGAGTCACAGCCACCATGAGAAAGTTTCAGAGGTTGAATCCTCCCAAGTTTTCAGGGGGACCCGATCCGTTTGTTGCGGATGATTGGTTGAGACAGGTTTCTAGGCTTCTAGACACGGTCCGTATTCGGGAGGATGACCTCCGGATTGATTACGCTATTCTTTTATTTCAGGGGCGAGTCCTAACATGGTGGGAATCAGTAGAGCCTACTATGGCTAGAGTGTGGGATGTCTTCGCCAAGGCTTTCATAGACAAGTTCCTCCTTATCGTGACTAGGGATTCATTACGACAGGAGTTTTTCCATCTTTATCAGGGTGATATGACCGTCTCCGAGTACGAGTCCCGTTTTCTTCTCTAGCCCGATTTTCTCCCGGGGTTGTTGATAATGAGGTTGAAAAATCTAGTACTTTTGAGCTTAGGCTCAAGCCTACCGTTCGAAACAGGATAGTTCCTCTAAAGATTTGAGTATTCTCATATCTTTATGATAAAGCCTTGTTGATCGAGGACGACTTGGAGGACACAAAGAGGATCCGTGACTCGAGGTATCCGGTACAGGGTTCAAGTTCTTATCTCGATAGATAGGATAAGAAGAGATAGAGAGGGAGCTACTCACTAATAGGAGCAAACTCGAACTTCTTACCAACTGTCCTATTCCTCATTCTCCGCACCTGTAAGATGTACACAAGGAGAGCTGATTTGCTATGAGTGTCATCAACCGTGGCATCGCAAGGTGGATTGCCCACAAAGGAGACAGACATAGTCCCAGGGACGAGGATAGCAGAGAGGTAGGGGCCCAAGACCCTCACAGAGTGTGGGCCAAACACAAACTTAGGGGCGAAGCAGGACCCCCATTTGCTATTGATGTGGTCAGTTAGGACACATAGCTAGAGTTTGCACCGTGCCTCAGCCTCAGGGACCGAAGTTTCTTCAGGTTCACCCGGGTCATTCTTCACAGACCCATCAAACTAGACAAAGTTTTCTTCCACCACTTTCTCCAATTCCTGCTTTCTCGACTCAGAGTTCCAGACCAGCCCCAGGGCTTCATCTACTACAGCCAGACCACACATTATACATCAGGGCATGACACGCCAGGACCCGTCTTCGGGCCAGACACAAGGGAGCGTATATGCAGTTACTACAGCTGACTCATCATATGCTGCTCCCTTAGTTGTGCAAGGTACCATTCTAGTAGTCAATTTTTGGGCGAACGTTTTGATTGACACGGGTGCATCTCATTCATTTATTTCTTCATCCTTTGCATGTACTCTGAGATTAGACATGGACATTCTAGACCGTCCTTTTCGGGTAAAGACTCCAGTGGGAGCCAGGTTTTCACTTAGACAGATTTGCCACTCTTGCGAGATAGAGGTGGCTAATCGTCGCTTCATTTTTTTATATCATCGTGTTAGACATGACTGAGTTCGACCTCATCTTGGGCATAGATTGGTTGTCGACTTACCGGGCAACCATTGATTGTTATTGACGGAGGGTAACCATCTGTACTCCTGAGGGAGACAGTTTCTGGCTGTTCGTAGTGATCTCACTACTCCATGCTTGTGGGACTCGCGCAATTTGAGCGAGCTTAGCTACATGTTCTCGAGTTAGGTTGTATACGACATTGGTGGAAGTCATGGGGAGCTACCCCTAGTGGTGAGAAACTTCCTAGACATATTTCCAGATGATTTATATGAGTTACCACCACACCGGGAGATAGAGTTTTCCATTGAGCTATTACCAGGCACTGCACTAATCTCTATGGCACCTGCGGAGTTAAGGGAGCTAAAGGTACAACTTGAGGAATTGTTGAATAAGGGTTTTATACGTCCTAATACGTCACCAAGGGGAGCACCGGCCCTTTTTGCCAAAAAGGGTGATGGATCACTTCGGCTTTGTATCGACTACTGTAACCTTAATCGGGTGGCCGTAAAGAATAAGTACCCGTTGTCACGCATTGATGACTTGTTTGACCTTGAACCTAAACAACCCAGTCTGAGCCCAACCCGAAATAAAATTCATTAGTATTAGGTTCAACTCGAGCTCGACGAATTCTCAATAATTTAGATTATCAATTCTAATTTTATTTAAAATTTCTTCAATAAATTGTTGTCTTTTTCCTAGTCTGATTATACGCTAAAACCTCCAATAATTCCTCTCAGTTTCTCCTTCTAAAAGAAACCAAAAACCGTTAAAATAATTCCTTCAACATAATTTAATCTTGAAAAAATGTTAAAGGTTAACAAATTTTTGAAATTACAGAAATGTAAATATTAATGCTTGTAAGGAATTCCTACTAATATAATGATGGATAATTAAAGTATATAAAATATAATACACAAAATATTGAGTTCGAGTTCCAAGGTCTCAGCCCAAGCCCAACCCTAATTTAGATCAGGTTTGAGTTATTTTGCCTATGCCCATCTCAAAGTGTAAAAAATGAAACACAAGCCTTAAAAAATTCAGATTGGGCTCGAGTTGGCCCGCTAAAGTGCACCCCTACCAGAAACCGCCTCAAAGCAAAGAAGAATGCATCGAAGGAATCGCAGCTATCTATCTTTTGCCTCACTAGAAATGATGATGTCGTTTGCAAATAAGAGATAAGAGAACTCCACCCTCCTCCCACTCCCATCTTCCACTCTAAACCCCTCAAAGCCATACTCCACTCTATGCATCATACAAGTAAATGCCTCTATTTTGCAATCACAGACAAAAAGGGAAAGAGAGGATTTCCCACTCTATGGCCTCTGGACAACTAAAAGAAACCAGCTAAAGGCCCATTCACCAACACTGATAAGGACACTATGGAAATGCAAGTCCTCGTCCATCCCTCCATCTCTCCCGAACTAGGGCTAGTAAACGGATTGGATTCGGACCGGATCAGAGCCAATCCAAATCCAATCCGTTTAATAAGAAATCCGATTCGATCCGATCCGATCTGTTAATCCGACGGATCAGGCGAATGTTAATCCGTATCCGAATCTGTTAATAACCGGATATCCGATCCGTTAATCCGGTCTGATCCATTTAAAATTATAATATATATATATATATTAAAATTAATATATTATATATTAATTTATATATATATATATATAAACGGATCGGATCAGCCTATATCATATCCGATCTGTTAATATTTGGGATAATCGGATCGGGTCACGGATCACTATTTCTAAAATCATATTCGGACTTAACGGATCGGATCGAATCGAGATCCGATCCATTGACAGCTCTATCCTGAACCCATATTTCTCATCAAATAAAAAAAAAACTCCCAATTTACAATGGTCATAGACTTTCTCAATGCCCAGCTTGCATATGAAACATGCTTCCCTCCTCTTCCTCTTATGGTCAATGCATTCATTCGCTATTAACATGAATCCAAAATTAGTTAATAGTTAAGTAATTATTGTTTTAAGATTTTGGAGAAATTGACAAAAGTGGAGAGCTAAATACCACAATAAACTCAAGTCTTTTGATTTCGTATTAAATTAATAATATCTTACTCTTACCTAGAAAAATAACTAAATAAATAAATTCCAATACTATTTAGTAAGTTAATGTTGCAACTCTTAAGTAGTAATGCAAAGCATACTCGCACAAGTGTTGGGAGAACTCACTAGTTATATCTACATGAGAACTAGATTCCAACACAAAGGGACAAAGAATTAGAGTATGGGTGAAGGAGCTACAAAAGTTACTTCTCTTTAAACTAACAATTGTGCCTCTTGCATGTATAGGTGTGACATTAAAATTTTGTTGATTAGCAAATTGAAGTGTCAGTTTTAGTTCATCGAACAAGTTGTTTCCTAGTAAAAAACAAATACATATATATTTATTTATATATATATATATCATTTATAAGGATTTGCTTGATAATAAAATATTAATCATAAGAAACCCTACTCATATCATTCCACTCTTACTAATTATCAACAGCTTGGCAATTACTTTTGCAATTCATTAGGTCTTCATCAAGTAGATGATGTCTCTGATTTCCTACCCATTTTTTATGATGGTATCATGATGTAGGACAAATATGATATCCTAAAAATAAGGATATTTTTGTTTCAGAGTTGTATTAGGCTTTTTTTTAGTTTCCAAATTTGAGCTTATCTCAAACTGGTTATTTAGATAAAATATCTATTATCTTTATTTTTTTATTCAAAATAGAAGTTTTTATTCTATTAGGATTATGATAAGAACATAAGTTATGTATCCTAGTCAAAATAGTAGTATTATAGCTCTATAAATATGATGTAATAGGTCTTTATGGTTAAGGTTTTTTATCAATAATATTTAATTACGAATTTTAGATAATGTTTTCTCCTGTTGTGTGAGTAATATCTGTATTACTTGGTTTCTAAAGACTTCGACGTGTTTGGTTTTTTTTTTCACGTTTTTGTTCCGCATCATTTGGTATCAAAACGAGAATTTGCCTAGCTCAGTGACAAACAACGAAGTCGAGAACACAAATCCCATTAACGTTGGTCGTGGGGTCAAGGTTGTGTTGGGTATGATTGAAGACGATGGGCAGCAATTCAACGATATGTTTGATCAGATTCCTGGGATGCTTCTACGATTCGAACTCAAAGCCAACAGAGACTCTCCAATCAACAAGAATCACGCCAAAGGATTTGCCCGAGGCCAACTTGTTGATAAATCTAGAAGAGACATACATGATAAAATTCGTGATAGATATTACCGAAGTCATGCGTTTCAAAGTTATCGTACGGAGATTGATCTACCATTGTCCAATGATCATCTCCATATCGAAAACCTTCAATGTGTGGCAACACCTCCTATTGTGAAGAAAGCTGAAGAAAAAGAAGTTTTAGAATTAATAGATCAACGTGTGAATCTAGTGGAAACAGAGGATTCTACAAGCTCTTTAATAGAAGAAGACAATAATAATTGAATTATTGTTGCAGAGGAGCAACAAAATCCCATTAAAGTTGTCAATACTAAAGATGAAACTGAACCTAAATTCGCGAAGGATGATGATTATGATTCTTATAAGAAGATTGAAATTGTAGCGCTGGATCAAAACGATGATTCTCTATCATATAATCGAAGCATTATTGTCATCAAAACAAGAGCCAAAAATTTCAGATTTCATAAAAGATGTGAAAGAGGAGTTTTTCGAATTTTCGATCCATCTTAAAAAGATTCAACTATCATTGTCAGGTTATGGACGAGTTCGAGGCCACATACATCAAGTTAACTCAAGAATCAATTCTTTTCAAGTGGGGGAGTCTGATATAGGACAAATATGATATCCTAAAAATAAGGATATTTGTTTCATAGTTGTATTAGGACTTTTTTAGTCTCCAAATTTGAGGTTATCTCAAATTGGTTATTTTAGATAAAATATCTATTATCTTTATTATTTTCTATTCAAAATAGGAGTCTTTATTCTATTAGAATTATGATAAGAATAGGAGTTATGATTTCCTCGTCAAAATAGTAGTATTCTAACTCAATCAATATGATGTAATAGGTCTTTATGATTAAATTTTTTTATTAATAATATTTAATTACGAATTTTAGAGAATTTTTTTTCTTGTTGGATCCCCGTGTTACTTGGTTTCAAAGGAATTCAACGTATTCGATTCTTTTTTTTCACGGTTCCGCTCCGCATCATATCACTACATAAGCTTGCCGAAGAGCATCATCAACATTTTTTTTATAAGTAACAATTTATTCAAAAAGCAATCAAATGGGAACCACACCCATGTACATGAAAGATGTACATAAATCATTAAAAGAAAAGAGCAAAAACACACTACCTCTAAACTCTACATAAGCCTCATATCACTCGGGAAATCCACTAAAGAATCTATTGAAATAATGGGAACCAAAAATATAAAGAGTTAAATTTTATTATTAGGGTTGGAAAAGAAAAGAAAGAGAGTCGGAAAAATGAGAGAGAGATTAGAAAGGTTTATTATTAATGTATTGCCTTTATATATTAACATATGAGACAATATATTAATACCCTTGGAGAAATAAATAAAAATTAAACAAAAATATTCCAACACTCCCTCTCAAGCTGGAGCGTACAAATCAAACGTGCCCAGCTTGACACACAAACAGTAAAACGAAGCCCGAGCTAATGTTTTGGTAAAAATATAACCTAATTGAATGTCCAAGCGAACAAAGGAAGTGACGATCTGTTTCCACATCAGTAAATCACGAATAAAGTAACAATCAACTTCTATATGTTTGGTACACTCATGGAAAACAGGATTATTAGCAATGACGATAGCAACCTGATTGTCACAATGCATCTGCATAGGGTTAGACACACTAACACCGAGATCCTGAAGAAAGAGCGAACCCATAACAACTCTGATGCAGTATAAACCATAGCCCTATACTCAACTTCAACACTAGAGTGGCCAACAACATTTTGCTTCTTACTACGCCATGTAACAAAATTGCCTCCAACAAAGGTACAATAGCCAAAAGTCAATCGCCTATCATCACGACAACCAGCCCAATCAACATCACTATAACCTGTAACAGAAAGGGAAGCAGAAGGCAGTGTACAGAAGACCTCGGCCAAAAGCACTTTTCAGATAACGCAAAATGTGACAAACAACATCAAAATGAGGTTGGCGAAGAGCATGCATATACTGACTAACTACACCCATGGCAAAGGTAATGTTCGGCCGAATAACAGTAAGATAAATCAACTTCCCAACCAGTCGGCCGTATCGACCTACATCAGCAAATAGTTCCCCTTGCTCGCCATCAAGCTTAATAATAGAATCCATAGGAATATTAACAGGTCAAGTACCGAGCATACTAGTCTCAGAAAGAAGATCAAGCACATATTCCGTTGAGAGAGAGAAATGCCCTAACATGAACGAGCAACTTCAATCCTAATAAAATATCCAAGAACACCCAAATCTTTAGTATGGAAATGTTGACCGAGATATTTTTTAAAATTCGCAATACCAACACAATCACTGCTAGAAATAATAATATCATTGACATAAACAATTAGAACAATGGTACCAGTAGAGGAGTGACGAACAAAAACCGAGTGATCAAAAGTAAAACGACTGAAACCATATTTAAGCACAATTGTACTGAATCTATCAAACCAAGCACGAGGAGACTATTTTAGACCATACAAAGCCTTTCGAACAAACAAGATGATCGCTACCAGCAACATAACCAGGAGGTTGAGCCATGTAAACTTCCTCCTGAAGATCGCCATCAAGAAAAGCATTCTTAATATCAAGCTGGTATAAGGGCCAAGAAAAACTAACAGTAACAAACAGCAAGATCCGCACAGAATTCAAACGAGCCACAGGAGAAAAGGTCTCAAAACAATCAACCACATACATCTGGTAATACCCTTTAGCAACCAAACGAGCCTTAAGATGCTCAATAGATCCATCAGGAAGGTACTTACTAGTATAAACCTAACGACAACCAACAATTTGTTTTCCAAGAGGTAGAACTGTAAGTTTCCAGGTCTGATTCTTATGAAGAGCACTCATTTCCTCATCTGTAGCATGTTTCCAGCCTGAAGAAGACAAAGCCTGCTTATAAGAAGTTAGAATAGAAATAGAAGACGAGGCACAAGCAAAAGACTACAAACAAGATGAAGTATGACTATAGGACACAAAATTAGCAATAGGATGTTGAGTGCAAGTGTGTTTACCTCTCCGCAAGGCAATAGGTAAATCATTGGTACTAGGAACATACTGAGGAAGGAGCAGGAACCTCACATGGTGAAGATATGGCATCCAGGCTATAAGAAGCAATGCGCCTTTCACGGGGTTGCTCATAAACTTGTAAAGGAGAATTAGACATAGATGAAATAGGCAAAAGGAGAATAGGAAAGGGTATAGAGGGCTCCCCCTCACGACAAGATAGGAGATTAGTATTTAAAAACTGACCCAGAGAAGAAAAGAAGAAGATGGACTCAAAAAAGGTAACATATGCACTTACAAAGTATCGACGAGACTTAGGGTTGTGACAATGATAACCCTTTTAAGTCCGAGAGTACCCAAGAAAGACACACTTGCGAGCATGAGGTGATAATTTATCCCGACCAAGATCCAAAATATGAACAAATACAACACAAACAAAAACACGAGTGATGTGAAAGGGAAAGAGGCCAGGGTATAAAAGAGAGAAGGAAGACTTATGATGTAAAATAGTAGATGGCATTCGATTAATAAGATAGCACGCAGTAAGAACAACATCTTGCCAAAATTGTTTGGGTACATGCATATTGAACATCAAGGTGCAGGCAACATCCAATATATGGCGATGCTTCCTTCCAGCAACACCATTTGGTTGAGAGGTGTGTGCACAACAATCTGATGTATAATACCATGAGCAATACAAAAAGAATTCATAATAGGTTATGTATATTCTAATACAATATCTAAGCGAAGAACTCTAATGTGTTTACCAAACTTAACAAAAATTTCATTATAGAATTTAAAAAAGATACTTAGGAGCTCATATCTCTCTTTTATCAAAAACAACATGTCATGGGAGAATAATCATCCACAAATATCACAAAGTAATTAAAACCATTCAAACTAGAAGAATGGGAAGGTCCCCATATGTCTGTATGAACTAAATCAAACAACTTAGACTGATGAACATGCCTACTAATTGAAAAAGAACTACGGTGATACTTGCCCAATTGACAAGTCTCACATTCCAAACAAGACACGCGACTTAAACTAGGAATAGCGAACTTGAGTTTATCCAAAGATGGATGACCCAAATGAAAGTGTCACTGAAGAGGTGAAATATTGCACTCAATGTAGATGAAGCGAGAAAGGAAGAACCACCGGAATCCAGGTAATAGAAACCATCTTTCTCATGCCTCGAACCAATCATCTTCTTCATCTTGAGGTCATGAAATATACAAGTGAGAGAAAATGTTATGATATAGTGTAATGCTTTCATCAATTGACTAACAAATAGTAAGTTAAAAGGGAAACCAAGGATATAAAGACTGGAAGATAAAGATAAGGAAAGAGTAGGATGTAAAACACATTTCCCAAAAACTGGTCAAGATGATCCATCAACTAGCATAATATGGTGTTTAACAGGATATAAATAAAAAAAAAGAGATGTTATACCAGACATATGAGAGCTAGCTCCAGAGTCAATGACGCAGGATGAGGGCGAATGGATCACACATGCAATATTACTTGAATCGGCCAAGTTAGCAGTAGAGAGCGAAGGAAGAGCAGTGCGTAATGTCTGAAATAGCTAGCTAAGCTAAGTAGTGAGTGCATCATGAGAATTAGAACTGGAAATAATAGGTCCAGATGAAGTAGAAGCAGGAAACAACTGTGTAGTACCATCAACTACCTAATTGACATAATCCAGCTTACCATACTTCACCTAACAATACGGTTCAGTATGGTTCATGCCACCACAGTGAGCACACTTCCTATCATCATGTCCACTAACACGACCACCACCTCAAGAACCACCACGAGAGCTAGGGCCACAACCACCACTGCTCGAAACTAAAGCAAAAGATCTTGATAAGGAAGAAGTAGAGCTGGCCTGAAGGAACTCTGCCCTAAAGATGAACGCAACAAGCGAGAATACACATTAGCAGCTGTAGGCAAACTCGCACTAGCGAGGATTTGGTCTTTAAAGCCACGGAGGTCCGAGTCTAAACCAGATAATAAGGAGGTAATCATAAAGTCTTCCCAGTGACGTTTTTGTTGCTCCAAATCAATTGTGAAAGGGCAATATTGTAGCAGTTGATCCCATAAATTCTTAAGGGTGCTATATTACTCAGGCAATGATTTCCAAGACTGTTTACTGCTAAAAATCTTCTCATACAACTCGTACACCCGAAACACGTTACTCTGCAGTGAGAAGGATTCTGTAATGGATTCCCAAATCTTCTTCGAAGAGACAAAATTCAACGGTAGTAGCAATGTGGGGTTCCATACTATGCCAAAGCCACCTCATAACTACCGAATCCTCACACATCCAATCTTCATACTTTGAGTTTGTCTTAGCAAGAGGATTATTTGTCAAATAGTTCAATTTGCGTTTCCCACGCAAAAACACCTTTACAGCATGTGCCCAAGCAAGGTAGTTAAGACCATTCAACTTTTTCGAGGCAATGGACTTTGGCATATCATCATCTTTAATCAATGATGGCTTATCTTCATCCATGACACAAACCAAGATTAAACACAAGTACCCAAGACACCAAAAGAAATAATTCAAAGGCAAATAACCAAGGAATTCAAAAGGGCAGCACTTAAAGGACACTTAGCCGGTCGTATTCCAAAGAACAGTGCCCAAAAGCATAAAAGAATCCTTTCGGAATTAATTCAGACCAAAAAACACAATAAAACAGCAAGTCCCAACACATAAAACAGCAAACCATCAAGAACAGTACTCAAAAACAGCAAACCATACTTCCCAGATCAATTAAGACCATGGAGCAGCACTAAAAGACAGCAACTACAGAACAGAAAACAGCAGCCCTGGGGAATTTTACAGAGTGCCGACCACCCAAAAAAGGCTTCAAATGGCTAAATACCAATCAAATGGGCAAGGATCTCTCCAAACACGATGTCAAAGGCCAAATCACACCCCTCACTAGCAGATTGAAGCATCAAAGGCAGCTCAAGATCGCTCAAAGATCAGATTGAAAAAAAAGATCCAAAAATCCAAAAAATATTCGAAAATAGAAAAGTACATGCAAATGGCTTCAAAAAAATTTGCAAAAATCACCAAGGGCATCACCAATGGACGATGAACATGGCCATGTGTTCCGGTGACCAGATAGTGATGACGTCATGCTAATGTTAGCATGACATCATCGACTGTATGCTGATGTCATGCCAATGTTAGCATGACATCATCGACTGTATGCTGATGTCAACAGGTTTTTTTCTGCTGCTTTGTTGCTTGAATGTGTTCCTGCGTTTTGTTTTTTTTTTTTTGGAAGAAGATTTGTTTCTGGATCCTACTTTGATACCAAGTTAAATTTTATTATTAGGGTTGGAAAAGAATAGAAAGAAACAGTAGGAAAAATGAGAGAGAGATTAGAAAGGTGTAGGGCCTCATTAACTCATTCTACCCTTACACCTTGCCTTTATATATATTAACATATGAGAAAATACATTAATACCCTTGGAGAAATAAATAAAAATAAACAAAAATACTCCAACAGCAGTCAAAAGCCAACTCTTAAGCAAAGCCAAAGACTGCTGAACCCCCTCAAAATTTCTGTGATTTTGCCCCATCAACAACAGTTTTGAAATATATTTTGTAGTTGTTGAGAAGAGTCCATCTCCATAATCGTTTAAAAAAAATAATCCAGAAACTAAGGTGCTTGAGAAACAATCAAGGAATAAAATATCGATAAAAAAGCTGCAAAAATACGGATATGTCAATGGATAGATTGCAATTACAAATCGATATCATATTTTTTTAAACAGAAAAACTGATGGATATTAATACCAAATCATGAAGATTCTTGAAGTATTAATTGGGATTCTAATGCATCATTTTGAGTTAACGTTTTGTAAATAAAATATATATTTGATATGTATGTGGTCTGAAAAAAAAAAAAAAACTGCATGCTGATGAGAATATAAAGAGTACTAATCACTATAATTTATGTAAAATTTAATGGCAAATAACATAAATAAGGGTCAAACATGTATACATATCAAATAAAGTTTAAATATACATAGCCTTTCACATTAATCATGCAAAAAATCTAGCTCCTATTAGATTAAAGGGTAAATTACACTGACCTCCTATGAGGTTTTTGATAATTACGGGGATCTCCCCTTAGGTTTTTGAAATGACACTGATCTCCCTTACTTTTACTGACAAACTACAATAACCTCCCCTCTAACTTTATTTTTTCCCAAAATGACAAAAATGCCCCTTTCATTTACTTTTTTTTTTTTGGTTTTTAAATTTTGACCTTTTTCTAACTTTATTTTAAAGTTTCTTAATTTTATATAAACAAATAAAATTAAGATAAATAACTTCTATTTCTTTAGTCAAAGAAGATTTTATTTAATATTTATTTGAACATGAAAAAAAAGTTAGAAAAATTGATCAAAATTGAAAAAATGCAAAAAATTAAGTGAAAGGAGTATTTTTGTCATTTTGAAAAAAATAAAGTTGGAGGGGAGGTCAATGTCATTTCAAAAACCTCAGGGGAGGTCCCTGTAATTGTCAGAAACCTCAGGAAAGGTCAGTATAATTTACCCTAGATTAAATTCAGAAGTATGAGATTTCGCGATATAATGTGATATTTTGTAATATAGTACAATATATCACGATATACAAGTGATATTAAGAGAATTTTCAAATATAAAAATTTGCAATATTTATCCCGATTCTATGATTTTTTTTCACATTCTAATATTGTATCGCAATTGTAAAAAATGCGATGTATCGCGAAATATTGCAAAATTCTATTACATGGATACAATTCATGTAGCTTTCTAGTAATTTCCAAGTTCTTAAAAATAAATTGAACATGAATGTAAGTCAGCCGTGTTGCAGCAGACTGCATAATCATTTTCTTTTTTAAAGAAAATCAGAAACTAAAGTGCTTGAGATACAATTCATGTTGCTTTCTGTTGATTTCCAATTCTTCAAAATTAATTGGAAAGGAATTTCAGTCAGCCATGGTGGAGCAAACAAAATCGATGGGTTAACAGGTCTATGGAGTTCAAAAATATATTACTTTCTAACTTCTTATCTTGGCACATCTCTTGCTAATGGCTACAAATCAATAACAATATGCAACTATTCTACGCTAAACTTTAGTAAAATAGATTTTGGGGCAACACCAACAAAAGCAAAATAGCCTGCCCTTGACCAACTTGAACTCCAAATCTACACTGATCACTCCTGAATCTAGTTGTTAAAGGCTTAGTCCCAAGCAGGTTTTACCATTTTAGTTATTTTTTCCCAAAATTATGAACACACGCATGCACACAGATGTTTATGTAATCTAAAACTAGTTTTTATTGAAGTCCCACTTCATGATTCACTAATCAACTACAGCATAAATCATCTCTCCTCGGGACCTTCTTTGATTGAGAAAGATGATAAAGAATAAAATTATATGATTTCACTTTAATACAAAAAGGAAGTAATGAATGAAAAAATAATGGGGCCACAAACTTAAATGTGCAAATATTCAAGCACAAATTTCCCAGTTCCAACTTCTGGTCCACTAAAGCAGTTAATAATGTAACATGCTTAAAAACAAAAGAAAATTAAAATAATAAAAGCACACCTTTCAAAATTGCTCTCCTCTCATCATTATAGTGAAGAAGAACTGCCGCCCCACCGATTCCTCCTACTAAAGCAATTGGCTGCAAGAATGAACACAAGCTTAAGAGAACTTGATATATATATATATATATATATATATTGGGGGCACATTTATCTAAACCCAGAGTCAAAGATCACATCCAAAGAAAAACACAAAGTTTAGTATAAAACATTCCATAGGGGTTACAGATATAATGAACAAAAAGAATTCGTAAGAAAATAAATGTAAGCAATCAACAGAAATAGGGTAGCATACAAGTATATAAGAACTCCATGAGTGCCGAGTTGGTGTTCGCTCAGGCAATAGAGGAGTTGTGTTTGTCTGTCTTGTTGATCTCATATAGCTGGAACTATGAAATCTCTTAGATGGGTCAAGCCTACACCAGAAACACATTGATTAATGCATATTCAGATGCTGCAATGATAAAGAGAACCGTACATGTGGCGAGCCTGACACAGAGAGAGAGGGGGAGAGATTTACAAAAGAGGAAAAAAGTCTTACACCTACATCTCCATATAGGGACTTTAAATATAAATTGTAATTAAAACACAAGTTATTATCAAATTTAAAATTATTTAGTTATTTTCAAATATGAATATTACATTGTAAGTTAGTAAAGTCAAAATTACTCTTGTAATCAACCTAACAGCCTTATAAAATCACAATTATATGCACATTCATGTATTTTTGTACATTGTAGATCATATTTGTTCACACTCAGCATTCCCAACCTCGTGCCCCCTCCTCTTCCATTCTAATCCTCAAATACACAAGTAGAATATCATAGTGCAAACCATTTTTTATCCATGTGATGGTGTCTATTTTACCATTGCATGAGAATTCATGAAAAAAGGTTTTGAAGTGATTTACAATTTTTCCCTAAAACAACAAATTAAAGGTGTAGCTCGGGCTGGCTGGTCTCAGGTTGAGGCACATCCAAGCCTAGCCCGAACTCTGAGACAGTTAGTCCGAGCCCGACCTTGAGCCCGAGCATCTCAACCCGAGCTTGTCTCGAACTAAAATTTATTAGTATCGGGTTCAGCCCGAGCCCGACCCTTTTGTTCTATTTCAGATTTCCATCCACAATTTTTATAGTAATTGATCAACTTCAATCATTCTAGATGAAGTTTTGGATTTCAGGAAAAAAAAAATTAAAAATTGTAGATAAAAAATGAAATTATATTCACAATAAGAATAAAACAAATTTTCCCAGTTTCATATAAAAAATATGCTTTAATGATTTTGGAACATTAAAGTAAACAAACAAAATATATTTTGTCTACATTGATTCAACTAGATTCTAGTGCCCTTTCTCTCAATGAAATAATGACCCTTTCTATTTGAAACTGCTAGGCTTTCTTGATGATTGTGAGGACTAGGTACGGTCTCCAAGGGTGAGGTTGCATCACTGTGAGAGGTCTGTGACAAATTACAATAACTTAGAGGCTTTGGCATATTTGGCAGGATTTTATGATCTTACTTCTAGTGAAGAAGTGAATCATGAATTTGGATTAAGAAGTTCACATGGAACAGAGACAAGAACCGTCACTTGCCAGCAATAATCACAGATTGAGTACCACTGTTTCGATCCTTCTGAAATTGCAGGCCAAGAGGACGGTAGAGAGAACAGTGTAATGAGAGAACTTTGGCTGTCTCCTGACTGTAGCTTTGTTGGCTGTTGCAGCTTGATCTGGTCAGAGATTGGCGTTATGCTTGGATAAATAGGAGGAGAAGGAGAGGAGACGATAAAATTAGTTATGAGGAAGTGGAGAGAAGAGTGTAATCCCTCATTCATGATTGGATAACAAATTAGGAAAAGGAGAGTGTAGTCCTCTCATCTTGCTTGAGAACAACAGAAAAAAGAAAGGAAAAGAAATGATTATATACTTTTTTACCATTATACCCCGAGATAAAGTTGTCTATTTTATTTTCTCCTTCATAATTTTAAGGTAAGAATTGGTATAATAAAAAATTCATTAAAGGCTCTTTCCTTTCCTTCCGTCTCCGTCCACTTTTGGAAGAAGAGCAAATTGAATAAAATAAGGGTTAAGAGACCCCTCCTTCTCCCTCCATCCCCCTTCCTCTCATTCCCTAATTTTAAACTAAGCACAAAATAACTTCTCCCTCCTTACCCTTTCCAAATCCCTCAATCCAAGCAGAGTGTAGGAGATGCAAAGAAGGATGGAGAAGAGGGAGGAACTTGGATGAGGCAATGCAGCTAGGGTTTCTTAGGTTTCAACTGTTTGCACATTGCATCAAAGAGAGCCAGAGATGGGTAGATGCCAAGACAGCTAGATTTCCTAATTCTAGGTCAGCTTGAAAGAGGTATTTATATAATCAGATAAACGGTTAGATGAGTTTTACAACTAATCTAACAGTTTATAAAATTACTTCAGAAAAATATATAATAGAAGTCGGGCTCGGGTTATTGAAGCCTGAGCCCAAGTCTAGCCCAAAATGAATTTGGGTTCTAGTTTTTCACCCCCTAGCCCAAAAACACAGCCCAATCCCGCTAATTTTTGGGTCGGGCTCGGGTTAGCCCGCCCGAATTGCAGCCCTACAGCAAACTAGTCCCCTCAATCTAAATTTGGCATGATTCCATGACTAAATAGCACTTCAAAATGATATTCATCATATAATACCTCATTCAAGGAAAAATATGTTAAGAAGTATGCAAAACATTTTTTCATCCATGTGATTGTGTCTATTCTACCATTACATGAAAATTCATGAAAGAAAGTTTTCAAGTGATTTACAAATTTTCCCTAGAACAGCAAACTAGTTCACTGAATCTAAATTTGGTATGATTCCATGACTAGATAGCACTTCAGAATGATGTTATTCATCATATAAAACCCCATTCGAGGAAAACTATGTTAAGATGTATGCTTTACTCAATTATGTTTCAACAAACTCAGGATGCCTAACCAAGGATTTCAAATTCAATCGGCCCTAAATGCTCCCTATCTGCTCTAAATGGCAAAAATAATAATATTAATAATCTAAGTCATGCTCCCGTTAAAATTTTTCTTGTGAAGATGCTGCCCTCACAAACGTGAGTGGTCCTCACAGACGTAAGTGGTAATTCCCTCTCTTTAATTGCTCTGCTTGCGTTCATTTTGTACATACAGTAGCCATTTTGAATCATCCAAGCCCCCACTAATTAAATATTCCATCATGAAAATCTAATCTGTAGCCACCATCCACACAAGAAAAAGTAATCCTTGGAGGTGGAAAGTAACTGTAAATCTCCTTCACAAAAAAATCCCAAATCAACATCCGGATTCTGGCCTCAACATCATAAGGAATGGCTTTATAAAGAATAAACAATTATGGTTTACTTTCATACTGAATAGTCTTCCATATAGCTTTAACACTTCGGTCAAATAAAGCTTCTCCAAAAGGGAGCCAATTGCCATCAATTCCTAGCCATTTGAACTCTTAGTAAATAAGAACACATAAAATCATATATCCTGACCACAGAAGTAATCTATCACAAGTGCATATTTACCAGAAATGGTACACAGTTTCTGGGTATTTTTTAGGGTAAACTACATTGACCTGCCTGAGGTTTCTAACAATTGCATATGGCACCCCTTTTGTTTCTGAAATTACACTACACCCCTTAACTTTTTAATATTAATAACAACCCACCCCTGCCGTCAAGCACCGTTACTGCCACTTATGGTGATTGATGACATCATTATCTCTTATTTCAACAAATGCCCAATTTGCCCTTATAATTAATACAAAGACTATAATGCCCTTAAAAACCCATTTGAAATGACAATAATACTCACCCTAAAATGGAAATTTAACTAAAACTTTTCTCAAACTAAATTCTTTATAAAAAAGATTTCTCTAAAATTTTTCTAAATTAAATTCTCTAAAAATTTCTCCAAAATATTTTTTTCTCAAAAATTATATTTGATTTTTCCTCTAAAAAATCATCTTTAAAATACTCTCTCTCTAAAATATTTAGTCTCCACCATTAAAGCTATGTTAAAAAGCTTGAATCACAGTTTGTTTTAAAAAAAAAAATAGATATTGAAAAATATATACATATAAACACACACATATACTACATAAATGAATTGAATAAAAAATTCGGGTGAGTAAAAAATTGTGCTTTACCTCTTGTTTAACCAAATCCATTTCATATATGGATTAAAAACACAAACACACACACACACACACACATATATACACACACACACAATCACTGTCAACTCATGAATCAAGAATCAAAATTCCCAATCTCAATTGAATTAACAAAAAAAAAAAAGAATCAAAAATTCAAAAGAAAAAAAAAATTAAAATTGAGGATGCCCCACTGAATACAATCTTTCTAACCCCTTGATTTGGGTTCAATTACAATAACTAAAACACACAATCCCTCCATTGTTATTAAAGAGTAAATATGGAAAAATATATAGAGAAGGAATAATATATACATAAAAAGTCTTAACAGAACAATAACAGTTGGAAAGCATAAGATTGAAAACTCCAAATTTCTTTTCTTTTCCTCAATTTTTTTTTATCAAGAACCGAACAATACAAATAGTGTTTCAGATTTGACCAAACAATCAGATCAAGTGCCATACTGTTAAAAAAAAAAAATGTGGCTAAATCTAAATGATGAAAGCAGGTGGTACAAAGTTGAAGATTTGGGTGGTGGAAGCATGTAAAAATCAAACCTATTTCTATATGGGATACTACGAAGCATATTGACGTGAGATATATCTGATCTTCGATGGCCATCAAGCAGGTGATGCAACAAACTGCATTGATGGAGCTGTGGATAGCATCCATTCCCATGTAGGTGACGAAGACCCAGATCCATTATACATCCTGGAGTGAGAAACTGTCGACTTGATCTTTGATAGCCATCAATGCTCCTCAACAAAATCGATGGAGGTGGTGGCTCTAGTCGCCGTCACAGGGCTGGAGCAGTAGAGAGACGTGAGACAGAATGAGATGGAGAGAGAGAATTATGGTAAAAGAAAGGAAGGTATGAATCGGATACTGTGGCAAGAGAAAGGAAAGTAAGGTGGGGGCTATAATGGTCTTTTTACTTCCTCCGTTAACTCCGTTAGTCCAAAAGAAACCTCAAGGGGTGTAGTATAATTTCATAAACAAGAGGGGTGTCATCTACAATTGTCAGAAACTTTAGGAGAGGTTAGTGTAATTTATCCTAATTTTTAAGGAGTATCCCCACACCATATGTCATGCCCAGACCTGTCCAGAGTCCCCAGATACACCCCCTTTCAAATTCTTCTATAACCTTCGCAATGCCTTTCCAAACCCTAACCAAAAGAACTGACAACCTTTTTGGCACACCAATCACACTTCTTACTCCTAAATTCTCAACATATCACCCTTATCTTCCATAAGCTTTCTGTTTTATACCTCAAACCTCCACAACTATTCCATTCACGACTTCAAAAGAGCAACAACCAAACAACCTGCAATTTTTCAGTAAGCAAATTGTTTTCCAACTTTCCATATGATATTTGAACTATCATCTATACCCTTCCATAAAAAAATCTCTGGATATTTCCCCAACCACTTTGCAACCTACATCATTACAGATAAAAGTACATAATATAAGCTACAAGGCTACCCAAAGTACTCTTTAGAAGGGTAAGTTTACCTTCTTTTGATAATTCATTCTCTTTAATCCCATTTACCTCTTTTAAACCTCTGTCAATTGGGTAATGATTAAAAAAACTCTCTATCAATTGGTGCTATATGGCTATCAATTTAAAAACTTATCTCTCAAAGCCAAGATAAGTCATAGGAAGATCTCCAACTGCATAATATAAGACTTCAGCCACCATCTAATGTGGAATGACACTAGGAAACTTGAAATACTACTGCCTAGTGCCTACAAAAAGATTTTATGTGGGCTTAGATCTAGGAGAACTAGTAAGACAAGAGTTTTAATTAGTGGAACAAAGGTTGTCAGGTTTATAGATGGTCTGGGGTTGGAATTGGCTTGGTTGTAAAGTTGATAAGTTCCAAAATTTTAAAAACTTATATTGCTGAAAATTCTGGACAGCAACCCTTTAAAGATCTAGGTGTTGAAGTAAAGGCCAAAAACACAAGGGAACGGGTTAGGATTTGTTAGAGAAGTATTTCTCTTATCTTGTTTCTAGGGGTATTATTGTATTTTTCTCTCATGTTAGTATAAATATACAAGGTGTAAGGGCAAAAGGATTAATTAAGCTCTAAACCTTCTCTAGTAATCTCTCTCGGTCTTCTCTTATCCTTTCTTCTCATCTCTTTACATTTAACCTTAATTTCCATACCATGGACTTTAACTTAGTATCAGAGTCTGGGCAAAAAAAGACTTCTCCAACAGGGTTGGAAGGGGAGAGTTTTGGGGTTGAAATAGAAGTTTTCTTTAGACTTGTGAATAATAATCTCCTGGATTATATAGACTGGGACTCTCCAACTCTTGTTGGGAATCTTGGGATTAAGACAAAAAATAGCCAACTTCGATACTTTGACAACTAAAGGCTACTCTATAGCTACTAAAGACTCCTTATAAGATCCAAAATACTCATGTATCACACCTACAGTTATTGTCCAATAAATCTACAAGTTACCGAAATAACTTCAACTCTTAAATTACAAAAACACACAAAATTATACAGGCTGCATAATAACCTAAACTAACATAAGACCCAATTTAATCGAAAACTCGATTACATGAGGTCTCATGCATGCTCTATTTGAAATTCCTAATTTGACCGTTCCCTTATTATTATGCCCTATATCATTCTCCCACACCTTCAAGAAAACTCAATCTTGAGTTATACAATGTTGGAGTATGAAAATCATGAGCAACAAACTTGCATTTCTAGAGACTTGGAATCCTATAGTTGATTCAAGTGTCCTCTTCCAAAGCAAGGAGAACAATACTGAGCAGATATTTTTTGTTACACCATCTTTCTTTCTTTTTTTGACAAGTAAACTATATTCAAGAACCACCTCAGGACAGCAAACCCAACCCGTATACAAAAGAAGAAGGCAGCACACAATTACAGCTTTAAGCCTTCCAAAACTCTACAAAAGAATCTAAAAAACAAGGTTTCAACTATCCATAAGTCTAAAGTTCTTAAGAAAAAACTTTAAATATATAAAAGGACCTTTTATTATCAGTAAAAGGTAATATAAAAGGAAATTTCATCCCTTTACCACTTCTTTCTGGATTTCTCCTTTTTTTGAACTTTTTTCCTCTTTTCCTCCCCTTCTTCATTTTTTCTTTAGTTTTGTGTGTGTGTGTGTGTGTGTATTCTACGTAGTAGTTTATAGTTCGTAAATTTGTTTTGAAACTTGGATCTTGGATGTTGATGATTAAATGAAAAAGTTCTTCAAATTATATTTTTTTTTGGATAGATAAATGAAGATTTCATAGAAGCCCGAGAAGGGCAAGAAACAATTACATCATGATTTTAGACCCCCCAAAAAGACTACAAAAGAATCTATACACAAGGGGTAAGCTTCTAGCACCCAAAAATACAAAAGGTGTAAGATCCTATCTTTGAACCTACAAGGGGTTGTAAATTCTACTTCAAAAATTCTACTATTTCTCTCTCTCCATATGCCCCAAAAAATACAAAGAGGAATGAGCCTCCATGCCCGCTTTACATCATGATCCACCCGAGATCCGTGCCACATTCTAACCGTACCTTCAACCGACCGAGGCATCACCCACAAAAAACCAAACAGCAATAAACACGCTTACCAAATATCTCTCACAAATGAACAATTAAGCAACATATGATCAATATTCTCTTCCTCCTCCCAACACATCACACACCTATTTGCCAAGGAAAACCCTCTTCTTTGGAGATTATCTTGAGTTAAAATAGCTCTCCAAAGAACAGACCAAGCAAAGAAAGCCACCTTTTTGGGGGCCTTAACCTTCCAAATAGCCTTCCAAGGGAAACTCTCAATACCTTTCTTTGCCAAATGCAAATAAAAGGACTTCACCTAGAATACACCTTTACCATCCAACTTCCACCAAAGAGTATCTTCTCTATCCCTGTCCATAGGAAGACTATAAAGAAGAGCCATCAAATCAAGAGTCTCCTCCACCTCCCAATCAATAATATTTCTTCTAAAGACAGTCCATTCATATCTATTGCCATTAAAATTTACAAAATCCTTCACCCAAGCATCTTGATTGGAGGAGATGCGGAATAATCTTGAAAATGTAAGATCCAAGGTTGGTTCCCCACACCAATTATCCTTCCAAAATTTTACCCTTCCATTTCCGATCACCAAAGATGAGCATTCAAAGAAAATCTCCATCCCCATCCTAATACTATTCCAAGGCCCCACCCATAGGCCCCTTCAACCCTCTTCGTGCACCATTTACCCTCTTCCTCACCCACTTTTGCAATAATAGCCTTTCTCCACATAGCATCAACTTCTTTAGTATACCTCCCATTTGCCTAGAAGAACTTGAAATAATGCTATATTTTTTTATGGTCATATAAAAAAAAATTCACCCGAAGTATCCGTGACAAATGTCATGTCCGCTTGTCTATGCCCTTTGCCCGTGCTTCCTTGCCTATATGTCATAGGAGTGGGTAATTGCAAATTCAAACAAAATCAAGTTTCTACCACACCCCCCCTCCCGGGTTCTCTGTCAATTTGCAATTTTTCCAGACGAAGTTCATCTAGCAATAATCAACAAACAACATTCGATATAAATGCAAATAAACAAACCCAAACATCAAATGTAAATAAGAGTTCAGCAATCAAGACTAACATATCGAAATATGTGGCGAGTCAAATACTGGACGCTGATTATACTAACTAGTATTTATACTCCCACTAGTCAAATGCCATTTAAGATTTTATTAAAAAAAAAAAAAAGGAATGAATACAGAACAAAAGTGTAGAATCAAACACGTGAACGAGGGAACTACGTAAGAAAAACCCATCACGAAAAGAACGACATCAAAGAAATTCCAACACAAAGCTTTTCTATATGCATAGACGTGTGCGTATTAGACTCACCGTTTCAGTAGATTCAGAGTATCTACAGAGCGGTTCCTTAAGGAGAAGATAAGAAACCTTGACACTGGCATGGTTTTTCTGAATATAAGCGAGCTAAATTGTGAATGGGTATCAAAAATCGCTCCTTCGAGCGAAGAAACTCCATACATACACAACCATTCCGATCTTTCTTACAGCACAACGGGAGTTGATCGAAGTAATTTTAGGGAGGGAGGGAAGCAGCCAGCCGAGAACGCCGTCGTATGGATTTCTTATTCCCGAAGACCAAGAAAATGATAAACGGGGGAGCATGTAAGACAGCGTCGTCTTTTATAATAAAAAAGATGAAAACCCAACAACATTAATGCTAGCATTGTCGCAACTCATCCCTGTCGGCATTTGTCACTGAGGTGGGATTTACCGCGGCGCTCACCTACCCATCAATAAATTCTAATTTAATTAAAAATTCAGTGCTATGCCAATGTAAAAAATTTCATATCCATCCAAATCAATTTTAATCACGTGACATTTCTTACTAATTCAAATCAATTTTAATTATGTAACAATTACATTATTGATATAATGTTATGTTTTAATTTAAATAAATGTTTATATCAACTTGAATAAGCAAGACATTTGTATCAAAAACAAATCTTTCACTTCTCATCACTTAGTTTTGTCCCACACTTTTTTATAAAGGTAGAGTCTATTAGTAGGTCCTATAAATAATGAACTACACAAAGAGAAGTGAGATAAATGTAAGTTTTGACCTACGAGAGGTGTGATATCTATTATTACTAAAAATTAAAACAATTTTGTGTAAAAAATTATTTTTTAAATATATATAACATGAATTCTCATAATATAATTATTTGAAATAATACAGAAAATGTGAAATTATTCATAATATTCGAATATAATTTGAGAATTTTTCAAATATTGAAATCTACGTGGGTTCTACCTCGATATCCTTTTTAGAAACCAGAAAACCTAAGAACTTTCCTTTAGTGACCCCCGAAAGTATACTTTAAGGAGTTCAACTTCATTTTGTGCTGCCTTAGGATGTTAAATGTCCGGTTCAGACACTGGATGTGGTTGTTCTTCTGTAGGATGTTGACCATCATGTCATCTATATAGACTTCTAACGTGTCACCAATAAGGGAGCTGAACATTTTGTTTATCAAACGTTGATACGTAGCTTCGGCATTCTTCAGATCGAACAGCATCACTGTATAATAATAGAAACCTCGTTCGGATATGAATGTTGTCTTTTCCTAGTATGGGGATACATCTGGATTTGATTATATCCAGAATAAGTGTCCATGAAGCTTATAAGCTCGTGTCCAACAGTCACATCAATTAGCTGGTCAATCCTTGGAAGGGGGAAGATGTCTTTGGGACAGACTGTGTTAAGGTCTGTGTAGTCAATGCAAACCCTCCACTTGTCGTTCTTCTTCTTGCCGTAATTCTGTGCAACAGTGTTATAAAAAATTTATTCAATTTGAATAGTCCTGAACAATTATGACACTCAGCCTAAGTTACAACCAATCCATTCAGGGCTAACCAATTTTGCTCGTTTGGATGAATAGTAAAAAAGTGTGGTTTGAAAAAATACAATTTGAATTAAGTTATGAGTGTTCGGGTGAATATATTTGAAACGAACTTAAGTGATATGAAATATTTGGATGAACTGTTAAAAATGATGAATGTATTATATATATAGAAAACAAGTGTTTCTGAAATAAGAATTTGAAAAAAGTCCATCACTAATACTTTTCCAAAATAGGTATTTGGACTTGAAAACACTCAAACTGATATTTCGAAAACATTAAAACAAACATTCAAATATTAAAAAGCTCAATTTGAACTTCGAAACTTGGTCTTGAAAATAGTTTGTTTGGAATATAATTCTTAGCTCATGAGTAAGTAAATGGATACATAAGGAAACATCATTAGGTTTGAAGTTATATTCCATAATAACAAAACATTTGGACCAACGTTTAGAATACATTGCATCATCCCCACAAACTAGTTTCACATTATATGAAATCCAATTGATGCTACAAAATATATTGACAAAGAGAACATGTATGGCCACCTTGCATAAAAAAAGAGGTATGAGTGCAAGTTACTCGGGCTAACCCTAACTCACTGAGGCCAACTCAGTTTTTTTCGGGTTGGGCAATATTATTTATAACTCGGTCTCGACTTGTATAAGAAAATTGAAACCCAATCTAAATTCAGGCTGGGTTTGGGTCAAGACTTTAGAAATCCGAGTCCAACCCCAACCCGAAAACTATTACTTGTATATATAATTTATATATACATATATTTTAATACTTTATTTAATTACTGTTGGATTGATAGATTAAATAGAGTTGTTCGGTCATCAAGACAAATGAAAGTGCAAAATTATCCTCTAGTCTAAGTATTTTAGTGTTATAGAACCAAGTCCACATTTTATTTTTTAAACCAAAAAGTCCTTATAGAGATTACCAAAATGTTGCACCCGTAAATATGAGAACATTCCCTTAAAAGACGCAACACAATTTGATTTCAAAAACAAAAGAAAAAAAATGACAAAAAAATATAGGATTTCCTATTTTATAAGATAAAAAAAAAAAAAACACAATCAAAACTCGTATCACTCAAAAAATACTTATTCTCAAAAAATATGAATTTTTACTTGGTAACAAATAGATTTAACGTAGAGAAAGAAAAATAAAATGTTATTTTTCTTAATTGATCAGGAGTTTGAATTAGGTTAAAATTTTACCTTTTTTACCATAACTCAATAGGAAACATTAGCAATAAGATATGAACGTAAGGTAAAAATTTACTTACCTGGAAAAATTTACATATATAAACGTAAGGTATATATTTACCTACCTAGAAAAAATTACGTATATGAACATAAGGTAAATATTTACCTACCTGAAAAAAAAAAAATTATGTAACTACAAGAACCATAACTAAAATGCAAAACATAATTATAGTAAAATTTAAATTTAAAACATAATATGTAAGATGATATCTCAATTGGAGTTCATTGAAAAAAAATCGAGAAGGAAAATGCTAAAAACAAAACAAAAAACGAAAATACAATAATAAAAAATGAAAACGAAAACGAAAAATAGATTATAAGAAAAATCCAGAAAACTAATTCAACGAATAATAAAACAAAAAAATCTAAAACCAAAATATCTTCTATGAACAAAAATGGAGCATCGACAGCCTATATGATGAAGACTGAATGTGACTAATGGTAATGTAGCATAAAAAAAATTCGGGTCAACGAAGGGGGATGATAGTGTATGATAAATATTCCGTTTGATTGATGGTAATAATCATATGAAACTAACTCTATATGCATTATCATAATTCAAAATTCGAAAAAAAAAAAACATTCCATATCAGATAAACTTAAAAGTCTTACCAAAAATGACTTAAACAATAAATCATTTCATTAAAAAAGGTCAAACATAACTGAATAATAAGAAAATATCACTAAAAACACATACAGTAAATAAAGGGGTGTATTAGTCCAAAAAAATAAAAATAAAAATTTGAATGCCATATAATATTGGTAGACCTATGTACAAATGAATAACTAGTAGATGTCCTTTTCACTCAAATATAATATATCATGTATTTGTTAATAATTAAAAGTTTATAATAAAGAGTTTATACTAATTAACTATAATATTACTCGTCAGAATACTAAGCCACAAGACTCTTTCATTCTATAAATAAAATATATGTCAGTTTCAGTGATTATAAATGCATGTCACAAATGCCTTTGGTATATATAAATGCCTATTATAAACAATACATTCAGTGATTACATATACCTGTTACAAATGCCTTTATTCAAATTATCAATTGATTACACATGCTTGTTACATTTTTTTTATATTTATATAATTCCATTTTTTATCTACGTATTTTAAATTTTTTCTAATTTGTATTTTCTAAATATTCAAACTTCATCTAGAATGATTGAAGTGAAGTCAATTAATTACTCAAAAAATCATGAATGAGAATCTAAAATAGGAAAATGACACCCATTAATTAAAGAGGTTTTAGATGAAAGTCAGGCTTGGACTTAATCCAATGCTAATAAATTTTAGTTCAGGTCGGGTTCAGGTTGTTGGATTCGAAGGTGGACTCAAGTCGAACTATTTCAGAGCTTGAAAATGCCTCCACCCTAGTCTAGCTTGCCTAGGTTACACCCCTAGGGGCAAAGGAGGACGCATAAGTGATAATTTAAGATGGTCAACTGATTGAGAAACCAGATCAAGCCGAATCTTCACCTTGTTGATAGATTCCAAGGTTAAGGGTTTTGGGACACTTACAATTTTTTATGGTCCTGTATTGAGATATATATATATATATGTATATTTATTTATATATGTTGGACATTGGGTCATGTGGACCCGAGTCCATTTGGTATCAACAAGTTTTGTGCAAATTGCTGATAATTATGATAAGAGTTTATATGTGGTTAAAACTCTTATCCATTCTGGTTGATTTGACCGACTTAAATATTATCACACAAATCTTGTGATTATCCCATTAGTAGTGGTCATGGAATATAAACATATACAGATTGATTAAGCATAATGAATTCATCCATGTGTAGTCTCCCAAATTATCATGTAAGGTTTTGAGTCACGCTTTCTCTCAGATTCTTCTTGAATGACCATCATAGTACCCTTGGTCTTGGATCGTGAAAATATATAGACGACTCGAGCTTATAGCTGTCTTATTTGATGAGAAGGATCTCTTGTAGCGTTTCAAGGATCTTCATGGTGTTCTGAGAAAGCTCATAATACAATATGTCTCTTCCGCTTCCATTGTTCTTGATCCAAAGAGGTAACCGAGTTGAATACCCATTTGTGTTTATTATGTATTTCCTTTATTGGTATCAGAGTCACAGGCTTGTGTTCGCTAATATATGTGTTGTATGCATGTATAATCAGCTAACATATGTGTTGTATGCATGTGTAATAGCTAATATATGTGTTTATGTATGTATATTTATTAAGAGAGAAAATCATGCAATAAGTTCACACGGCTGATTTTTAAAAAATCATTATAAGAACACCTTTTGAACTATCCACTACGGTGGATGTGTTATTTATAAACCTAATAAGTAGTCCTTAAAATTTGATGACGATCCACCGTTAGATCTATGAGAGATTTGAGTTTAAAGTTATATTTTTCAAGAAAACACAACTTTAATATGAATCTTTGGGCTTTAATATGATCTATAAAATCTCGATTATTGTGCAGTGAAATTTATATCGATCTGTTCCTTGTTCCAAGATATTTCCAACAATATATGATACACAATTGTTCATAGAAAAATGAGTGACATATGAGGTCCCAAAGTTTGACAGCAATCATGGCCAAACCTTATTTTTGAAGAAGATGAATTGTAGAGGAATGCAACCCCCACTCTCGGCGGGGCACGTGGGAGTGCGTGCATCATCTTCCGAGACCTATTTTTTGACACCTCCTAGAGAGTGGACCTCACTCACTGAAGTTGTGACTCTGTGATACTTTTTTGTAATTTTTTCGCTTTTGAAAATTAGTTTAAATTAATTTTTATTACCAAAAAGTGACAAAAATGTGTTTAAATGCTTTTTCAAAATTCCAGAAAGCTATATTTGAGATTAAAATTATATATCAGTATTTAGTATACTGTTGAGGGTCCAAACTATTTTTTGGTGAATTTTTTACCTATTTTTTTTTAATATTTTTGGGACTTTAAATATTAGTTTTTTATCCCAAAAATTGGTTAATAATTTCAAAAAATCTATTTTAAATGTGAAAAATTCTTAGAAAGGCTTTGGAAATTAGGGACAATTATATTATGAGTGGATCATATTTTTAGAGTCATGTGTGGATTATTTATGAACTAATTATCATATTGATAATTATTTGTTACATCATTATTGTGTAATATTGATCCCCATTAATTATGAGACCTAAATACCCACTCCCATTGTGACGATGTGTGGTAAAGCCATTCATCAAGACCCATTATATTATTATGCATGTGGATGTATGTTGTGATTGGATAAGTTTATTTAATTGATATTCTAGTACATGTGTTGTTGTGATGTATGGAATAACAATGTTAATTTTGTGATATATGAGATATTGACGCGATATTCTCATTTATTTTATTGTTTTTAGTAGATTGATGTAGTAGGTTCATTCTATAATATAATAAATTTTGGAATGATTGTATTTATTTATGAAGCCCTATAAGGGGATATGTTTTCGCTACAAACTCATATGTTCCATAAATTATCTTGGCATGATGTACTAGAATGCCAATTGGGCTCAAGTGGAGTCCATGCGCTTTAGAATATGCGTACTGATTATTATTGTTATGTTGATGAATTAATTTATTTTAATTCAGATTATTTTGCTTGAAATTATTTAAACATATACTTCTGTTTACATAAATGGGAGATGATTATGAGCTTAGTGAAATTTTTGATCTCATAGTGTAAAATAGAATAATATTTTTAATTGAATTTCTGGTAGCAAATAATATAATGAATGTATACTTAAATGTCACTCTTCATACTATGATAGTAGTGAAATAACCTCAATAAATGTGAATGGCGACTTGACCAACATAAATGCTTAGAATGACCACATTACACAGATAACATATGCGTAGACATTGACCAATAGAAAAAATAGTCCAATACCTTGAGACATGAAAACCAGTTATAATTAATTAAGTTGTTAAATGCATTTTATTATGTAGAGCAGCATATACATAAATCTCATTAAAAATTTGTTTGGATTTGTTCCATGACAAATATAGACTTGCCTTGGATGAGTAGCAAATTCTCGTAATAAAGTACCCTGACTCATATTTAAACTGTTTTTTTTTTTAATTCCAACATGACGCTACTTATTTAAATAAAAATATTTTTCAAAAATAGTGTATTATCTTGAGACAAAAGGTAGAGCACCAAGAGACGAACTCCTAAGCCAACCATGTCGCCCAAGGTGGGCCAAACAAGGCCTTTGGGCCTATATTTAAAGACTTGAAAAGTTACTAAATAGGGTGGGGCTGAGAAACTTGTGCCAAAAGTAGACAAGAAAGTTAAGTACCATAAGGGCATGCATAACAGATAATGAGATATATTATAGAATGAGCTGCTATTTAAGAATAAAATAAATTATTTTGCTCGTAGTAGTACTGAGTCAAAGTTGACCATTTTATTCAAAATAGAGAAGAGATTAAATAAAAGACATAAAATGACTCATAAAAAGTGCGACTTTACAATGTTCAAAGGTGGTAGCATAAGAATTAATTGCCATAAGAGTGAGATGATTAATTCTTTTAAGTAACATATGACCTTATGATAAAATAATTAGATATTGGTGTTTGACTAGACGTTTAGTCCACCTCCAACCCAATTGATTTTTGTCATTTTCTCATCTTTAAATTTTAATCTTTGGGACTGAATGAAACTATTTATTTTTTGTTAAATAATAGTTTAATGTAGATTGATTAGTTTGATCTACCCCATATAAAAATAACTTCATTATATGAGTATGATAGTGGCTATGTCTCATTGGATTATTTGATAGTTTTGGACTTATCTCTTTATGACTTTCCATGATGTTATTTTTGAGCAATAACATGGACACATTGAACTAGATTGGATGACTAGATTAGATTGAGAAGACCTGTTGGGTTTACTCTCAAAAATCAGTCTATCAAAGTGTAAACCATATTTGATTGGAAAGGCTTATAAGAAACCTTATTTGTAAAGTAGACCGGTTCCTTATCCACTAGAGTCAGTTCTAATAGCATATGCGAACTCATGATATATGAAAATTAGGCATATAGGAGAATCTCTTGTTTTCTTACTTTGTTACTCGTGCTATGATTGCTTACCTAACTCAAGCATTAGTTACTTTGAGCATTTGTCAAGAGGTTGAGTGTCGAAAATGAAGAATTCTGAAATTCTTCGCACTAATTGTATGCAAAAGTACTTTTCTGATTACTTCAAAACAATTAAGTGAGAAAAATGAGAAAATTAGATTTTGTTAAATACAATTAGGTCAATGATGGTGCAAATATATTTTGTGTGGCCTATATCCTTAACCAAGTGTCCTAATAATCAATTCCTTTAAGATTAAGAATGGTGAAAAACCTAATTTGGATGGCTTATCACATTTTGGGGTTTATGTGATTTGTTCACATTATTTATTATTTTTATGAAAACTTGGCCCTAAGTTTTAAAAATGTTAACTTTTTAAAATATTCTTTTTGAAAGTTTAAAGGGCCATTGGATTTTTAATTGGACACCTTAAGTTAAGGAATGACTAAATTGAGTTGCGCAATGAGAAAACTTTAAAAGATCTTTAAACTTTGTGGGTTAATGGAATCTATGGAAGTCACACCATTTCTCGGCTGAGGGTGGAAAATTGTTATCTCATTCTAGAATCGCTGATGGTGTTTTGGATAGTGGGAGTGTACCATTAGTTGGGATTGTACCACTAGAGGAAGATTTTTAATATCCTTAGTTGTGTAGAAGCAAATGTAAAATCTTTTCTCATCGTCTTTGTGAAATTGAATGGATGAATTTTAGCTATTGCTCCATATGTTTAAGTGAATATTGCTTCTTATATAGAGGTAAAAGTTTTCTATTCTAATAGGTATGGATGACTGTTATGAGTGACAAGTTGAGCTAAATTAGCAAATAATCAAACTTTGAGAATGGTTGATCTCCTTTTGTGTAAGATTAATTAACTATTAATTATTCCCTATCTTATTTTAAAATGATTTATCCCAACGGGATATTGATTATGGAGAGAGTGATTCTCCCTAGTAGTGAGAATTGTCTCCATCCACTTTGTTCCAATGATTGTCGTACATGTTAGATCTTAAGAGCTTTCTAGATAGACTAAGAGATTATCTCTTCTATGGAGAAATAGACAATAATTCTTCGCGAATCAAGTTTTGGTTTTTAAGGTCAATGAACAAAGCGCGCAAAATGTGCTTGCTTAAGTATTTATTTATGACCTAAAGTAATCGTCTATGCAATTTTGGGTTTTAAGGTTAATGAACAAAGAACGCAAAGTCTTCTTGCTTAACTGTTCACTTGTGACCTAAAGCAATTGTCAAGTTAGTGGAACCTTATATTTCATTTAGCAATTGGCTTCACGATGATCAAGGAAGCCACGAACAGTCCAAAGAAAGAATTTTGATCTTTTGTGTGGTTGCTGACATATATGGAATTAGTTGTTATCACTTGGAGGTGCTTGTCCTATATTAAGAAGGACATAAGTAAAGTAGACTATACTTGGATTTAAGTTTTATGGAGTTGCCTTGAGGGATTTCTCATTTTGTCTTAAGAAATCTATAAGTGATCTTGTTAGCACAGTCCTAACCTAATAACAGATTGATAGGGGCATACTTTAGTTTTGATCATTGCAATTGGATAAGTAGGTGAAAGAGATATTTTGTGAACTTTCCTATTTGAGCACAGTTGAGATTCTGAAGTGCACTAGGATGTGTACTCGATTGTTTTTGCAGCTCTTATAGATGGTCAAATTATTAGAGCAACTTAGTGCTTTACTCATATAGATTATCAAATCATTGGAGCAGCTTAGTGCTTTGCTCATATGGTTGGTCAAATTATTAGAGTAGCTTAGTGCTTTACTCATATAGATGGTCAAATTATAAGAGCGATTTAGTGTTTGCTCTCAAACTTTAGTTAATTGGTTTCTTTGATAACTAAGTGATTTCAAGAATACACGGTTGGTCGACGTAATTGAAGCAATAGTTTGGTTGTGGAGATTCTAGTAACACCTTAACATAGCCCTATGTAGGCAGGATAATATGTTCATAAGTTATGATTGTATGACAGTTTTAGCATATATAAGTATTGCGTTCGTCATAACTTTATTCCACTTTATTAATAAGCTTTACAAGTTTGAGGGACATAAGTGCAGGATAATGCCATTCCTTTTTTGGTGATGTCTTTTGGATTTATGATCTATAAGTACAAAATAGTGTGGACTCGCCACTAGACTGGAAGTTAGGCTCCTTAGTGGGTTGGTGACTTATAGCGGTAATGGAAGAACCAAACATATTGACATTATTTTTCACTATACATGTTTGAGAGTTGCGCAAAAGGAGGTGGTCCTAAGCCCATATTTAGTGATGTTTTACATCTTGTATTAAATTTATTTTGGATTTGATATATTAGACAATGTGTGACATTATTTCATCATTATATGATTTTGTGTTCATATTGAGATGATTTTTTAATGTTGTCAGCATACATGAAAGATGTCAATAGGTTTTGATTGGTTCTCACACACGAGCAATCAGCCTTGACACTTAGATAGCGAGCAAGATGAGACATTGAATTCTTGGTTGGAAGGAGAATTCATCTTTTTTATAAATATCGCCTTGACAATGAGGGTCAAGATGAGATTCTTTTAAAGAATTGAGCATGAAAGTTGACCACACACCTCATGTAACCTGAAGAAAGCCGAATGCTAACTTTCAGACAAGCAGTAGGAGAGCGATTGGGTTGGAATGTTTGGGTTAGGCGTTGAGACAATGACGAAGGGAACTGAGATAGTGACGGGTGCTAGATTACGACTGGACTAAGATTCGTATG
Organism: Nyssa sinensis; assembly: GCA_008638375.1. Lineage (NCBI taxonomy): Eukaryota > Viridiplantae > Streptophyta > Magnoliopsida > Cornales > Nyssaceae > Nyssa > Nyssa sinensis. The sequence continues at coordinate 16,794,871 of CM018032.1, read as the reverse complement.
ACGTTATATACTTTTAAGAATGAGTTTCACATGCCCAATTGACGTTATATAATGGTTAGCTCGAAAAGCTCATTCTTCGAAAAGTAAGATATTGTAGTTACGTGATTTTCTTAAAGAATTATATTCTATTATTAGCCCAACTTAGCCTTTTTCCTTATTAGAGACCAAGTTTCGTGGGCCCAATTTAATTTTTGTTTCTTCTTGTTACAAAGTTGGAAGTTTTTTCAACAATTTTCATTTTCACTCAAAAAAATTAAGCAATAGAATAAAATAACAATTTGAATAATATATTGATTTTCCTAAAAATAACAGTCATCAAATTAGAATTATGTAATAGATACATACACAAGAAATAAATTATAAAACACCCATATTTAAAACTGGTTGGGCTTAATACGGGCTGAAATTAGCGTTGCTCAAACTCAGCCCAAAGTGAAATTTTAGCTTGACCAAGCTCGGTTTATAGCTTGGGCTTGGGCCTTCTTATTTTTCTTCTGCAGTACATGTTGGACGTAAACCATAAGGATCATTTTGGTAATTTAAGACTCACCAGGGGTCCACAGGTGGATTGATCTAAGATTTGGAGATAGTCAAATGGGGCTTCTTGTTTCTGGGCTGCATCTATAGGCCTTGAATGCCTCCTTTGTGTCATGTGACTCAGCCATTGCGTCTGCATTCACTGCAAAACCTTCTTGTAGCCATGGCTAAACTAATTCTATGACTTCTCTCTTCTCCCTTTCGCTCTAGGACATGTTGTTACGCATTACTCACTTATCTGTCACCGAAAATACTACTTTTTGGTAATGTCTATTTTTTTTTTTTCATGAAACACTCCTCATCGTTCCGATAAATGGAAATAAAACAATTTGTCAGACAATACTATCACAGAAAAAAAAATAAATTAGGAAATGACTGTTGTAATTAAATAATTACTTTTTTTGAATTTCAATTTTCAATTTCTATCGATGTATAAAAAAAAATATTTTTATATACATTAAAATTACTGTTGGTCATATTTTTCTTTATGGCGCGAAGGGAGCCGTAGAGCGGCAAATGAGAGAACAAATTCTCTATCTCTTTATATATATATATATATATATAATTCCATTGTGTGTGTTGGATTAATGTCTTAAAGAGATGCAACAAATAGATCAGGGATGAACCGAGTAACGATAGAACCCAATCTAAAGCTCTATAACTGGCATTTTAAATTACTAAAATGTTGTTATTTAAAGAGAAGTACTACAGTTAATCGTGATAAGTCGATGTTTACCAACTAATTAACATATGCATTGTCAAAATCCGACCTCGACCGGAGTATTCCTCTATTGTGAAAATGAGAGTGAGAGCTGTCAGTGATTGTACAGGTTCGCAATTGGTCAAAGTAGCATGTGGATGTATGAAGATTAGTGGACAGTCAGAGCATAGGATCCAGTGCCATATGATCATCATCTAGACCAGTCAACTGTCAAATTCAACCTGTTCCAAATTACAAGCCCCACAATTGTCCCATTAGGATTCCTTGGGCTGTGCAGTTTTCCACTTTCAATTCTTTGACCAAGCCCAACAACTCTCCTCATCTGCTACAAGCACAGAAAACCCACACATCTCTGCTGCAATTCTTTGTAAAATTGGTTTTAATACAATGCTAAATTATAGACTCCAAGAAGTACAGAGAGTCATGGTGATCTCAGCTTTTAAAAAAAAATGAAAATAGAAAAAAATAGTTATATTTTCATGATACCCAAATTTTATTATCCTGATTTTTATTCATATGAAAGATTAGAGTTAACGATTAATTGAATAATTTTGGATAATTACCAAAATAATTATATCATTCATAAAAAAATGGTTAAAAAATAATAAACGTTGTTAGGTTAGAAAAATTGTTGAATGGGACCAGCGAAGTGATGTAACAATATACTCTTTTAATAATAGTATTATGTTATGTGTAATATGATACATATTTTTTAGTGGAGACATAACACATGACAGAATATTATCAGATAAACATATTGTCACATATTGCTTCAGACCTACTAAAGAATATTTTGTTAGGTGGGGCTTAGACTTGTCTACGGTGATTAAACTATTTTTATTTTTTGGGTAAAATATTTGTGCAAACACCTTCATACCAAATCCAATTACACATACACCACATGTGTGTGGTATTACATGGATCTTTCTCTCTCTCTCTCTCTCTCTCTCTCACACACACACACACACACAAACAAAAAAAGAAAAAAAAGAAAAAGAAGAGAAAAAGCTCATATATAGGTAGTGGATTAAGTTTTTTGGAATACTCGTCAAAAGAGCTAGGCAGATGAAAAGGATGTCTTTAAAATGGAGACCATTAAAATTTTCAAAGTTGATAACCTGTTAACATCTCTTGTACAAAACAGAAGGTTCTTGTGGAGCTTTTGTCTTAATGGTTGGAGGAGAAGAACAAAAGGAGCTTAATTAATAGATTTGCCCTTAGAAAAGACGAGAAACAGCCATGTTTTGAACTTTCAAGATTCAACATTTTTCTATTATATGTATTATAAAGTAAATATATAGATCCGACACTTCCATCAATGCCCAAAACATCATTCTGTTAGATAATCTAAGCATTTTATTATTACACCAAGCTATGGTTCTATCGGACCGTCATCAAGTGTTGTGTTAATTGTTGACTAATGCAGATTATATTATTTTGTATTAATCAATATTGACTGTGCCATCCGTGAACCCATTACTTCATTGACTAATGCCAAACTATAATAAAGATTATACAAATATTTTAGGAACAAATTTCTCATTTGAGTCAAAAGGATGAAAAAATAAAGCAGAAAATTAGCTTTGTGGTGTCTAATCATTTGTATAAGCAATTTAAAACGTAATTACATTTGCTTAATGGGGTTAGGTAAGCTTTGATTAAGAAAATTCAGCATGGTATATCACAGAATTGGACAACATTAGCCCCTCAGCAAAATACTCCAAGAACCAATCAATCTAAGGATTTCAAATACGGGAGAGAAAAAGGCAAAAGCTTTGATCATTCTCTCACTTATGGTATGTTTGGCGTGGCCTGGCGTGGCATGTCCGGTTCAAAATTGTGGGCCATTCTCCCAATCGTAGAACCGGAACTGACACTCATATATTGGTTAATAATGGTGGCCTATTATCACAATTTTGGTGATTTTTGGGAATATATCTGCACAGGAGTTTTGTTTGCAGCTTAATAATAAAATTAATAGTGTTCAACTCTCTAATTATGTATTTGATATTCTGATATATATATATATATATATATATAGAGAGAGAGAGAGAGAGAGAGAGAGAGAGAGAGAGAGAGAGAGATTAAAAACCAAAACTTCATACGGCATACAGCTGTATTTGTGTGTGTGTGTGTATATATTCGTTTTCATTTTCTTGGCGGAAAAAGGTATATAGCTATTACACATCTTTAATATAAAACCATCTTTTTGGTTGTTTGGATTCTAAATGGGTGGGGAAGGAATAACACCAGAGAAGAAACCACACACACAAAAAAAGAAAAAGAAAAGAAAAGAAAAGAAAAGAAAAGAAAAATATTCTTAGAAGTGGTTTTGCAGAATTCTCTGATTTAGGGAATATATTTTAAAGATGGGAATTTTATGTGGCTGACTGTAATCACATGTACATTTAATTGATACATAATGGGATTACAAAAGTAACCAAATTACTTATAACTTGTTCATGTAATTCTATTCCTCTCAGAAACATCCTCATGAATGGCATTTGCTAAAAAAAAAAAAAACACTTTATTTTTCAACTTAGTTCACTTTCTTAGCTTTGAATGATTTTTATTTTTTTACCTGTGTTTTGAATTTTGTATAAAGAGTATGGTCGGGTATAGAGGGCGGTTTTGACATGTTCCATCATCACCATTTTGAATTGTGAATACTTTCCGGATAATGTTTTGTTATCCAAATTCAATTTCTAAATCCGTCCAAATAAGAGAAAATCATTGATTGATAAGATAATATTTTAAAATATAGCTGATGTGATAGTAATCAATAACTCTTTCTCATTTGGACATAGATTTAGGCATAGAAATTTGGGTCATAAAACACTATCCATAGTTTCTTCGATCGTGCAATGATAAGAGCCTCGTGCACTGTATCTGTCCTTTTTTTTTTTTTAAAAAAAACAAAATATTTAGTACAATTATTATATTTGTCATATAAAGTGGTATTCTAGTTTTGCTACAGTAATTCATGCTCTGCCAATGAGGTAGTCCAAAAATCTCATGAGTTATAAATGTGGTGAATTGAAACTGGGACCTTCAAATTTATGGCACGTCCTTAAATTTAAAAAAAAAGCAAAATATTTAGTACAATTATTATTTTTGTCATATAAAGTGGTACTCTAGCTTTGCTAGAGTAATTCATGCTCTACCAATGAGGTAGTCTAAAAATTCCATGTAATAAATTAAAATTGAGACCTCTAAATTTACTATACATTTTTTAAATCAACTCGTATACCATTCCAACTCGCTATTGCAATTTACTGCATAAAGTACATTTCAATATGATAATGCAAAGAAGTAAAACAAAATAAACATTTTCAACTTTTGGGTTGTGTGACAACACAAACAAGCTTGATATAGGACAGAATTGGAACCGAAATAAATCAATGCACCTAATTGTATATTAAAGTGTTAAATCTGTGAGGTTTGAAGTCCAAATCAGATGATTGAACCCCTTAAAAATAAAGGCTTTATTCAAGAATATACACATAAAAAAACTTTTATGGTAGTTCACACTAGGCAATTTATAGCTAGCAGTAGGATTTATTCTTCTTCAAAATATTCTTACTTAGTGCTCTCTGCTTTCTCATTATTTTTAGCAAAAAATATTCCTTGTCCTTTAACTAAAAATTTGCTTTAACGTGCAAGTTTTTCTAAACATTGCTGATTAGAACACTTCCCTTTTTGATTAGGAGCAAAATGTCAAAAATTAACATTTAATCATCACGCTTTTTAACTTCTTAATGTCATATCTAATTTTCAAACTTGTAGGCAAAGTTAGGCTGGTTAGGTCTGGTTGAAGTTTGAATATATCGAGACGTTTGTTCCCAGCCTTACTGAACCCAAGTTCCAATGGTCATATATGTTGGTCTGGTTGGACGTACTAGTATGAATGATTACTACACTTATTTGTCATATGCTATGATTAATTTTTATAACCTTCCTTCTCTTCCTTCACAATGTATAATCTTCAAATACATCTTTGTGAGTTTCTGACTTGGCAACAATGAAAGCAACTTAGCAACAAATTTTCAGAATTATCAGGCCGGCTATGATATTTTGAGACTTAAAACGATAATTATAAATATACTTTTTTTCTCTTTATGTTTTTAATAAAAAATGCAATTTAAGAGATTAAGCTTTTATTAATCTTGAATTTTTAGTTTGGGTTATAATAAATACATAAAATTTGGGATATTCTCTTTTGTAGGTAGACTTCTTGGCCTTACACTTTTAATTTGGATTAACTTCCAAAAAGATAAAATTTGGGCTCTTTTTGTAATTAAAGTTCTGACCTTATACTTCTAATTTGGTGTGACATATAAAGACATAAATTTGGACCTTTTTGCAATTTGACTTCTATTGACCTTAAACTTCTAATTTGGATTAACTTATGAAAACATAAAATTTGGGACTTCTTTCTAGATGGGGTCTAAAACCATTGCTTTGTTGGCTCTATGCTTGAGCCAGTCATGAGACTTAGATTATCGAAATGAGGTGGTTAAAACTTTTTTCTGCACACGGCAGGCCATAATTTGACTCCATTGCCGCACGCGCACACACATATACTTAGAATAGTTTCCCCATTCTCTATCGCTGAACTCAAAAAAGAAAAGAAATGAAAAAGAATTATATTATTAAAAAACAATTCTTATAAGTCTAATTGGATAATGCTATTAAAAGACAGTTGATAATCGTGAACAAAATTCATATCCGTTAGAATTTTTAGGAATTAAGTTCTTATGAATTTTATTTATTAAAAATACTTTAATCTTCATCTAACAGATTAGAGTCCCATCTACAAATGCAAACGTCTTTTAGTAGCATTATCCACCCTTATTAATTTAAGAATCATTGAGTGTATTTTTATTTAATATAAAAAATGTTGTAACATATAATTGAAAGAAAAATAAGACTAGGAAAAATATTTGGTAGATAAATTCTCAATCTTTCACATTCCAATATATGAGGTTCACACCAGTATATCATCTTAATTCAAAATTCAAATCATCTATACAAAAGGGAAAGAATCATGGAAATTGACTTGTGATTATTTTGTCATATACAAAATGGAAAGACTTATGGTGATTGTCTTGTGATAGTTTCCTTATATACAGAGAGAAATAATCGTGAAGTTTTTTTTAAGTGATTCTATACTTTTTCAATTAATTATTTCATTTTTCAAGGATTCTTGATTTCTATCAGTACACCCCTTGTAACGTTTTGCAAACTAAGGCTATATGAAAATGAGTAAATAATGGGTAATATTAATCTTTGCATGATAATAATGAAAAGGAACACATAAAGAGGGTGAAAAGATTGAATCATGAGATGTGCTCTATGTGTGTATGCTTGGAAAGTTGAGTGTTTTCAGCTAAACTTGTATGTTTAGACCTTTGGAAGCATTATTGAATGATTCTATTGTTGTTATTGTTGCTTTTGTTGAGATGTTGGGAATGAATATGACATGGTTAGGAAAGTAGGCATGAATTATGGGATTGAATGAGTAAAATATATCAGATTTTTGGGTGAAAAATATAGGTTTTTGGGTGCTCTTTTGATACTAAGAATGGCTCGTTCGAACGAGTTTTCTAGTGGGTGCTCGTTTGATATCGTTCAATACTGTTCTATGCTCGTTCGAACGAAAGGCCTTTTTGTTCGATTTGCGTAAGCGACATATAACTTTTTAAAAAAGTAATTTTTCTCATTTTTTTCACTTTCTCTCTTCTCCAAACTCTCTTAAGACAATAGGGAAGCTAGGGCTTTGAAATTTCTTAGCTTTTATGAGATTCTAAGCCATAAAAAGCCTTCATAGTACAAGGATTTATCATTAAGAAGATTTCTCACTGATTGGAAATTACGACTGCAAGAGATTTCATCAAGAACAAGAGGTAAATTTTAGGGTTTTCCCTCTCCTCTTCAAATCTTTAAAATTTTCTCTTGGGTTAGCTTGATTGGATAAAGTTAATGGTGTAAATATTTTCTTAGAGCTTGGGAGAACATATTGAAGCTAGGATTTTGGAATTTCTATCTCTTTACAACACGAATCTACTTTTCTCAAATCTTGAGGTAGGGATTCCAACCTAAGTTAAAGGTTGGGCTGTTTTCATGAATACATGTTGCATTGCATTTGATTTATGCCTTGCCTTATATATTCCATGTATACATATATCATACTTGGGACCATGATAGAAATATTGAATGTTATGTTGTATTATTCTTTCTAAATTCTTGTTGATAATTGATAGAAATGATAAAAGTCATGTAATTGTATGATTTTTCCATATCCTTGTTGATGAGTGATAGCATTATTATTGTTCCTTGGTGTGCTTGTAACTTGGATGTGAATGTTGTCGTTTTGAAAATTGTTGAACAATGAGAGGTGATTTGTGAGACTGTTGGTACTATGAATATGGATGAAATGAAAAGACTCGATTAATGGATGAGAGAGAGGAGAGTGCTTGTGAGATTGCGTTAAATACCTGGGGATATCTTGTGACGGGGATGCTGTCTCTCTTCGGTTTCAAAGCAACTACATTTCAGGCTAAACTTTATTTGAAAATGGGCCAAGCTGAGTTTATACCTAAAGTTGAGCTTATGCTAAGATTGGAATATCCTAAGCCCATTGGCCATTTTATAAAATACTTATGTAGCAAAAACTAGGGCTGCATTTTCAACGAACTAACTTGAGCCCAACCAAAATTATTTAGGGCTTAGGTTTCATTTTGTATACTTTGGGACGAGCTTGAACAAAAAAACTCAAGTTCGGTCTAAATTAAGATTGGATTTGGATTGAGACTTTGGAAATCCGAGCCCGACCAAAGCTTGCTAATTTATATAAAAAGATGATAATTTAAATTGTTGAAAATTCGATCAAATTTAGATTGAACCAAATACTGATGAATTTTAATTCGAGTAGCGCTCGAGTTAAGTTAATTAAAACTAAGTTTAAACTCCAAGAAAAACTAAATGATCATGTAACTCAATGTATAATTGCATTCATGTAAACCTAGCCCCATTCGGGAGTCATTTTCATCACATGTGAATCTTGTCACAAAATTTATTTGCGATTGGGCTCGTTTGTATGAAAATCGATTCTTGAATTGTCCAGAATAGGACAGTTTGGGAATGAATTTTCATTTTTATGATGTAATAGAATTTTATTTTTAAACTTTCTTTTAGATAAGGTTGGACCAGGATCATGCAAACGCACAGCCCGATCGGACCCATAGACCTTTTCCCGTTCATCTACAGGGTCGATCGATCCTACCATCGATGGTATGCATAGTTCCCTTTTTTTTTTTTTTTTATTAATGATTATATAAATATGTTACTAATTGTTTCTATTTTATTTCTTCTAAAGCTTCGGCCATCGCCTCTAGATGAGGGTGCGGTAGGTCGAAGAATCGTAGTTTGCAGGTTTAGACGGAGGCAGCAGGGGGCGCGTGACTTCGGATTGAGATACCTTTGGGCTTGCTAAAGCCCGTCGGTGGGTGGGCACAATAGTTCACCACAGAGGTCAGCATCATTTGTCGACTACGCGCCCCACTCCATATTAGTGACTAGAGTCTCGTCACTGACGAGGAACAACAGGATATTCATGCGTATATCCTGGTATGTCTTTTATTATTGTATTCAACTAAATTTTAACATATCTAATGAAGTAGTATTTTGACAATGAAATGCTTTACAGGAGAAGTTTGACATCGACCTCCAACTACCTTATGTCATGAAGGCAGTGGATCGTTACTTAGGAGTTTGTTTCAAGGACTATCGACATAGGCTCCACATGCACTACGAGGCAGAGGTGGCAGTCGATAGAGATCCTTGCGACAGACTGTACAGGGGGGTGACGGTGGAGGTTTGGATGTTACTATCCGACCGGTTCACTAGTAATTCATTTCAGGTAAAAATTGTCAAAATTAATTTTGTTGTATGATAAATCATTGTCATTTATACTAACCTTCTTTATTTTGGCTAAGTGTAGGAACTTAGCAAGAAAAATAGCGAGAGCAGAAGTAAGCAAAAGGTGACCCACTATAGTGGATCACGATCTTTTGTTAGGTATAGGCATGAAATGGTAAGTTAATAAATGTATCAAGTTCTTATTGTATAATCTTTTCATGAAATCAGTCTTTACAAGTTATTGTTACTTTACTGCAGCGAGACCAGGATACCAGTGCACCACCCAGCCTGATTGATTTGTAGCATAGGATGCACTACAACCCCGAGAAGGGTTGGACTGGGCCTGAAGCTCAGCGGGTTTATGTAAGTGATTTACGTATATATACCTAGTATTACCAATTTAATATTAATCCAAAGTTATAAAAGCAGTAACATATATTTATGTTTTTATAGGGGGAGATGGTCCAACTGCGTGCTCAGCCGACCCTTGAGGCTACGGATTCGCCGACCGATGACCAGATACGGGAGAATTTTCTGGGTAGGAGGTGCAGACATGTGTGTGGCTTAGGGAGTGGGATGCGGTCGATGTCATCGTCTCCTACCGTCAAGAGCGATGCTAGGTTTCACGAAGCCACCTAGAGAGCTGAGGTAGCTGAGAGACAGAATGCAGAGCTGAAGCAGATGATGATAGACCTCAACGCTCATACGACCTAACTAGAGTCTCTTATGTAGACATTCCTCAGCCAAGAGGCATGCTCAGTTCAACCTTAGTAATTTTTTAAAATTAATTACTTTAGTGGCCTTATTATTTATAGAAAATGTTACGTAAAAAAAAAAAAAATCAGATTTCGGCCTAACGGCCTAGAAACCCCATGACACACTTCAAATATAAAAATAGACTTGCACGAACTTACTTAATTTCATTGGTTTTAATGACCGTTTAAAACTTATGTAACTTTTCACTCCAACAAGGCCCATTTTGGGGTTTTGATAGATCAAAATTCCAAATATCGGCCTAACTGCCCCGAAACCCCATTACACACCTCACAAATGATAAAATAGACTTGTAAGAACTTACGACACTCGGTTCGGATCACCGGTTTGAAACTTATACAAGTTTCTGCTCCTAAAGGCCCATTTTGGAGTTTTGACAGACCAAAATGCCAGATATCGGCTTAACTACCCCAAAACTCCATCACGCACCTCACAAATGATAAAATAAACTTGTAAAAACTTACGACACTCGGTTCAGATCACCAATTTGAAACTTATGCAAGTTTTTATTCCAAAAAGGCCCATTTTGGGGTTTTGATAGACCAAAATGTTGAATATCAGCCTACCGACCCCAAAACCCCATCACACACCTCAAAAATAATAAAATAGACTTACATGAACTTACGGCACCTGGTTTGGATCACTGGTTTGAAACTTATGCAAGTTTCTGCTCTAAAAAGGCCCATTTTGGGGTTTTGATAGACCAAAATGCCGGATATTGGCCTAACTACCCCAAAACCTCATCACACACCTCACAAATGATAAAATATACTTGTACGAACTTACGACACTCGGTTCGGATCACCGGTTTCAAACTTATGTAAGTTTCTGCTCCAAAAAGGCCCATTTTGGGGTTTTGACGGACCAAAATGTTGGATATCGGCCTACCGACCCTGAAACCCCATCACACACCTCAAAAATAATAAAATAGACTTGTACAAACTTACGACACTCAGTTCGGATCACCGGTTTCACATTTATGCAACTTTTCGCTCCAAAAAGCTCTATTTTAAGGTTTTAACGGACTAAAACACCAGATATCAACCTAACGAGCCCAAAACCCCATCACACACCTCAAAAAGGATAAAATAGATTTGCAAAAACTTACGACACTTGGTTTGGATCACTGGTTTGAAACTTATGCAAGTTTCTGCTCTAAAAAGACCCATTTTGGGGTTTTGACAGATCAAAATGCCTAATATCGGCCTAACTACCCCGAAACCCTATCACACATCTCAAAAATGACAAAATAGAATTGCACGAACTTAGGACACTCAGTTCGGATCACTAGTTTGCAACTTATGCTACTTTATAACGTTCTTACTATTTATGCATGCAAAAAAAAATAAAAAATTCACATTTTATGTTCATATATATTTAATAAGTGTTTTAATATATATCATTTGATCTTTATTTCAGATTGATTGAGATTATTGCGCCGCCGTCTTTCTGTTCTGCATTGGGACTTACTATTCTCTTTTGTTTTTTTTTTTCTTTTCATGGACATTTGTAGTTACATTTTCTAAGACAATTTTTTATTTTTGTATTTATTGAAAAATTCCACTTTTACAATTGTAAGAAATTTGTATAATATATATATATATATATATATATATATATGAATGTATTTTTCTTTTAATATATTTATTTCAGACTGTTTGAAAATTATTGTATATCAGGATGATTGATACAGGTTTTAAACAAGAATAAAACAAAAAAAAAATCAAAAAAATCAGGTCCAAATAAGGCAAAAAAAAAAAAAACTTTTAATGACGCACACAAAGGCGTCGCTAAAAGACCCAAATATTAGTTTTAGCGACGTTTCACATTCGTTGTTATAAATTTACTATTAGCGATGCACTGAAGGCGTCACTAAATAATTCTAATAACATACTATTAGCGATGCATATCGGTCGTTGCTAAAGAATTCCAATAAACTATTTGCGACACCTTAGGCGCGTCGCTAAATATTAATATTAGCGACGCCCTTTGCGTCCTCTGTATAGTATTAGCGATGCCCCCACCTGATTATTAGCGACACCTCTTGTACGTCGCTAATAGTGACCTTTAGCGACCCATACAAGTATGCATGTCGCTAATAGTATTAGCGACATGATGATTAGCAACGCCTCTAGTGACTCACACGTGAGCGTCGCTAAAACCATTTAGCGAGCATATTGGTATTATTAGCGACGTCGCTAAAAATGGCTTTTCCTATAGTGCTGTCAAACAAGCAAAAGGAAAGTATCTCTGAGAGTACATTGCTTGTTACAATACCGAGCTCACGGAGATAACGGACTGCAGCCCAAGCTTCTTAGTAGCAGCTTTTACTTCTGTCCTAGGGCCTAGACGCTTCTAAGATTTTTTAGCAAAGAATCCTCCTGTCGACAAGGCGGCACTCATGGAGTGGGCCCAAAAATACATAAACCTAGATGATACAAAAATATCCTTCTGAAAGGCAAAAGAGCAGGCTCAGAAGGATGATCACATCCAAAAGAGGGACACCAGCACAAGTAGGAAGAGGGTCAGGAGTCTCTACTAGAGGACGGCATCCAGAACCCAGAACAATCTTAATTCTGGAAGGTACGACACTTTCACCCCTCTAAATGCCTCTTTCACTTACATACTCCAGCAGATACAGACTCGTGAGGACTTGAAGTGGCTAGAGTCATTAAAGAGCAATCCCGATACCAAGGATCAGAACAAGTATTGTGACTTTCACAAGAAGCATGGACACACCACTGAGAAATGCAGAGCTATCAAGCAAAAGATTGAACATCTCATCAGAAAAGGGCGACTCTAAGAGTTCGTCCGACTGGTGGGAGGCAAAACCCTTGCAATGACAGACCACAACAAAAAAGGCAAGAAAACGGGCCTGAATAGAGGGAGGCTCAAAATGAGCACCCACGCCAAAACAATCAGGTCATCTTTGTCCTCCATGGTGACAATAAGGTGAAAAAAATGTCCAACCGAGTGAGGAAACGGTATGCTAGGGAGGCAAGGACAGGGCTGCCCGTCCTCCAGATCTCAGCCATTGAAAAAAGGCTAAAGTCGGGACCACAAATCTAGTTCTCAGAATTGGATCTTGTTGGGGTACACTATCCTCACAGTGATGCCCTCGTCATCTCACTCAAAATCGCCAATTTTGAGATCTGAAGCGTTTTGGTGGATATGGGAAGCTCCATTAACATGCTGTTCTACGAGCCCTTTAAGCACATAAAGCTCAACCTCAACGACATCAAGGCCACCACTACCGTAATGGAAGGATTTGACGAGAACCTCAACACCCCACTAAGCAAAATAGACCTTCTGACCACAATAGGAGAAGGTGACGGTCAGAAGACATTGATCTCTGAATACATGGTCCTGGACTCTACGTCCCTCTACAATGTCATCATTGGGAGGCCTTGTCTCCATCAGATGGGAGCAATCACTTCGACCCTCCATCAGTGCTTGAAGTATATTTAGAACGACAAGGTCTTCTCTATCAAGGGCTGTGAGCCAACTGCCGGGAATGCCACATTCTCGCACTGAAGGAGAAGGCTCCTAAATAACAATCATAGTATCCTCGTGAAAGAGGAAGTCTTACACCTGTCGACCTTCACGAGATAGAGGAATGCCCCTCTAAGATAAACAAATCATTAAGCCCTAGGGGAAGGGACAACATGGCCAAACCAATAGAGGAACCTATCAAGGTGCTCGTCAGCTCTGAAGGGGGAAAATGGTATCTACAGATTAGCTCAGATCTATCCCCCTTCGAGCAATAGGAAATTGTTGAATTCCTAAAAAGCAACCAGTCGGTGTTCGCTTAGGAAACCAAAGACATGGAAGGGATAGATCCTAACCTCACCTCTCACAAGTTAATGACTGAAGCCAGATCACCCCTCGGTGAGACAGAAAAAGAGGATGTTCGCCCCTGAACGCCATAAGATCATCAACGAAGAGGTCTAGAGGTTGCTAAACGCCGGGATGATAAGAGAAGTATTCTATCCAGAATGGCTCGCTAACACAGTTCTTACTAAAAAGAAGAATGGCAAATGGAGGGTCTACGTTGACTACATCGACCTTAACAAAGCCTGTCTCAAAGACAACTTCCCTCCCCCCAAGATTGATCAGCTAGTCGATGTAACCGCAGGACATGAGCTCATGAGTTTCATGGATGCCTACTCTAGGTATAATCAGTTTCAGATGTACCTTTCAGACCAAGAGAAGACTGCCTTCATAACTGAACAAGGTCTCTATTATTATAGAGTGATGTCGTTCGGTCTGAAGAATGCTACGACCACATACCAGCGTTTGGTAAACAAGATGCTTGGCTCCCAAATTGGAAACGCGATGGAGGTCTACATAGATGACATGCTAGTCAAAAGCATTTGGAAGAGAGACCACATCCAACACTTGAGCCAAACATTTAGCATCCTGAGGCAGTACAGGATGAAGTTGAACCCCTTAAAGTGTACCTTCGAGATCACGAAAGGAAAATTCTTGTATTTTTTAGTCTCTCAAAGGGGAATTGGGACAGACCCCTTGCAGATAAAAGTTCTGATCGAACTAGAGTCACCGAAGACCAAGAAAGATATCCAAGGCCTGAACGAAAGGATAGTAGCTCTAAACAGATTCATCTCTAAGTCTACAGATCGATGCCTCCCGTTTTTCAGAACCTTAAGGGGGAGTAAGGCCCTAGAGTGGACCCCTGAATACAAAAAAGCTTTCCAAGAATTTAAATAGTATTTGGCTTCCCCTAAACTCCTTTAAAAGCCAGTGCAAGGGGAAAAACTACTCCTATACTTAGTAGTATCAGAGAACGCCATCAGCTCTGCTTTAGTCAGGGAAGACAATTAGATTCAGAAGTCAGTTTTTTACGTTAATAAAGCGCTTTTGGAAACCGAGGCGAGATATTCCAAAATTGAGAAACTGGCCTTGGCCTTGGTGATATCCGCTCGGAAGCTCAGACTTTATTTTTAGGTGTATCCCATCATAATCCCCATGTTTTATCCTTTGAAATCAATCTTGCATAGGCCTGAAGTCTCAGGACGATTGATCAAGTAGTCTGTGAAATTAGGAGAGTTCGATATATCTTATGTACCACGGACCTCTATTAAAGGGCAAGACTGACTTTGTTGCAGAGTTCACTCTAGCGCTACAAGATAAAACACAAACCATCATAAACACCAAGGTATGACAGCTCCACAATGATTGTTCGTCCACCGACAGAGGTTCAGGAGTGGGCATAGTATTTCAGTCCCCCGATGGAGTCATAATTAAGAAGGTAGTTAGCCGGGGGTTCAGAGCCTCTAATAATGCGGTCGAATACGAAGCACTTATCCTGGGAATAAAGCTTGCATTGGAATGTGAAGCTCTGAATCTTCAAGCATTCTCTAACTCTCAGCTTGGAGTAAACCAAGTCTTGGGAGAATTTTTTTACCAAGGATAACAGAATGATCTGATATTCAGAGTTGGTGGAATCATTAAAGTTCTCTTTCCGTAAATTTACCATTTAGAAGATCGAAAGAAGCCAAAACTCCAGAGCTGATGCTTTACAAATATGGTTTCCCACCTCAAATTAGAAAGGGATTCAATTATGAGAATCTCTTACCAATCAAAGCCAAGCATCGAGGAAATACAGTCCTTTCAAATTCCAGAGCAAACTCAGAACTGAATGACTTCTATCATCCAGTATATAAAGGAAGGATTGCTTCTAGAGGACAAAAATCAGTCCAGAAGGATCCAGATCAAGCGGCTCGGTATCTAATCCTAAATGGAAAGTTGTATCGAAGATCTTACACGCAACCCCTCCTGCGGTGCTTATCTCCAAAGGAGTCCCAATACGTCCTAGCCAAAATACATGAAGGGATCTGTGGCAACCACAATGGTGGCAGGACCATAGCCTACTGAGCTCTGACTCAGGCTTATTACTGGCTTGGCATGTTAAATCAAGTTAAGGAATATGTCTAGAGGTGCGACAAGTGTCAACGATTTGCTTCAACCTCATCATGAGCTCATTTCTATTGCCAGTCCTTGGCTTTTCGCTCAATGGGGGATGGACATTGTAGGACCACTACCAAAATCCCCTCAGAATAGGAGATTTCTACTAGTTTCCATTGACTACTTCTCCAAATGGGAAAAAGCTAAACCTCTGACTCACATCACAGAGGTCGAGGTAAAGAACTTCATATAAAAAAACATACTCTACAAGTTCAGTATACCCCGTGTCATCATTTTAGACAATGGTACGCAATTTGTTGGGAAGGTGTTTGGGAAGTTAAATACCTGCACATTAGTCATCACTTCTCCTTACCAAGACATCCCTAAGCTAATGGGAAAGTCGAGGTCACCAAAAGCACAATTCTTGACCCCATTAAGAAGAGGTTGGAAGTGGCCAAAGGAAGATAGGTCGAGTAACTCCCCGGAGTACTCTGGGCCTACCGGACCACTAAAAAAACACCAATTGTAGAGACACCGTTTTTACTTGCCTATGGTACCGAGGCAATCATTTCTGTCAAAATTGGCATGTTGACCCTTAAGATGGATGGCTTTGACTAGGAAACCAACAATCACCAGCTTATAGAGAATCTCGATCCACTTGAAGATAGATGCGAGCAAGCCCGGATCATGACTGAAGCATACCAGCAGAGAATGGCTAAGAGCTTTAGACAAGGGTTAAAACTTGTCAATTTTCAGATTGGGGGCCTCGTTTTAAGAAGGGTGTTTCCGAACACTAAAGATCCCACCATGGAAAAACTTTTCCCTAATTAGGAAGGACTCTATAAAATAACCAAGATCGTCAAGCCCATGACTTATTGGTTAGAGGATGTAACTGGGAAGCCTATGCCTAGACCCTGGAATGTCGAGCACTTACGAAACTATTATCAATAAAGAATTATTTTTTGATTCATTTCTGAGCACTCTTATTTAATGTACAGACCCCTAAAAGCCTTGTAGCCATTACAAGTGCTATAGGTCTGGTCCATCTCAATGTATAGACCCCTAAAAGCCTTGTAGCTATTGCAAATGTTAAAGGTTTGGTCCATTTCAATGTACAGACCCCTAAAAGCCTTGTAGCCATTACAAGTGCTATAGGTCTGGTCCATCTCAATATACAGATCCCTAAAAGTCTTGTAACCATTACAAATGCTATAGGTCTAGTCCATTTTCACTCAAGCAAACAGTTCAATAAAGGTATCAAAAGCTTTGATCATCTAATCCATTTCGATCAAGGCCTCCCATTTCTTATGAAGGCCACAGGTCTGATCCTATACATTTGAAATTAAAGCTTGATTCAATTACGAGTTTCGAAGATATGTGTTTGATTTAATTACAAGTTGGGAAGATCTGAGGCTTAAAGCTTGGTCCAATTTCAAGTTTTGAAGATTCTTGCTTGATTTAATTATAAGTTGTAAAGATCCGAGGCTTAGAGTTTGATTCAATTAAAAAGTTTTGAATATCTGAATTCAAAACATAATTTAATTAAAGAGCCGAGGATGAAGCCTGATTTCATTGCAAGAGTTAAAGCTCAGTACATTATGACTTATTAACATGTCAACATCCAAAAATCTCACAAGTTTTGCTACTCTGAGTATTCTACTAACAAAATCGCATGAGTGCTTTGGAAATTCTAATAGATTAAAGAAAAAGCACATACAGTTCTAAAAAAATCCAAATTTCATTTATAATTAGCCCAAAGTTTGGGAAAATTACAAGTAAGAAACAAAAAGTACAAAAGATTCCTAGTTTGTTGTTGGTTCTGCAACCCCTAAAGTATTGGCATAAAGAGAGTTCTAAATTCACTTCATCATCCTATACCACATCAAGATCACTTTCTTTTTCATTTTCCTACACCATATTAAGATCATTCTCTTCCTTTTGGTGCATCAGCTTGAGGAAGTTCGGGAACCGCTTTCTCCTCCTCAGCCTCTTGTGCCTCAATCTCAGCAAGGGAGACCTCAATGTCGTCTATCCCAGCCAGGTCCAGGTCAGGATACTTCTTATGAAACTTGGCTCTGAAGGTGCGGTACCCATGCTTGATCAGCTCTCCACCCATGTCCTGAACCTCAGCCTCGATTTGAGCTCTAACAGATTCAGTAGTGTCCTGGACTTTCTTGAGGGAGGCAGATTGGAAGTCATCAAACCTCTTCTTGAGGTCTTCCAACTCCAGAGCAAGGGCATCCCTCTCAGGCTCCAGGATGAAGTAGGAATTGGTAGGTTCCCTTAACTTCTCCTCAACTGCAGAGGCGGTGGACTAGGCCGTCTCCAACAGCAGCCTAGCTTCATCAAGTTCAGACTGAAGGATGTCAATCTGCTCAGAATCCACAAAAGAATCCATGATAGACGCAAGGCTATGCATAGTCTGAAAAAGAAACAAGCGACAGTTATATCAAAATATACTACAGAATGACAAAGAAAAAGAAAGAAGGAGGTAAGAAGAGGCATTAGAGCTTACTTTCAATTGGAATCATAGTAAGTCTTTGGCAATCTTCTGTGCCTTCAACCACTTGAATTTACTTGGGCTTGTAGGCCAATACTCATCATAGGCCTTCTTTACAGCTAGAGAGCTAGGAGTCATCAGGTACTAAAGAAACTGCAACAGACTTACCTTTCCCCCTTTTTCTTCTTTAGGACTACAGGCGCAAAGGGGAGCATGGGCTCGTAAATAGGGGATTCCCTCAAATCCTCGGACACCGTCCGGTCTGGGGAGTTAGATAGGAGCCTTCATCTTTTCACTTGGAGGGGAGGCTCGACAAGGGAAGAACTCTCCCCCACCTTCTTTTTTTTCTTCCCTGGAGCCTATCTGGACACCAAGGACTTCTTCAAGTTCTTAGCCCTATCCTTCACTAGCCCGGCTTCCATCAGATTAATGGGGGTAAGGATGGCGTTGTGCGCGCGGTTGCTGGTCTGGAGAAGTCTTTTGTACTTCTCTTACAGATCGACAGTAAAAATCTACTTCTTCCAAGCTCTCTTTTCTACACAGAAAATAAAAAAATCAGATCAGGCAACATATAAGCAAAAGGAATCCCAAAAACAAAGGCAAAAATATTTAGAAGGGGGATCTCACCCTTGATCCCAATCCTCCAGAGAAAATTTAAAATCTGGTTCTCGTGATCTTCGAGCTCTTATACTTCTCCTACGAAGAAGTACCACTTCTTCCAAGTCTTGTTGAAAGTGGATACTAAGGAGAGGGGTTTGAACCGCTTGTCAAAATACATGTAGAACATTCTATTCGACTTCAAGAATTTCAGGTCTGTGTTACTCCAAATCAACGAGAGATCCACCACGACATTATTGATGTGGCCTATAACTATGAACCCTAGCAAATGCCTCCAACTATTGATATTTAGGTTTACAAGGCATATGTTGAACCAATTGAAAAAATCCCTAATCAGGGGATGGAAATGGAACTTAAGCCCTATCTCGAACCATTCGAGATAGACGCAAATTTTGCCTTGATCAATGTCAGATGGACGATCTAGTGGTCCAGGCACCCTACAAGTTACATTTAAAGGGAAATCGAAAACAGCCTTCAGAGCATCTATCATGCCTTGAGTAATGACGCTTTCTTATTCCTCCATTCGGGAAGGCCTACCCGAGGTTTCCCCCGTAACATTTCTAGGCTCTATAAAGGCCTCTACTATCCTAAGTTCTAGACTAGGGGTGGGATGCCTAACTATCCAATTCTTTAAGTCCCCTGAGGAACTACTATCTACGATGTTTATTTTTGATGGAACAGATGTCTCTGAAGAACTCTCTATGTCACGACCCAAAACCCACCCTAAGCGGATTAAGGGTCAGTGACCGGGTCTGCGGCCCGTGGGCTGTTCCCCGCCAAGAGGATCTTAAACAGTGAATAATATTTAATGAGTGCATATTATAGCCATTAATAAGTCTAATATCGTCATCAGGCTATCATGATACATGCCCAAATATATGAGTGTTCATAATACAGATCCTCAAAAACACAAAACAAACAGGACCGTGGAGACATGGGAGAAGTTAGGACATTACAGTATATAATTTATTACAAAACTTGCAAAAGGGCTATCAGTAGCCAATAGGCGCATAATAAACCTGAGTGCCTGATGATCCCCCTATATCTTGCTGCCCTAAAAAAAAATATATAATAGGGGTGAGCTAACGAAGCTCAGTAAGTAAATCCCTAGCTTTACCTTGGGTCAAGGTTAGTCCACAAGAATAATAGAAGAAAAAGATAACAGATAGCTAGTCACCAAGATAAATCAATAATGACCTGAGGGTCCAAAAAGGCTTATCCCAAAATAAAGTATAAGAAAGTAATAATAGAATCATGCAAAATGGGATCTAGCCTAACATGATGTTTTGCTGCCACAAAGAAATACGTTAGCCAATCAAAAGTATATCATGCCTGCATGATATGATCATTCACATGGCATAAAAAATGATCATCCAACGAATGTCCAAAAACGTCAATAGCAAGTTCTAACCAAACAGATGTGTAACAACCGGGGCCCGGCATACCCCCAAAAACGCACATTCAGGTCCGTCTTTTCATTCCCGGCTTACTGAATAGCGCCAGAACTCTTTCATCTCAAGTCCCCAAAGGACACACAAGACCCCAAAGGGTCCACCCCGCACCTGTGAATAGATGGGACATTGTGACTGAGCACAACCCCGGGCAGTTACCGAATATCATGATCATCAACATTCCACATGGGATATACAATGATATGAGCAGCCAAAATCTCAATCAACAATAGATGAAGTGTGTGGAATAACAAGATCTCTATCAACAAGATATATCATAAGATCATGACAAGGCATACATGAAGGTATAATTAATCTCAAGTATCAGAAATCAAGTTCACAAATGGTATAGGCAAGCAAATCAAATATGAAGTACAGGCATAACCAATAATCATAAGTCGATTGGCCTCAAATCAAAGAGATTAAGTTCATTAGGTAGTGATAGAGTAAAAATCTGACAGCATTTGAAAATAAATGTGACTTGGCTAGGAAGAACCTATATTAAAGCATAGGAGTTACTTACCTTAAAAATAATTTTCAGCAGTCCTACTAATTCAAGTCTCCTTCTTATTTCCTTTGGAGGCTCCTATAAATTAGAAATTTAGTCATTATTAACTCATTTTTAATTATCTAGGTCAATGCTAATGTTCATGATTTATTTAACTCTCTTGGGTATCGTTTAACATATTTTTAAAGTTGTTAAATTTATACATTGGTCTTCAGAATATTTTATTTGGGTAAACGGACTCCACCGTTGAGTCCAAAACATCTAACAAAATAACTCTAGGCTTTCGCGGCTTCTCATTGGGCTTCGGGTTTCTCCAAGGGCAAAATGGTAATTTCATATTTTATATGACTTAATTTTTTAGAATCCCGGTTCATAAAATGGACATCACCAATAGGTCCATTCATTTGTTTGATTTGGACGTTGGGTTATTTTTTCTAATTTTAAATTAATTTAATATTATTATTATATAATATATACATATTCTGCTCGAATATGACAAATGGTGTGAGTGGGCACAGTGGTCACGCGTGGGGGGTTTAAATCCCACCCGTGACTGAGGTCGGGCATTCGATTCTCAAGGGCGACAGCCCCATTTATTTTTCAAAGATTTCTAGACCCAAACAGTGAACAGTGAAGCTGTCCAAGGATAGGTTATCCTCGGTCCAAACAAGGGGCATCAAATTCGTGGCTTACCCTTGTAACCAAACAGATTAGCGTCAGATTGTTTAAAAAAAATACGGAATTAAAACGTCGCCGTTCCACTTACTGCTCTATCTTAAAACGATGTAGTTTAGGTTTTAAATTTAAAATGTTACATGGTCTAAACGGTGTCGTGTAGTCAATGCCATTTTAAACGATGTCACTTTAATATCACTGTTCATCGTCATCCCAAACCTCCCACGACTATTGCCTTAATTCCAGTTTTCATTTTCTCCAATTTCGTGTATTTGAGAGTTATTTTGTTCTCTGCTTTTGGGTGGTGTAGACTACTGAAGGTCTGAGCCATGTTTTGGCACTAATTTAGAGCTTTGGATTGAGCTAGAAAGCTCGTTCCTCTACCCATGATAGTTCTAAATATCCCTTTAGCAAACGGTCATTTTCCCACCAAAAGCAATAATATTTGGCTTCTTGTGATCCTTAGGTTATAGGGTTTCAAACCTCATTCTAAAAACAAGGTTCAGAGCATAGTGAATAGAATTGGATTAAGGACCCGCGACCTCCAACTTCAATTTTGTGGTCTTTTCCTAAACTTCTAGGTCGTGGCCTCGTGTGTTTTGAATTCTAGTTAGGTCTATTTTGGGTTTAAAAGGTCAAAAGCAGATTTCATGATGGTCATCTCAGACTTGCTTTGTTGGAGGTCCAACAATGGTGGTTGTTCATGGGTTAGGGCTTTTCAAGCCCTTTTGACCCTCTCAATATATTCAGAGCAGTCCCTAAATGTTTCAGTACCTCATGCATGCAGTTTAAGCTCCTAAATTTACTTCAATCCGTGCTTAAATAAAAATTTAAGAGAAAATGTATAACTAGTGTTTTACCTCTTTGACAGTGGTTGCTTTTCTTCCGGTGGCCTGATTTTAATTCCTCTCAAGTTCCTTCAAATCAGCTCAGTCTCTCTCTTCTTTGTGCACTTCTGAGTGGAGACACACACAAGCAACACACTCTCTCTTTCACTCACACTCAGAAGTCACTCACGCGCGCACACACACACACACACACACACTATTTGGCCTTCTCACGGTTAAGAGATGCAACACACACACACTTGGACGATGGTTAAACTACAAAACCCATATATATATATATATATCAAAGAATGATTCTAGAGCCCTTAGCTGTTGCACCTAATATATATATATATATATATGTTTAGTCTATAGCTCTGCTCTTCACTATTTCAACCACCATGGTACACTTATCATACTGCACACAACAGCTCATATATGAGTGTATCTATGGTTAGGTCGACTGGTTATTTGTAGCAGCCATCATGCATCGTGTATATATACATATATATATATATTTTATAATTGTTTTATTTGATTGTTTGTTCTAAAGTGTTCTTTTTATGCACATATATATATATTTCATGTGTAATATATAACACAAAATTGGTTGGTAAATTTACACATTAACTTCCAAAAGATATCATTACATTAATTAGTTGGTAAATTAAGTTCAGGGGTATTACATCCTTCCCCTTTTTGACGTATTTAATTATTTTGTTGGGTTATCACAATTATCGAGAAATTTTTGATTAATTTCCTTAATTATTCTTTACATTGTTTCTAATTAATGATCAGGGAACTAATTATTAATTAATCGGGTTAGGGTATTACATCCTACCCCCTTAAAAGAAGTTTTGTCCTCAAAACTTAGTTGTTCATATCTAAGAGACTTTAACCTCTCTTTATGCTTATTCTATCATCAAAATTTTCCCCTTTTTATTCGTTCTCAGTCTATCATGGCATTTTAGTTACTATTTCTCCAAACAAGAAGATGTCTTATACGTGTTTCCAATAAATTTCATAGCAGATGCAGGAAATCCCCAATAAGTCTGATTTACAACCATAAAATGTTAAATCCTACTCGGTGATCATCCCCAAGTGATTCGAAAACATCCATCTATCATTAGTTCTACTAAGGGAACTATTCAAATCATATCACAGTCCATTGTTTCTTATGAGTTGCCTTATTGACCGTCAAACATTAAGGATTTAACCACACTAGATCTTGTCCTTACTTAATTTAGATCCTGACCTAACAAGCCTTAGTTTTTAGACTATCTAAAATTCTACTTCCATCTTGACACCTGGTCTCAATTTCTCCATTTCTGAAAATTCCCCAATTTCATGTCCAATTTCCTCAACTGGGAATCATCACTTGGTACGCTCAAGTACTCTGTGGTCTTTAATCCATGACTTTATATTTTGATGTGGACAGTAGTTTAGGAACCATTTCACAAACCACTGCACAACCTTTCGTACTCTTTTGTATAATTCAATAATGATCTAGAAGTCGAAGGTTTGAATCTTAACTTCCTCGAGGCTTTAAGCTTAAGGTCTCCAAATTTTTGGCATCAATATTTCAATTTTTATTTCTTTAACCATCAGACATATAGCTGTGGATTCATTATACTTCCATTACTTACTTGGAGTTATCTTTTTTCGTTATTTGACTAGTTCTCACTGTTACTAGTATTTTGACTAGTCCTATGCCTAGTCGTCATATTAGCTTTCGCTTAATGTTAAGTCGGGGTTAGATTAACGTCCGTGGTTTTTCAACCTCTATTGGTGTCATGTGGCATATCAGGTGCCAGGTAAAAGTAGTTATTACTTCAATCTTTTCTTTTCTATTTGTCATTTTAGTGGTGGTTATTGGAAATCTACATTGTAATTAAACCACGTTACTTTTATCCATCGTTTAGTGTGTATTGGATTTCTCAATCTTTTTGATGGCATATCTTGTAACGTCTCCCATTTATGTCTCTTTTATCCACCAGTCTTTATTTGACCATGACAGCTATTGTATTTTCTTTTAGTATTTTCAGTGTCCTATTCCCTTTTTGTGTTCTTGAATATCTTTTGGCTTGCTCCAAGATGATTTACTCGTGTGCTCATTGTATTACAACATCTTCTTCCATGCACAGGTAACTTTTAGTTTTATTCGTAATACTTATTTGTGATCTTCGCTCACGATAGAGAGAGAGAATCTCTTCTCTATTGGTGGTCTTGGTTGTGATTTTAGGAAGTCTGTAATGTAGCTAAGCTTCACCTTTTCCATTGTTTAGAGTGTATTTGCTCTCTTATTTGGTTATTTTAGTCTTTACCAAGGACAGAGTCCTTGATGGATCCACTACATGTGTTCTATGGTGTGTTCATTACATCTCTCGTTCAAGCTTTTCGCCTGCCTATCAGGCCCTCCTAGATTATTACTATTATCATCTTTCTTTGGGGTCATATTTCTTTTTTTTTATGTTTACTATCATCCTTCGGTTTATTGTGTTTCATAGTTTTTCTCCTAAAGGATAACATTTAGATGTTCTCGTGACGTTCTCTTGTGATCCTTGATCATGGGTTAACCTTTTAAAGATTTCAAGTCAGCTATTAACTGGGTAAAGATTACCCATGGCTTTAATTTCACATGACCTTTATCTAGTATTTCCCTTTAGTGACTCCCCTTGAAGGAATCAAAATAGCTAATAAGTAACCTAGGTATTTAGTTTCTATATTTGGCTTAGCATATTGCGAGCCATACATATATATGAGAGTGAGGAACCAATAGTAAATATGTCCTATACATGCGAAGAACAAAAAGATGTGAGTGTACCTACAACTCTTAAGGTAGAGGCCCGATCATCACTAGGTGTGATGAAGAAAACTCCCCTTGGTTGCTGTTGCTCAATCCTGGGTTTTTCATCTCCCTGCAAAAGCCTTGGCCTAAAGGTTAGTGCAGCTAGTGTAGTACTGACCCTTGGCCTGTTGTCCTTGGGACAATCCTTCATGAAGTGTCTAACTTGTCCACAGGCGAAGCAAGCATTAATCTCTTTGTAGCACTATCCCCGGTGGTACTTCTGATAAGTGGGGCATTTAGATGTGTTCCCCCTGTGGAATTCAACTCCTCGCTGGCAGGATTCTGTCCCCATACTGCATATTCTCATATTCGGTCTGGAAGATGAGGATCCTTGTCCGCTGCCCCAGATTCCTCCTCATCTTTGGTTCCTTCGCTTCTTAGCAAATTCCTCTTCGCTTTGTTCTATTACTCTCGCTGTCGCCACCATCTCATGGTATGCGGCAAATTTCTGGGGCCTGTTCCAATCTTGTATGGCCCATCTTAAGCCTCCTTCAAATTTGTGGGCTTTGATGCTCTCGGTGTTGATGACACTAGGGATGAAACTGGCCAACTCGGTGAACTTGGCCTCATATTCATTGAAAGTCATTCTTCCCTATTGGAGTGTTAAGAATTCAGCTATCTTCTGATCTTGAATTTCTTGGGGAAGATACTTCTCATTGAAGAGTTCTGTAAATCTCAGCCAACTCATATGGGGCTCCCGGCTACTTCTAACAACCACCATCCCCGGGCTATCCATTCGAACATATGTGTGGCATAGGCCACCTTCTGTTCTTTACTACAGGTGAGAACTTAGAATATATGGTTTATTTCTAGCAACCATTCTTCCGCTACTCTAGAACCACCCTAACCGTTGAATGTCAATGGCTTTAAGTCTTGGAACTGCATGTACTGGTGTGATTGGTTCCTCTCATCTCCCAATCGGGCTTCTCGATTACCAGTATGGCCACGACACACTGGTTCAGTCTCACCTCCTCTAGGTAGAACTCCCACAACCCGCTCTAGTAGGCATTCTACTCTGTCCAGGTGATCTAAATTCATAGTGGCACTTTGATTGCGGATTACCTATTATAAAATAACAGTGTTTATCAGTCAAGCAAACATTTACTGACTATAATGAGTTTACTTATTACTTAACTCTTAGACTCTACAGGCCTTAACATCCTAGTCCTAATCTCCCATGAACCATTAGAACCATATGCTTTGATACCAACTCTGTCACGACCCAAAACCCACCCTATGCAGATTAGGGGTCCGTGACAGGGTCTGCGGCCCGTGGGCCGTTCCCCGCCAAGAGGATCTTAAATAGTGAATAATATTTAATGAGTGCATATTATAGCCATTGGTAAGTCTAAAATCGTCATCAGGTTATCATGATACATGCCCAAAAATATAAGTGTTCATAATACAGATCCTTAAAAACACAAAACAAACAGGACCATGGAGACATAGGAGAAGTTAGGACATTACAGTACATAATCTATTACAAAACTTGCAAAAGGGCTATCAGTAGCCAATAGGCGCCTAATCAACCTGAGCGCTTGATGATCCCTTTATATCTTGCTGCCCTGAAAAAAAAAAGAAATATAATAGGGGTGAGCTAACGAAGCTCAGTAAGTAAATTCCTAACTTTGCCATGGGTCAGGGTTAGTCCACAAGAATAATAGAAGAGAAAGATAATAGATAGACAGTCACCAAGATAAAACAATAATGACTCGAGGGTCCAAAAAGGCTTATCCCAAAATAAGGTACAAGAAAGTAATAATAGAATCATGCAAAATGGGATCTAGCCTAACATGATGTTTTGCTGCAATAAAGAAATACGTTAGCTAATCAAACGTATATCATGCTTGCACGATATGATCATTCACATAACATAAAATATGATCATCCAACGAATGTCCAAAAACGTCAATAGGGAGTTCTAACCAAACAGATGTGTAACAACTGGGGCTCGGCTTACCCCAAAAATGCACATTTAGGTTCGCCTCTTCATCCCGGGCTTACTGAATAGCGCCAGAGCTCTTTCATCTCAAGTCCCCAAAGGACATACAAGACCCTAAAGGGTCCACCCCGCATCTGTGAATAGATGAGACAATGTGACTGAGCACAACCCCGGGCACTTATTGAATATCATGATCATCAACATTTCATATGGGATATACAATAATATGAGCAGCCAAAATCTCAATCAACAATACATGAAGTGTGTGGAACAACAAGATCTCTATCAACAAGATATATCACAAGATCATGACAAGGCATACATGAAGGTATAATTAAGCTCAAGTATTAGAAATCAAGTTCACAAATGGTATAGGCAAGCAAATCAAATCTGAAGTACAGACATAACCAATAATCACAAGTCGATTGGCCTCAAATCAAAGAGATTAAGTTCATTAAGTAGTGATAGAGTACAAATCTGGTAGCATTTGAAAATAAATGTGACTTGGCTAGGAAGAACCCATATTAAAGCATAGGAGTTACTTACCTCAAAAATAATTTTCAGCAGTCCTACTAATTCAAGTGTCCTTCTCATTTCCTTTGGAGGTTCCTATAAATCAGAAATCTAGTCATTATTAACTCATTTTTAATTATATAGGTCAATGCTAATGTTCGTGATTTATTTAACTCTCTCAGGTATCGTTTAGCATATTTTAAAGTTGTTAAATTTATACATCGGTCTTCGAAATATTTTATTTGGGTAAACGGACTTCACCGTTGAATCTAGAACGTCCAACAAAATAACTCTAGGCTTTCGCGGCTTCTCATTGGGCTTCGGGTACCTCCTAAGGGCAAAATAGTAATTTCATATTTTATATGACTTAATTTTTTAGAATCCCTGTTCACAAAATGGACCTCACCAATAGGTCTAGAATGCCCGACATAGTTAAAATACACTATTCATTTGTTTGATTTGGACGTTCGGTTATTTTTTCTATTTTTAAATTAATTAATTTAATATTATTATTATATAATATATACATATTCTGCTCGAACATAACAAATGGTGTGAGTGGGCACAGTGGTCACGTGTGGGGGGGTTTAAATCCCACACGTGACGAGGTCGGGCGTTCAATTCTCATGGGCGACAACCCTATGTATTTTTCAAAGATTTCTAAACCCAAACAACGAATAGTGAAGCTGTCCGAGGATAGGTTATCCTTGTTCCAAATAGGGGCATCAAATTCGTGGCTTACCCTTGTAACCAAATAGATCAGCGTCAGATTATTTAAAAAAAACACGGAATTAAAACGTCTTGGTTCCACTTACTGCCCTATCTCAAAATGACGTAGTTTAGGTTTTAAATTTAAAATGTTACATGGTCTAAACGGTGTCGTGTAGCCAATGTCGTTTTAAACGGCGTCGCTTTAATATCATTGTTCATCTTCGGCCCAAACCTCCAACGACTATTGCCCTAATTCCAGTTTTCATCTTCTCCAATTTTGTGCATTTGAGAGTTGTTTTGCTCTCTGTTTTTGGGTGGTGTAGACTACTGAAGGTCTGAGCCATGTTTTGGCAGTGATTTGGAGCTTTGGATTGAGCTAGAAAGCTCGTTCCTCTACCCATGATAGTTCTGAATATCCCTTTAGCAAACGCTCATTTTCCCACCAAAAGCAATAATATTTGGCTTATTGTGATCCTTAGGTTATGGGGCTTCAAACCTCATTCTAAAAACAAGGTTTAGAGCTCAGTGAATAGAATTGGATTAAGGACCCGCGGCCAACAAGTTCAATTTTGTGGTCTTTTCCTAAACTTCTAGGTCACGGCCTAGTGTTTTTTGAATTCTAGTTAGGTCTATTTTGGGTTTAAAAGGTCAAAAGCAAATTGCATGATGGTCATCTTAGACCTGCTTTGTTGGAGGTCCAACAATGGTGGCTGTTCATGGGTTAGGGCTTTTCATGCCCTTTTGACCCTCTCAACATATTCAAAACAATTCCTAAATATTTCAGTACCTCATGCATGCAGCTTATGCTCCTAAATTTACTCAATCTGTGCTTAAATAAAAATTTAAAAGAAAATGTATAACTAGTGTTTTACCTCTTTGACAATGGTTGCTTTTCTTCCGGTGGCTTGATTTTGATTCCTCTCAAGTTCCTTCAAATCAGCTCAGTCTCTCTCTTCTTTGTGCACTTCCGAGTGGAGACACACACAAGCAACACACTCTTTCTTTCACTCACACTCAGAAGTCACTCACGCGCGCGCACACACACACACACACTGTTTGGCCTTCTCACGGTTAAGAGATGCAACACACACACACTTGGACGATTGATAAACTACAAAACCCATATACATATATATATATATATATATATATATATCAAAGGATGATTCTAGAGCCCTTAGCTGCTGCACCTAATATATATTTATATATATATATATATATGTTTAGTTTATAGCTCTGCTCTTCACTATTTCAACCACAATGGTACACTCATCATGCTGCACACTAGCAGCTCATACATGAGTGTATCTATGGTTAGGTCAGCTGGTTATCTGTAGCATCCATCATACACCGTGTATATATACATATATATATATATATTTTATAATTTTTTTATTTGATTGTTTGTTTTAGAGTGTTCTTTTTATGCACACACACACACACACACATATATATATATATATATATATATTTCATGTGTAATATATAACACAAAATTGTTTTGTAGCCCAATGGTTAATTTTATCTTTTGGGTAACAAGATGATTGCCTCACTTGGTCAAAGGTTCAAAACCCATCCATTGCATTTTGGTATTTTTGCCATGTTTTGCCTTATGGCTTCGTTTGGCTATTGGAAATTCATATTTTAGCTTTTTACTTTTTATTTCTCTTTTTGCGAAGCTGTTTCTTTCAGTGGTTTCCTACCCGGGTTGGCCTCGATATCCTAAGCTTCACGTCATTTTTGTTCCATTATGGTTTTCATGGCTCACTAATTCAAATTTTTGTAGTATTAAAATCCAACTAAGACGATTAAATTTACATATTAAGTTCCAAAAGATATCATTACATTAATTAGTTGGTAAATTAAGTTCGGGGTATTACATCCTTCCCCTTTTTGACGTATTTAATTATTTTTTGGGTTATCGCAATTATCGAGAAATTTTTGATTAATTTCCTTAATTATTCTTTACGTTGTTTCTAATTAATGATTAGCGAATAATTATTAATTAATCGGGTTGGGGTATTACACTCTGTTCCATAACTGATGCCTAACTGGGCATTTGAGGCCGACATTGTCGAAATAAATGAGGGGAAAGAAAAAGAGTAGAGAGAGGTAAATAATCACAAGCAAATCAAACCTGATCGGAGATTGAGCTTTGTACAACAGAGATCGTCTCATTCTATTTTTTCTAAGCATGCGGTGAAATTCTTTTGAAGCAATGAAAATAAAGAAAAAAGGGGCACCAATGTATTCCCTCTCCTTTCATAAGGGATTGGCAAGTGGAGTAATGGGGGCACACGATTCCGAACTGTCGCGGTGGTTAAGGAAATGATAGCTTCAAAAATCCAATCAACGACTGATGTATTAAATGTCACATCAACGACTGTCGTAGGAGGTAAAGCGGCGTGCTCGTAATTATGGCAGGTGACTCTTTAGAAACCCTAAACCTCAGCTACGCAATTCACTAAACTAAGGCTTGGGGGAAGTAGCTGATGTACCATGAAATAACAGACCAATTCGAGCATGACACGTGTGTGTACAGAGCATTTGCGTACACAGACCAAGAAAGGCTCTTCTATTCAGAACAGATGGGTACACAGGGTTCAGAGCTTAGTTGCTCGGAATGGCGTACGATCTTCAGCCCATCCTTTAGAGCAGCAAACACAGGGTATGTGCCTAGAGGGGTTCTGAGCTGATTACCGCCTTACATGTCCTACCGATTTCGGAATAAGGAAACAGAGTTCAACATGGCAACTGGTATTCTCGGATATCTTCAAATCCCTACTTTTATGACTCTGAATCCTAATCAACTTAGGAAATCTGTAGCCTATAAATAAAACCCTAAGGTACATTTTTAAATTATAGTTAATCAATTTCTTTCAATTACAGTCTTTTATTTTACTAACTTTATCATCGAAGCGGCTACCATTGGAGCCTACCCGATGGCCCTCTGATTTTTGAGTTCTTGATAGGTCACGTAGAAAGGAAACCCCACTGATCAGAAAGTGCAACATCAATCACTAAGCTACCATCTTAGAAAAACTAACTACCATCTATATTTGTTATATACATTTAATTTCTTAGAAAAACTAACTACAATCTATATTTGTTATATACATTCGATTTCAAGTGATTTCCTTAAATTTTTTTTCTTTTAAAAAAAGAGTTGATAAACATGACTACAATTAGTTAGGACTGGCTTGGTTTTTCCAATTGTTTTAGTAATTTGTTGATGAAATGTTCCAAGAATATGCATTTAGAACTTGAATCTCTACAGCACTAAGGTTCATTTGTTTTGCTTTCATTTCTATTTTCCGTTTCAATTTCCATTTGGTTCATTTTCTTTGAGACTTTCTTTTGTTATGTTATAGTTGTACTCATGTGATAAAATGGATTTTGATTTGAAGTGATTTCATTTATTTTTTTTTTCTTTCAAAAACGAACTGATACAACACGGTGAATGGAAGTTAATAAAAGAATGTAACATAATGACTTCTGACTTCTGGTTGTACCCGTTTCAATTTCTATTTGGTTCATTTGCTATTGGTATTGTTTGGTAATGGTTTTTGCTTTATTTTGTGTGGGATACAGATAGTTCTTGATTGGTTTGTGGCTAGCTCATTCTAATATCTGAAATATGGAGAGATCGAAATGTGGTATATTTACTGCCAAAAAATTTTAGGAGAAAAGGAATTAAATAAGATACTGAAACTATTAATTAATAACGTAAAAAAGGGTGGAAAAGAAAAAAATTGTTGGGTATTTTTGGATATTAATTAATAAGTCAATACAAAATACAGTTGGTTACATATCAAAAAAATCAAAAAATCATTATTAGCGACGCATGCTTAGCACCGTTAATAATGTACTAGATTGTTACTATGAACTACCATTAATAGTGGACAATTAGTGGCATTCAGAATGCGCTGCTAATAGTCCAATATTAACGGTTCTGCTAATAGTCCACTAATAGTATTTTTCACATCATTGTTAGCGACATTTTTAGCAGCGCACACCTAAACGCTGCTAAAAAGTATTTGAGGTATTTTTGGGATTATTGACGATACTTTTGTGCGCTGCTAGTTATCCACCCATTTTCTTCTGCCTTAGCTTCTGATTCTCTAGGTTGAAGATGAATAACCTAGTGTCAAGGATATAGGTATCCACCCAAGGGCGGAGCTAGAATTGAGCATCACTGGACGCAAACCAAAACTTACTGATAAAACTAAATTTGATTTTATAAATAAATTTGATTTGATAAAACTTATTCATTACTTTTTTCCATAATTTTTCTCAAAGTACCTTAAATCCATACCACATAATCTATTATTTAATTGTTTAATATAATGCATGATGTGGTATACATCCAAGATCATATTGAAGGAAATTGAGGGAAAAGTGTGATGGAGAGGATCTTGGTCCTAATTTGTAATATATGTATCTCTAATAATTAAAAAGAAAAAAATAATAGATAATCTTTAACCGAAAATAAAATATAGTAATCATACATAAGTAATTTATGAAAGTTTAATTATCAAACATAGACAAAATTAACCTCTCCTAAAATTACCTTAGTTAGCAACTCAAATCTTGTTTGTTTCTCATTCACATTTACTCTTTGAAGTTTTAATTGAAAAGTCAAGGAAAAATGGATTTTAACTTTGATTGGTATATGTAAAGCGGAAACTTGTTTTATTTTGAACTTAACAATTGATTAGTTGATTTTGTATAAAATATTTATATGTATAGAAAAAATTATCTATATATACAAAATATATATTACACTTTATACAAAAAAAAATAAAATATTTTGTTCTAATTAAAATTAACTCTTTCTCTAGACTTTCTCAATTTAAAAAATAACAAGAGATGTCAAACACAATTCTTCACTTCAAATTAGCCATCAAGAACAAAAAAATTCAAAAGCGTAAAAGAAAAAATAACATCAATATAAACATATTTCAAATAATTAATAAATTATCATTATTTGAGAATTTAATTGACTAATAATAAAATTTAGTTTCTAGTAATGCCATGAGCAGAGCATTCTCATGTTCATCAAATACATATATCTCCTTTTATTTTGAGGTCTCTCTCTCTCTCTCTCTCTCTCTCTCTCTCTCTCTCTCTCTCTCTCTCTCTCTCTCTCTCTCTCTCTCTCTCTCTCTCTCTCTCTCTCTCTCTCTCTTTTTAATGCCTCTTAAACTAGCCATATACATTACTTAGGGTTTTGTATTTAGATCAATTATGGAGGTAGAGATTAACAATTGTATATATAATTTTCTAATTAGGATCCGAATATTTACTAAGGAGTTTTTAAGTGTAGTTTTGCTCCACTCTTTTTAATTAATTATTTCTCAAGCAGCCTTAAAAGATTTATACATACATACATACATACATACATACATATATATATATATATATATATATATTACTTGAATAAAAAAAGTGAAAGAAAAGTAACATTAACCCTTGCATATTGTGTCTTTCAATGGATATTGGAAAACAAATCTAAAATATAGAAGGAAAGAAATATAAGTTACATATTCGTGTGAGTGTATATATATCTTCCTCTTTTTGTTAAAGTTTTAACTTTTAAACCTTTAACTAGGGTTTTTTGAGCAAATTCATGAACAGTCTTGAAGAAATAAAAAGTATTAATTTTTCTCCTAATCACTAACTGAAAATTCAACACAAATTGAACAAATAAATTTAAGGATTTGTTTTTTCAAAATTTGGTAGTGTAACAATAGCAAAGCAACAAAAGCAGTATATAAAAAATAAAGCATAAATTGAAGTAGTGTCTCTTACATTCTTTGTTTTTTTCCAATGTGTATTCCACGATATGATTAATTAGAAAATTTATAAAATAAACATTTTGGGAGCAAGTTTAAAAAATATACATAGCGAGGGCAAATTTTAAAAAACTTAAAAAATATTAACTTAGCCTCAATATTTGCGGGTAGGTGCCCCCGCTGCCCCCCACACTAAATACATCCTTGTTTACACCCTAACAAATTCTTTCTACCTTCTATTAATGAATCTTTCCATTGCTTGAAATGGAGGCTAAAACCTTAAAAAAATCCAACAAGGCATTGTTCCATCTTTGAGCTTCCCCTTAAAGGCTTTATTCATCTAGTTCGATAACCAGTTGAGCATCAATATGGGTAATAATCAAGTTTCATTTCATTGTTTTATTTTTTATTCCTATCAAGAGATTAGTCTAGTTCTACTTCTTTCTTTGCTCCTAGTTGATGATTGTGTTTCGGCCTAGCAATAGGGGAAATCCTCTACCTATGGTATTCCATAAGGCCCCGTTTGGTAAGCAAGAATGGAGGTAGGAATGGAATGAGCATTCCTGCTTCCATTCCATTTCCACGTTTGTTTAGCCATTTTATACGGGAATGACCATTCCTGATGGAATCACTATTCCATCACAACTCGGATTCCCCATTTTGACTTAAAACACGCAGAATGCCCATTCCATTACCATAAGACTCCTGATCTCTCTCGTTCGTCCCCTGCCATTCCCTCCCAATCTCTCTCGTTCATCCCCTGCATCTCTGATTACAGAGGTTCAAGTATTCGTTGATCGATCGTCGAGGCCTTGATTGCTGATATTTGGTGATTTATGAAAGAAAATGGCTTAAGTTGCGATTAGTGTGTTGATATTGAACTCAATTAGGTTTTGAGAGAGATTCATGATGAATGATGTTGACCTTAACTGTTGGTTTGTGATGTAATATGGCACTGATCTTCACACGCGAGGAAGATGTCGCTTTATGTTGGTCGCGAGGCTTCAAAGGTTTGATTTTGTTATCTCAAAACCAAATTTTCTTATGATTTTTTGTCGTAAAGAAATTTCTTTGTTTTACTTTACTTTGTTTGCGGCTTTTGATCGATCTGGTATTGTTGTTCTGGTGAGAAGCTAGGGATTGTGGTTGTGAGGCAGTTTGCGGTGATTTTATTAAAGAATGTATGATATGATTTGTTAAAATGTTTACAATTATGTTGTCTTAAATCTATTATTCTACCATTGGTTAAGTTATGGCTCTTGATTGAATTTGTTAGTTTTTGACTTATTATTTTTCCCGTGGGGCATCTTGATAAAATGATGCAAACGATGTGTAGTGAAGAAATTCTGAGTTATGAAATGTTTTTGGTGTTAACATTTTTATTCCGAGTGTGTGTTTTGTTTTTTAAGTTAAATTTGTCTGGGCTTAATTACATTTCTAATATTCTTAGACATCACTGGGGAATCTATTTTAGGGCTAAAATTGTTTCACAGAATTGTGTCCTCTCATTACTTTCATGGTGCCTCGCATCATGACAGGGTATTAAGGTGGGAACAAGAGCATGTCATGAGCTGTTCTGGGTTGGAAGCCTTTAAAACTTAAAAATTTTAACCAAATGTTTTGAATCAATCAGGAAAAATTCTTGAGATGAATCAATCAGAAAAGCTGTGAGTTTGAGAGAAAAGCTTGTGAAGATTTAAGATCATAAACTGTCAGTTGGAAATGGACATGGACCTCACTGTTTAAGTTGGAATGATTAGCAACATTAGTTAAGTATTAAAAGATAAACATGATCTTAAACAATTATATTTTTTTTGGCCAATAAAATAAATGCAGGTTTCATTTTTTTTTCATTAAATGCACATGAAATCTTTGAAATTTATACAAGTACTTTGAATATCAAACGTAATATTAATTTCATTCCAACAATTTGATGGTTCAAACCAAACACAGGAATGTAATTATCATTCCATTCTTGGGTATTCAGTCAAACAAAAGAATGGAATAATTATTCCTATTCCATTCCATTCCTGATACTATTCCATTCCTATCTTATTCTATTCCAGCGTACCAAACATAGCCTAAGGAATTTTGTCCTGTTGTGATTTGAAATGCAACAATTTTTGGTTCCCTCAAAGTCTTCCTAAGGTGGCAATATCCCTATCCTTGGATTAACTATCAAGCTCTCTTGTTAAAACAACACATCAAAGAGTTGCGCTTTAATTTGCTTGTCATACCTTTTAAGCTCTAATCGCCTTTGGGATAGAGTATCCCACGCACACCACTCTTTTTTTGCCCCCAATTTCCCTTTTCTCCAAGGCTTCCTCCATTGTTGAGGAGCTTGCCTAAGATTTGGGCATTAGCTAAACAAGTTTTTCCAATTTCAAGATGTTCTAGCCCCATATAGCTATTGTAATTACTAAAAAACTAGATTTGGCAAGAGAGCCTTTAAAAACACCCATATGACTTAGGCCTAGCCTAGCTAGTATTTGCTTCCCTTTATTACTATAATCTTCTTATTCTTCATTAGTGTTTTTAGACTACTTGAATCGAACATGGCTTTCCCTTATCTTTCTCCTTGAGATAAAGAACCTTTTCTGCCTCCTAATTTAACTTGATAAGGAGGAACAAGAGTATCAACCTTCTTGGAGGTAGCTTGCTCCATGGTTGTTGCTTAAGCTTGTACACTTTTCTCTATAGTGTTTCTCTCTCTTGTTTAAGTGTGAGATTTTTAGCACTTATATATCCCAATTTGTCATTCCCCTAACCTGTAGGACCGGACTAAGGGGTCATTAAACCTCGATAAAATGGGTAATGAGACTAACTATCTTGGTCAAATACGTAAAATATAGGCCATATTTTTTTTTGAATTGATTTCCTTTAATTGGTTTTGGTTCGGTTCCCTAATTAGACTTGTTTAAGTCCCGTAATGGGATTTAATGAAATTGATTATTGTCAAAGTAACTATACCAATCATCCAACAACAATATACAATATGGTCGTGTTTAGAGCTGATTCTACAGTCCAATGTACATACATCCCATATACATGAATATCTGAGAAGGGTACATGCACCCTTAATAAATATAAATGAATGAATACACGAATGTAACGAAGTACTATAAAGACTTTAGTCCATCATGTACTACTCCTACAACTATCTTCCATCAAGTCAATACCTGCAATTCCCATAAACAGCAAAAGTGAGCCATAACGCTCAATAGGGTTTCCCAAAATACACAAGTAACATGCAAAACTAATGCAAGTCCGAAAAGAACACATCCTAAAATTTCGTATGCATCACAAGCACACACCATCAATATATCCCAAGCACAGGCACAAGTATAAGCATCAAGAAGGTATAACACTACTACATGTGGTTTCACAATAATAGGCAAGGAGTCGTTATATGGAGGTTGGACACATGACATAAGTAAAAACACATAATTTTACAAAGTACCTCCATTTTCTATTTTAAGTCACAAGAACAACATATACATCCAATGATAATAGAAATATAACACAGATTGGCAACACCACTGACACAGTCATTAACCAAATAATCAGCAATGTGTGATCACCACACAGTTCCAATAAATATTGAATATAACCACGATATACAAGTCAACCAACATTTATTGCATTCATCTAAATAGCTAATGCCAGTACTCAATCCCTAATACACAAACACTTTTATAAATGCAGTATGATATGCTTGTGGTTTAATGATATGCTTTAACAAATGCACAGGGCCCCTCAAGCACTTGTATTGCGTCCTTTCATGAGTTGCTAACTCATAGGTCTGGGAAACCTCCTTCGTAGGGTTATGGCCGCAGCCAAAGGGAGTCTTTGCCTCTAAAACAGAATGGGGCTCACATCCTTTTAATATCACCTGAATCTTTATCATCAAATCCACTCAAATCTCACACCGCTCTAGTATAATCAAAATCCTCAATTCCACATAAATCTCGTACCGCTTTAGTATGCTCAATATCATCATATCCATTCAAATGTCACACCACTCTAGTATGCTCAATATCATCGTATCCACTTAAATCTCACACCACTCAGGTATGCTCTATAGTGTGAATAACAACAAACCTCAAAGTTCACAACAATCGTTAATAAGTCTGATATAAGATATTCAATTCACAAGTAATCACATAAATAATAGTTTCATATATGTATCTATGGTAGAAATGTACACAACATTAAATATCAGCATGGTAATCATATTCACACTTACTATATTGGGTAAAGGTCGAGCATTAGGACAACAATGATAATAGTCATATCATGATAACTAATAAATGACCGAATGTCCAACAATAATAATAATCACATCTCATGAATCAAATGACAGATATACAATGTCAATAAGTCAAGACATTCCTCTAGTCCTAACCATCGCCCTACTACTAGGAGACATTACATGTGTCTTTCATATTGTGTATCAAACACTTTACACACTTACAGTTCTCTCCTCGGGACTACCGTGGCCTATAGCATTAAGGTATCGTATCAAGTCTAATAGTTTTCTATGGCTAATTTCTCATTAGCTTATACCTCAGGTACCTGTTTTACCAAACAAATATAAAAAATGTGTTCTTAGGCTTCAAAAACCTTAAGAAAGCCTTATCATATTATTTTTAAGTTATTTGACTGTCTTTTAAACCCATAAAGGCATTTTTGTAATTTACCAGATAAGTTACGCATTTACCAAGACGCCGTTTCTCAAAACTGACCTTAGAATCGGATCCAGAAGGCCCAACAATCCTAAAAATGTTCTATTTATATTTTATTAACACTTTCAAGTATCTATTCCATGCTTTGGGGTATTTTAGTAATTTCATGTATTCATATGAGACCACCCCGAGTCCCTATTTCATTATTCTGATGTCTTATTTGAGCTCCTAGCATCTAGAAATATTGAGAACGCTTCTTTCGGATCATAATTTGACTTTCAATTGCTTAATATAAGTCTAGGGGTATAATTATCATTTTACCAATTTAAGTGGGATCATTATCGAGTCCCAATTTGTCCAATCTGACATTGTATTTGAATTTTAGGCATTCACATTGGTATAACCTTTTCTAAATTTTTAATTAGTCTTGATGTTTCACAATTTAGCATTAGGAGTCTTTTCGTAATTTTTTATATTTAGGTGGGACCACCCTGGGTCCCCGAATGTCCAAACCGACTTTGCCATTGAGTTTGAAATGTCCAAAAACGTTAAGAATGACCAATTTTTCATTTTAATTGCATTTACATTTTAATATATTAAGATGGGGCATTTTTGTAATTTTAATTACCAAGAACTGGTTCAACAGTGAACTAGTTTTGTCCCAAACAAGTTCAAGTTTGAACTAGGCCCAAAATAAATTGGTTAGTCCAATCTGCATAACCAAACAGCCCAAATTCATGCTCAACAACAAAATTCAGTCCACGGCCCAAACCCGCAACCCGGTTGACTGACCCGGGTCAACATTTGACCGACTCGGGTCAACATTTGACCGTTGACCGGTCAGTGTTAACCAATTGACCCGTTGGAGCCTTTTGCCCCCTCAAGCGCCTGTACATCGAAAAATGCCATGTTTGCTCATTTTTCTTCCTATTCTTTATATCTGCTCATTTTACACACTTTAGGACGATTATTCGGCATCAAAGACCATTGGATTCACTCGAAACCACTGACCCACGATTTTTCGGCGAACCATCGCTACTCACTGGTTTTGGCTTTTTCGGTCACCGTTTTCCTTCCCTTTTCTTTAATTCAGTTTCTAGAACACTGTGGAACTCAACCTATTGCCTTAAATTCCTCAAAAACTCGTCAAACACTCAACCCATTTTGAGACTCTCGGTTTCCCATTTTTTCGACCAAGATGATTTTTCCACTTATTTTGTCCATCCCTTTGGGCTATTAATTCTTTTCCCTATGTGCAATCCCTCAAGAGGTGTTGCAGAACTTAAATGAGAATCCCAGTGATTCTCCAACACAACCAACCACATATATACACACATATACATATGCACGTATATATATATATTCATAAATATATATATATATGTATGCTTTCACAGATTCACACACACATAAAACTTGGAAGTAAGGTCCGAATTCCCTACCTCTATCCATTGCCTTGATTTTCTAGAGAGAGAGTAGAGAGAGAAAGCTTAGTGGAGCTCTCATGGCTGCCACACGCACATCTGCCTCGTTCATCCCATCTGTTCCTCTTTCTTTTCCTTTCTTTTTTTCTTTTCTTCTTTTTTTCTCTTTCTTTTCCTTCCATTCTTCTCTAGTTTGGTTCTTCCTGGTCCCGATCTCACACAGTGTGTGTTTTACACACACACACACACACACACACACACTGATACACACACCCACTCACATACACTCAGTCTCTCCCTTTTCTCCCTTTTAACACACATAAACACCCATGAACACACACTCCACTGTCGGCCATAATAGGGAAAGTGAAAGAGTTTTAGTCGCACAAGAAGGGGGAAAAGGAGGTGCTAATTTTTCTTTCTTTCAAGGTCCCATCAAGGCATATCAAATGTCAATTTGGTCCCTTTCCCATGCACCCTCACACACACTAGCACATCCTCTACCACCACCCTATTCCTTGACACTTGCCCATGTTCTAGAAGGTCCCTCATATCTTCTTTTGGATGCCTTGCACGCTTCCTCATACGCCAAGTGGCCAGTTGGCCTTATGCACACATATGCATCCAAAATGAAATTGTCTTAGAATTGCACCAAAATTGACACCTTAGGTAATTTCGATGCTCTAATTCCAAATATGTAGTTCATTTATCCAAATTGAATCGTCTTAATTTTTATATTTATCTACGTTCAGTTCATGATTGTGTAGTCCTGTGACTCACACTAGTTCCCGAATAAATTATCAAAATTTATTTTTAGCCTCTTATAGTCATACTGATGACTTATCAACTCATTTTTGCAATTCTTCTAATAAATTTTCCATTAATTCCCAGTTTAACCTCAGTTTGTGCTTGTAATTTACCAAATTATCTTTTAATGATTTTTAGGGTCCTTACACTGTTATTTCCCAAGCAACTAGCTTTTTGAACTATTACCCTACCTTTCATTACTTGAGTATCCAAGTTTTTTGGGACAAAGAAGTCTTCTAGGTCTATGTAATTTCCATCTTGATTGTTTAAAAAAGGTTCGTTCCCATTTTCTTTAGTCAGATGGTTGAGGCCATTTTACCAAGGTTGAAAGATCTACATATAAAGATAAACCAATGATGGTTCGCATGGGGAGGATGGTGCATGG
Source organism: Nyssa sinensis (assembly GCA_008638375.1). NCBI lineage: Eukaryota > Viridiplantae > Streptophyta > Magnoliopsida > Cornales > Nyssaceae > Nyssa > Nyssa sinensis. The sequence continues at coordinate 16,753,305 of CM018032.1, read as the reverse complement.
GATTGGTGTAAGTTGAGTCTGTGGACTTACATGATGATAGTGATTAATGCAAAAGAAAGTTTATGGGTTCTATAGCTTCTCAATGGTTCCTACAGCCAAGGGGTATATGAGGTTTGGAAGGAAGGGTGGGGGGGAAGGAGACCTTCCTGGAAAAGACCTCTTGTCTTTTTGTTACCAGTTAATGATGGGAAGAGGGAGCTAAAGTTAACTAGCTAGTCTTTTAAGCTCAAAAAATTATTGCGCATGAAAAATGATTTTTTTTTAAGCTGAGGTTATGAGATTTAGGCTTTTGGATATTTTTCTATGTGATTGAACATGTGTAATCATTTGAGCAGTGGAGCTAATTTTAGCACCATTAACATGAATTATGGAAAGCAAGTTTAATACACGTACATATTGTAAAAAAAAAAAAATTATATTCTTTTGTATTAGTGTAGAATTGAAGAGAGCTTACGATGCATTATTTGACTTTGGTACACACGATTACAGATTCTTCCCCAATGTTGGGTTCCCCTTGCCAAACTACGATGAGAGTTTTGCTTTTTGAAGTGTCAATCACATAGGGTGACTAGGCTATATCTCCTCCGTCTACAAGGTGAAAAACTTAGCCTTTTAACACTTACTTGCCTAAACCAAGAAAGATTCAAATATCAATCCATTATCAGCAAAATAAGGCTCAGACTCCAATACCTAAGGTTTAAGAATTTCATATACTCAATCCTCCTTATTCCTAGATGGCAGACTCTTCTTTGTACTTTGGAGGAAGGTACGAGCACCTCTTAGCCCTTGATGCTCTCTCTATCAAGATCCTAAGGGACATCCATCCAATGCATGATTTTTAAAACAATACAGTCAAGTTTGAGCGTGTATTTAAAATCAAGTGCGAGAAATATTGTTATAAAATAGAATGGACAAGATTGTAAATTCATTCCTGTTAACAATATATGTGTATAGTTCTGGGGTTTCCTATATATATGTATAGCTCTAGGGTTTCCTATTTATTTATTTTCTTTTCCTCTTTCTTTCCTTTTCTCTTACATTCCATTTGTATGCTATTTCTTTCCTATATAAAAGAGGACTCTCTCCCTTATAACATAATACACAATACACAAAACACATATACAATATATGTTTACTCTCTCTCACTCTCTCTTTCTCTCCCTCAACATGGTATCAGAGTTAGGTCTAATAAACCTATCTAATACAATATAGTCCTTTGGGTTATTTCGCATCTCTTTCTTTTCTATTTCTTTTCGCTTTTATTTATTCCACCAAATCTAACATGGTTTTAGAGCCATAACCTTTTAATATTCTAAGTTCCAATCCTAAAGTGGTGATTACTATTACCATTACCTTTTCGGCAGTCCCTTCTTTACCAACCTTAGGTGGTGACTTTTATCAACACCAACTCACTATGGTGACTACTATCTCCACTATTGCTCGACGCTACAAATACACTGTCATTACCATCACTGACGGCCACTAGCATCACCAACTACGTGTTATGCCACGTAAGATCTTGCACGTGTTACGTCACGTGTCCAGTATCTTAATTACGTGTTACGCCACTGTAAGCTCTTGCACGTATTACGTCACGTGTCTAGTATCTTCAATTACGTGTTATGCCACGTAAGCTCTTGCACATGTTTCATCACATGCTCAACATGTGTTCCAGCACCACCAACTACGTGTTCCATCACGTGGTCAGCTTAATTAGAATCGGGTACACACTTCCATGCGTCACCATTAGAATCGGCTACACACACCATCAGTTGCGCTTTCATGCGCCGCCTTTAGTTCCAGTTCCAGCACTTCCATGCGCCGTCATTGACTCTATTGAGAGTCTAACTCCACAGCCATGTCAGCATGGATAACATCTACATTTCAGTCACAATGCCAACAAGTCAACTCTCTACTTCCAGATTTTGTTTTCAAACTCAAGTTGGTCTCTGCCATGCCCCCTTGAGTTTGCGAGAGGGTGTTAACAATATATGTGTATAGTTCTAGGGTTTCCTATTATATGTGTATACCTCTATGATTTCCTATTCATTTATTTAATTTTCCTCTCTGTTTCATTTTCTCTTACATTCCATTTGTATGCTCTTCCTTTCCTATATATAGGAGGACTCTCTCCCTTATAACAAAATACACAATACACAATACACATATACAATATACAATATATGTTTACTCTCTCTTAATAATTCCTTTGGACAATACCATTTACTTTCACAACTCTAATAAAAAAAAGTCAATATAATTTTCAAAATAAAAAATATTTATATGTAATTTGGTTGTGAAGCGTAATTTATATATATATATATATATATTTTTTTGCAAATTTGGAAAGACAATAAGAAAAAGTTCTTTCCTTGTAATTTGTTTCTCCCACAAAAGATATGTGTTTAAATTCTCATACTCTTCTGTCCTAGTTAGAAAAAAGAAAGAAAGGAAGAAAGAGCATAATAAGAGAGGAAATTATGACTAAAGCTCATCTTGGAGGGATAAGGTTTTTCTAACTTTTTTTATACAATTTTTTTCAAGATATATTAGTTATATTATTTACTGTTCAAATACTTAATAGCATATATATATATATATATAGTATAACATGCATCCGGCCAGGTGATCATAACAAGAAAAATTGAGATAAAAAAAAAAAAAGTATATTAGAGCGTACGATTGGATCCTGAACCATCATACAGTCGGACGGTCACGATCAAAATATGTGTGCAGCAACATTATATGAGGTGCTGATTCATTGAAAATGATGGAGGTCCAGTCAATCCACATTATAGATATAGACTGCTCCTATATGTTATACTTGTATTATCGTGTTATTAAAGATCAAGACATACATGGTGCCCACATACATTGAAATTTGTAGTAGTCATAGAGGAGCAAGTAAGCTCTTGTAGACCATTAAATGCCGCGTGTCTATATTTATATGGTCTCGTTAGAGTCCAAATTAAGATACATGTACATATAGTATGTAGCTGTCAAGGTAAAAATGTGAAAGTGTTGAGGGTTAGGAACACAAGGTTGATCCACTTGCCACCTGCTTTATTAACATTACTTGTCGACCTAGAAGACGTGAGAATTTGGATCTCAGGTTAGGATTTTGCCGTTCATATATATATATATATATATATATATTTATAGTAGCACGTAATAGTGATCAAAATATCATTTAATATTTAAAATCAGGAAATTATAATAGTTCACTTTTAGTTCTGATGGTTGCAGCGAACTTAGGTGTTGTTGATCTAACTGATGTTTCCATCCAAATTCCAAAGCTTAGATAGAATTTTCTTTTCCCCTCTTCCAAACGGCAAAGGTACTTCCTAGTACCTACTAGATTCAAGAGAAGGAAATACTATTGAAAAAGTTGAAAAAATATTGATAGAAAAAAAAAAAAAATTTAACTAGCTGTGAAAATGAAATAAAATCCAAAAAAAAAACAATAATTTATAAAATTAATTAAATCACACTACATTAAATAAACTTAAAAAGAGTTAGACAGAAAACATTAAGTCAAAAAAAATATATTAAAAGGTAAAGTAAGAATATCATGATTTTACGACCTTACGTGGAGGAACTGAAATACTTGTAAAAGATTCTTTGAGATTTTTGTTTTCTGAAGTTTTTTTGGGATTTCTGACTTGGTCAAAGGCTGTTTGTAAGGATGTCTAAATCTATAGTCATTATTCTGCTCTATTATCAATAAACAAGAAGAAAAAATTAGATCTTTTCTTCTTTAATCGAGCCATGCTAGGTTTATCGATTGAAATCACCGGTTTTGATTCACTACTTAAATTTACGTGGAGTGATTTTAAAAATAAAAATTATTACATTAGATTCTCATCTTTAACTACATAAACAGTTACATTAATTGGTAAGTTATTTCGGTTGCTGAATCCGGATATTAGTATCTTTATCTATTTTGACGTAATCTCTTCAAAAATAGAGATGAATTTATAGAAATGTTATATAATTTTATTTGTTAATTTACGTTTTTAGTTTTAACGCTTATTTAAATTTTAGTTATTATTAAAGTTAAATGTCAAAAAATTACGATGATAATACATTTAGTTCTCTTGTAATACTCATGCTTTAGATTTGAGAAAGTCAATATTCCCCGATTCATGCATTATATGCGTATAAACAAATTTGTGTTATATTTTGATTTTTATTAACAGAGAAAAAAAATATGTGATACATAATAGTATATATTTAACAATGTGTCAAATATTTATCAACAAAATACAATATGCCATAAGAATAATTAATTTTTTTACGGTTTATAACCTTTAAAGTTTCAAAAACCATATATTGTCTGGTTGTTGCCACATTCCACCTCAATTTTTATTCTGAACTTTTTAATAAATTGGTTACGTTTGTATTACAGTAATCTATCTACATATTTTGTAAATTTGTATAATAAATTTTATGTACGTACAATATAAACGTTATATATATCTTTGTCTTCCTTTCACACTAAATCTACACCACATCTCTCTCTCTCTCTCTCTCTCTCTCTCTCTCTCTCTCACTTTTGACCCGTTACCATCTACACTCTACAGCATCTCTCTCACGGCGACCCCACTGATCTTTTTAGTGGAAACGTGAGCTGAAGCAGCGTCTGTTTTAGCGATGAATGGTTTAAGAGAACCTCTCGTCTCCTCTCTCTCATTTCTTTCTCTCTCCGACTCAGTCTCTCTTTCTTGATGAAGCCCTATTTCAACCCCAACCTACCCATATGAGGCAAAAACAAAATGATCAGTCCCAAACATTGATCTCTCTTCTGCAACTATCAATCTCATGATCCGTGGGTTGTTTATTCTCTTCTTTACGCATACCCTTTTGCTCAAAGACATGGGAAAAAAGCATGGAAAGGACGGTTTTCTTTGCAGATCAGAGCTTTAAAGACATGGGTACTTTCTGAAATCTCTTCCAGAAGTTCTCTCTCCTCTCTAACAGCTTCTTTTTGCAGCCTATCTTAAATGAGTTTGTAAGCAAGCAAATCTCTCTGCTGCTGGGCAAATCTCTCTCCATATCTGTCTCCCCGACGTGATTCCTTGTTTGTTCTCTCTCTCTCTCTCTATATTTGTTTCTCTCTCTCTCTCTCCCTAAAAGAGAGATGGATTCTGGAAACAGTGGGAGTATGCAGTCATCGAGTGGTGGTGATGAAGAGTACGATTCACGCGCCGAATCGATCTCAGCTTTCTTGAACCCAACCGGCCACATGGGTCTCATGCCTAACCCACTACAACAGCCCCAGCCACCGCCACCTCTCCACCACCATGCCTCCACCACACCTATGTTTTACCAACTATCTACCTATATTGACCCCCTGTCACGACCTGACCCACCACTTTCAAACCCCAACTCTCTTCTCAATCTCGACATGGTCTGGTGCAAAACACAAAGATCTGAGCCAAATTGCACCGAGATCAACCCCATGCTGGCTCCACCGTCGTCAGCCCAACGGTTTTTCAGCGCTCAAGGCCAATCTTGTGCCCTTCTCACAAGCTCATCACCAACAATTCCATTCCCTCCGATGACAGAAAATCCAACGCCACGAGCTTCATCATCATCAGCTACATCTGATCAGAGTCACAGCCATGCGGTGCGTAACCCAAAGAAACGATCCAGAGCCTCTAGGCGTGCACCAACGACAGTCCTGACCACAGACACCACCAATTTCCGAGCCATGGTTCAGGAATTCACTGGGATCCCAGCACCACCGTTCACATCCTCACCGTTCCCTAGAAGCAGATTTGATCTCTTTGGAACACCCTCCAACGTGAGATCCAACCCCTTGGACGCTTCACAACCACCATATCTTCTAAGACCTTTTGCTCAAAAAGCTCAACCACCACCATTTGTTTCTTCTTCTTCTTTATCATCTTCATTCTTGAATTCTTCTATGGCTGATGGATTTGCTTCTACTAATACTAACAATATCACTTCTGGTTCTGCTAGTAATGCTTCTAATTCATCACCTTCTGAATTAGGCCTTTCGACGCAGCCTCACAGTCTACTTAACATGCAAAACCCAATTCTCACATTTCAGTCTCTCCATCAACCTCCTCCCAAATACCCACTTTCCAATAAGACCAATATCAGCTCGAAAACTCAAGGGTCATTGGAAATTCCATCAAATGATTCACATCTCAAAATGGGTGTTTTGGATGAGTTTGGTTTGAGCCATGGGCATGTTAACACACCGCTTACTGGCCTCCCAAATCTCGTCTCTCCGGATGGAACTGCTTCGAGGAACAACGATAATCCTGTGAGCTGGGGCGACAGAAGAGGGAGTACGAACGATGGAGATGAAGGTCATTTGAGGTCAGTCAATGGAAATTACAATTTACTGCTGAACGTAACAAATGGCAAGTTAAATTACTCGGCGTCTTCATCCAATTTTCACGGCGAGAAAGGGTTGGAACATGTTCGCACTAGAGGTGATGATATGGTGGAGTCCTGGATATGTTCTTCAGATTAGTGGAAATCTCTAATCAGACAAACAAATTGATCATATCATAGAAGAAAAAAAAAATGAAAGACAATGATGGTGTTTATGATCAAACAGGAAAGAGGTTAATTAATTAGCGTGTTTACAATCTTAACCATGACTTTCACAAAAATTTCCAACTTGTGTAAATAATAGTCCATTTTGGTCTTCCATATATGTTATATATGTTTTTACTGATTATATACATACATATATAAGAATGATCATTGTCATGGACTTCTTTCTTTTTGTCTGCTTATCAATATATGTTGCCTTCTTTGAAATAGTAAAATGCTGTTAGTTTGTTTCACATGGAGCTTTTATTCTATTCATGAATTCACATGGCTATGTATGGGTTTGACCACTGTTATGAGAATGCGTTTCACAGAGAGAACCAAATTAGTATTCAAACACGCAGTTCAATTTTATGTTCTTCCTCGTACCTTATCTTCTGTGATTCTAGTCTTATCTATACACTGAGGAAGAAGAATCAAATGTTCGGTTGGCCTGAAGTTTATATATATATATATATATATATATATATATATATATATATAGAATATCATTTTTTTTAAAATGGTGTAAACAAAATGGATGATACGTAGGAGTGATTGGTGGCGAGATTTGGGGAATTGTTAGGCGCCGAAATCTCGTGTTAGAATTTAAATATCTCTTATCTTTGTTTTTGTTTTTATTTTTATTTTAATTTTAATTTTAAATAGATGTTACAATGACACAATTAGCAAATGCCATACTCAAAGTATCGGCGTGATAGTACCTTACAGACATAACTATCATTGCATGGGTCTGCAAAGTACATAGCCATGAAAAATAAGAGCATTTTGCTTTATTTTGCAGAAGATGATTTCCACTCTTCTCTGCTCTCAGTGTTCTGAAAGGTCTCAAGTCGATGTCTTAATGAATAAAATAAATTATAATATTATAATTTAAAAATTTAAGTTTAAATTATTAATATTAAAATTTATAATATTTTATATATCAATCAAATTACTTCTAATTAATCGATATCGATGTTAGATAAGAACATAACATTCTTCCCCAATTAAATAAACCGATAGTATTGTGATTTAAAAGTTTAAGTTCAATTACTCTCCACACAACTTATATGGGATACGAGTATTACATTTTCGACACATTAAAAGAACTCACAATATTATGACTTAAAAGTTTAAGTTCAATCTATTAATAGTAAGATTTCTATTGTCTTATATACGAATCAAATTATCCGTACCCAATTGATGCGCAGTATGAGTATCACATTCTCATCTCTTAGGACTACAAGTTTTTGTGGAATGAATCCAAATTTCTCTTAGCTACCCATTAAACGGATACTCCAAGGGTCTCTACTCTCTAAGAGTCGACTTTGATACCTTTTTGTAGTGCCCCAATCCCTACTATCTTAATAACCTAAAAGTGTCCACAACATTATGTCTGAAAAGCTTAAACCCAAATTATTAGTAACAAGACTTGTAGTATCTTATATACTAATTAAACTACTCCCACCCAACTGATATGATAGGAGTATCACATTCTTTCCCTTTTGGACCACACGTTCTCGTAGGGTCGTCAATCCAAAACTCTCTCATACCTATTAAGTAAACATTTTAGGGGCCATTCTACCCTCGACTTTGATACAACTTTTGTACCTGCTAATCCATCAACTTAAAAAGAGTCCACAATATTATGACTCAAAAGTTTAAGCCCAAATTATTAGTAGCAAAACCTATGGTATCTTATATAAGAATCCAATTACCCCATCCAACCTATGTGGGATAGTATTATTACATTCTTCCCCCTTAGGATTACATAGGGATGATAGTTTACCCCGCCCCACCCTTAATGGGATGGGTATTGGGGTGCTCATAAACTGGGATTGGGTCGAAGTCAGGGTGGGGCCTTTAAAACCTTGTCGGGTTTGAGGGTTTGTCACCTCGCCACGTTTATATATTAATTTTATTTATTTATTCATATACATTATATACATTATATTTACTAATAAACAACACTATATAAAATTAGTTCTAAAGTTTTTTCATATCACACTCATACTATTTTTTCTTGTATTACTTATTTTTGTAATAAAAATTTAATTTATCAATCACAATAAAAGTTTTAACTTAGCTTAAAAAGAATGTATACTAGGGTTTGGGACAAGGCGGGGCAGGGACGGGACAGGGTGGAGTTGAGAAATATAAACAGGGTCGGAGTCGGGATAAACCTCTAAACGGGATGGAGCAAGGGTCGAGAACGGGGAATATAAATGGGGTTGGAGTTAGGGAAGGGCCACCCTGCCCCATTGCCATTCCTAGGACCATATGTCCTCATGTGGTAGATTTAAATTTCTCCTAGTTACCCATTAGGTGGACACTCTAGGTGCCTCTACCCTCTAGGAGCTTGACTCTAATACCACTTTATAAGTGTCCAAAGTCTACTATCTTAACAACTTGAAAGAACCTACAACATTATGACTCAAAAAACTTAAGCCCAAGTTATTAGTTGTAAGGACTACGTACTGATGTCTTATATAATAATCAAATTACCAATCACTTAATTGATGTAGGCCAGGAGTACCACATTCTCTTCCTTACGACCACATGTTCTCGTAGAATGGATCAAAATTTCTCTCAATTGTCCATTAAGCGTACAGCTTTAAGAGCAATACTACTTTGTAAGTATCCAAATCACACATCTTCATGAGGTGAATTCAAATTTCTCCTAAATGCCCATTAAACAGACACTTTATGAGCCTCTATCCTCTCAGAGTTGGCTATAATATTACTTTGTAAGTATCCAAATTTTTTCTAATTGCCCATTAAGCAAACACTCTAGTAGCCTTTACCCTGCCCTTTGGGAGCCGGCTCTAATAACTTTATAACACTCAAGTCCCTTGCCCCAACAACATAAGTTCAAAAGATTAAACCCAAGCTATTAGTAACAAGACTTATGTTGTCTTATATAGTTAATCAAACTACTCCATCCCATACAATTGAGGTGGGATAGAACTTTTTATTTGCTTTTGTTTTGAAGTTTGCATTTTTATAATAATTTTTTTTTTATATTTGCCATAAAAATCAATATCTTTTTTTTTTTGAAAAAAAAAAGAGACTTACTATAGGACAAATATGAGACTGCGTGTAATGTTAGAACAAGTGACAATGACGGGCTGCGAAGTTCTTGGCGGTGTCAAGACTTCGTTCAATTCCATAAAAGACTTGAAACACAGGTCTTTAGTATGACCCTGACGAGACCTTGTACTCCTACTCAAGTGCATAGATGGATCCTATGAAATGCATACATACATACATATATATATATATATATATATATATATATAGAAATATAAACGGATTCGTACATAAAATGTCATAGGATCAAATCAATTTGATGAATAGAAATGCACAAAACCCAGCTTTTGCTAGCACGACGGTGAGGTAAGTTACAAGTTGCAAGGAGACAAGTAAATAACCGAAGCATTTGTTGGTTCACTTTTGTTGACGTGTTGCAAACTAAGATCACTTTTTAGTAGTTGCCTCCGCACCATATCAAATGCTAGAGCCTAAAAAACATGGGTATTTTAATAATCAAAAGGCAATCTTGCCCCAGTCCATCCTCTCAATTTTTTTTGGTAATCCAAAACGGCCTCATCAATTGCAATCATTGGTCACTGGGCTGATTATAAATTGAAGTTTCTAATACAATTATTTTGTATAATCTTGCATTTGTGGAGAAATTGAACCAATGACTTGATACTTTTTAAATACTTATATATTGATTTATTGTGTCACTTGAGTTACCATTGGAGTTGTCCTCTCTTAGTTGATTGAGCTAGATAAAATATATATATATATATATAAAAAAAAAAATTATCGAATCCTCAGTACAATAACTTTAGAAGCTTGGAAAGTTGAAACCACTCAACTCAACTCACCTGGATAACAATTTATTGCAACTGCAGAAGCTTGAGGTTGGGCTCCCATTAGAACTAATAAAGCCACACACACACAGCGTAGCATGTGTAGTAAATGCTTGACGAAAGTTACGCTTCCTTTAACTCTAATTAGCATTTGATTTTAAAGATTACTCAATTTTAGTGTGGGTGTACTTTGTAAAGAAATGCACAGCTTAATTCAAAACTAAGATTACTGTAATACAGCAGTAATGGTGATGTTACAGAGACTTGTAAGTATATCACCTCGAGGACCCGTTGAGGTGTTCCTGCATTTGACATCTGCTCCATCTACAGTGATGTCAAGAGAAGTTATTTCAAAAATCCGTGCATTACAGAAAAAAAATTTGAGTGATAAGTAAATGAAAAAGAGTTCGATGTACATAAATGTTGTCATGCTGATAGAAAATGATTCAATGTCCATATATTTGATATTTAAATAGTGCCCAACATTTAGATATGTTGTCATGCTGATAGAAAATGCTTTAATATCTAAATATTTGATGTTTGAATAGTGCCCAACATTTAGATGGAGTGATGTTCCTTTTCGTGGGTTGCACTAAGGAAATTCACTTCATATGAGTGTTTGAGCACAAACATTTGGACATTTAAACATTACTCTATGCTGATACTCTATATGATGTGACGGCATTTTATAATTTTAACTTTATAAAAAATTTCATAGGCATCCCATAAAATATTGAGATAAACTTTCACATTGTGTGATGGGCTCATGGATTAATTTCTTGTCAATTAGGGTTAAGGGTATGCCTAATTTAACTCCAACAATTACTAACACATGCTATGCTCTATCTAGGATTTGTTTGGATATGTTATGTATTCAAATTTTGCATTTGCATTTGTAAAAATTACTTCATATGAAGTAATTAATTGTTTGTTCAAAAATATTTTTGTAATACAATAAATTTCACGTGAATCACACAAAATATGAACTTGATAAAGGTCATCACATCCAATAATGATTATATGAAATAATTTCTCGCATTAGTCCTGTTAACGGTATACCGCTATCATATATGTTATTTAAAGAAAACAAATTAAGGGACTTAAATGTTCAATTTAATTTAGAAAGCTTCAATTTTAAAATTGTTTTTCCAGAACATATATAAGGACTGCATGAGATTCAAATATCACTTTGAAATTGTTTAGTAACTGCATAGTAAACTACCCAATTGAATACATGTATGCATATTATTATTTATATAGAAAGAGAGGCCAATAACAAAACGGGTAATCTTTACAGCAGTGCTGATCCATCTTAAAGTCGGTAATCTTTTTCATCCCACTGATTGATAGATCATGAACTTTTTCACTTCAATTATAGATTCGCTCCACCTTTGGTTTAAATTTAGAATGATGAGAGAGAGACAGAGAGTAACTTTATTTTCAAAAATTTGAAATCGCTTTTCTGATGGAGGGACATGACAACTATGTGGTTGTGTGAAACTTTTTTAAGTAAAAGGGGGAAAATTTGCTTCTCTTGATTTTTTCGCTGTCCTTCAAATAAGTGTGTGTTTGCGACTCTCTCTCTGTCTCTCTCTCTATATATATATATGGGATATGATTAGCCATGGGATTTTGGGAGATTTAGGGGCCAGGCCTTTGAGAGAGAGAGGGCTTGGTGAACTTTGTCATTCTTTTAGCATCAATGCTGGCCCATGCCAGTGAATAACCCTGGTTCTTGGCAATGATGGCTGCTGTCTCTCACTCGGGACTCACTCCTCACCCTTCACCTCTATGCCAGTGATGGGGCATAGAAAAGGCTGATACATTAGGGCAAAGACCTCTCTCTCTCTCCCCCTGCATGCTCTACAATTTTTGAGCCGGAGCTTAAAAAAGCTATTGAGCTTTTGGGGCATCCCCATCAAAAGATTTGCACCATCCCTTCATTAAAGGCCATACCCTGATCACTTGCAAAAGCATATGTTTAATTAATTGGGCGACACAGAAGACAAAATAAAGTTTTGCTATATAGCATAGAATGTTGGAGGTCATGATGAAGACTTTGTCCTTTCACAAATACTTTTCATATTCTTACTATTTTTATTGTTTTTATATTATTTAAGTTTCTCACCTTAAAGACCCTAAAAACAACTTTTCTTCAATCAAGGATAAGACTGCATTAACTCTACTCAAGCATATTGTGGGTATTCTAATTATTTTTATTATGTTTTATAGAATAAATTACACTGAACTCTTTCTCGATTTCTAATAATTGTAAATAGAATTTTTAAAGTTTCTAAAATTATACAGCATTCCCTAGTCAAAATTGTTTTCCTAACGACGTTAACTGAAATTGAAAATTTACCATACTATCCTTGTTCCTTTATAAGTTTTTTAGGGAAAAAAAAAAACTAAATTAAGAGAAATGACTTTGATACCCACCAATCTACAGTTCGATCTGTCACTAACCATCTCATCAGTCCACGAGGTTTGGGGAAAGGATTAGGAACTTTGTTTGGAGAGAGAAAGAGTTAATGCTCATAGTCCTTCAACTTCATTGCAACCCATCTCACGCTCACGATTGATTTCTTAGCCCGTTCTCATGTTCAATCGTTGGAGGTCATTAGTTCATTTCGATCTTGGCTTGGAAGATATATCACGTATGGTTTATGCTTTCATGGGACAATGGGTTTTTGGGGTTTTTATATCAATTTTGGTTGCTGTTGAGAACTTGATAAAAGAAAATAGAAAAGCAGAGAACTAGAAAACAGAGAAGAAGAAGAGGAAAAACTATAGTAACTTGTATTGAAAATTAACTGAATGATCTTGATACAAGTGCTTTACACGTACTTATATAGAGATGAAACTAGTAACAGAAAACTCTCAACTGTCAACTGGCTCATTCTCTATTTTGCCCTTTTTCATGTTTAGACTTTAATTCCATATCTTCTATTTTTGAGGCTATATTCCAACACCCCCCCTCAAGATGAACATGAATGTTAAAGGATGTTCATCTGCGAAGAGTATGATGAAAAGGTAAAGAACCAAGTGGTTTTGTAAGTATGTCTGCCAACTGTAGTCTAGATGGAATGTAAAATAGTTTGATGAGGTTTTGCTGCAGCTTTTCATGAAATAAGTGACAGTCAATTTGAATATGGTTCTTTCATGCTGAACTGGGTTTGAGGCTATGGACATTGCAGACTTGCTATCAGTGTACAACAAAATTGGCTGGGAATGAGTGATCACTAAATTGCAGTGCATAAACCAGCCATTGGACTTCACATGTTGTGTCTGCAAGGGCTCGATATTCTACTTCAGCAAAGGATCGACTTATAGTAACTTTCTTTTTGGACTTCCATGAGACCAATGAGTCTCCCAAAAATACTGCAAACCCTGTGACACTTCTCCTTGTATTTATGCATCCTACCCAATCACTGTCGGAAAAAGCCTTGAGTTGCAATTTTAATGATGTTGAAAGGAATAAGCCCTGACCTGGAGTGGCTTTCAAGTACCTTAATACTCTAACTGCTGCTAGATAATGACTGACAACAGGCTTAGCAAGGAATTGGCTGAGGACTTGAACTGAATATGCAAGGTCTGGTCTTGTAAGTGTTATGTATAGGAGCCTCCCAATGAGTCTTCTATAGGCTGATGGATTTTCATACAAAGTAGAATCAGTGGCTGTGAGTTTTAAATTGGTCTCCATTGGAAAGGCAACAGGCTTTGCACTAATTGTTCCCACGTCTCGAAGAATTTCTAGTGCATATTTCCTTTAGCAAAGAGAAATGCCTACTTTAGATCTTGCTATTTCTAAGCCAAGGAAACATTTCAGTGGCCCCAAGTCTTTTATAATGAATTGATCATGCAGAAATTCTTTTAGGAGTTGAATATCCTGTAAGCTATCACTGGCTAGTAGCACATCATCAACATATACTAACAATGCCATGAAGGATGTTATGGATTTCTTTATGAAAAGAGAGCAGTCAGAAGTTCCTTGAGTGAAACCATAGCTAATGAGGGCAGTAGACAATTTTTCAAACCATTTTCTAGATGCTTGCTTGAGGCCATAAATGCTTTTCAAAAGATGACAGACCTTATTTTCTAGATTAGGCATTTCAGGGGGCAGCTCCATATAAACTTCTTCTTGTAAATCACCATGTAAGAATGCGTTGTTTACATCCAATTGATGAAGATGCCAGTTTTTAATTGTAGCAACAGCAAGTAATAGTCTAATAGAAGTCATTTTTGCCACAGGAGAAAAAGTATCAAAAAAATCCAAACCCTTTTATTAATTATAGCCCTTTGCCACTAATCTAGCCTTGTGCCTTTCTATCTTTCCATCAGCTTTATACTTTACTCTAAATACCCATTTACAACCAATAGTCTGTTTATTTTTAGGTAAAGTAACAAGGTTCCAAGTTTTGTTTAACTCCAAAGTATCAATCTCATTTTTCATAGCTTTTTTCCATTCAGGAAGTTGTGCAACTTGTTTTTAAGATTTAGGTTCTGGAAAATTTGAAATTGAAGCAAGAAAAGATCTATGGGAATTAGATAGTCTACTAGCAGATAAGAAAGATGAGATAGGATATGAATTACCTTTAGAACCATCTGTAGAAGAAGTGAGAGGTGTTGCATTTGAAGAAACATTGCTGTAATAATAGTCCTGCAAAAAACTAGGTTTCTGTCTAACTCGAGAAGATTTTCTTCTGTTTGGACTATTGTTAGGTTGATCATGAGTCATGGAGATATTTGGATTTGTGTTTGGTAAGGATTCATCGATAGACAGAGTTGAATCCCTTTGGTTGGGAACAACAGCTGGATTGTTAGAGCAATAGTCTGGGCTATATGAATGTTCTGATAAAAGGAACAAAAAAGAATGAGTATGAGAATCTGGAGGGACTGCTTGAAATGTAAAAATATTTTCATGGAATGTAACATTCCTTGAAATGAAAATTTTGTTGCTATTGAGATCCATGACTTTATAACCTTTGATATCAGAAGGATATCCAAGGAAGACATACTTTGTAGCTCTTGGATCGAATTTTTGTTTGTGATGTTGCGATGTAGATGTAAAACAAAGGCAGCCAAAAACCTTTAGATGAGTAAAATTTTGGTATTTTGTTAAACAACATTTCATAAGGTGTTTTATTTTTGAGAAGTTGGGTAGGAATTCTATTTATTATATGAGCAGCAGCTAGTACACAATCACTCGAAAAAGATAAGGGGATATTAGCTTGAAACATTAAGGCTCTAGCTGTGCTGATTAAGTGTTGATGTTTCCTTTCAACTACTCCATTTTGTTGTGGAGTTTCTACACAACTTTTTTGGTGTAAAATTCCATTTTCATGATAAAAATCATTTATGAAAAATTCTGGTCCATTATCAGACATTACTATTTTGATAGATGTATTGAATTGAGTTTTTATCATGTTGCAAAAATTCTTGAGTGTGAAAGAAACTTCAGAATTGGTTTTAAGCATATAAACCCAAGTACATCTTGTAAAATCATCAACAATTGTTAGGAAGAATTTAAAACCCGTGTAAGAAATTATTGTTAATGGACCCCATATGTCACAATGTATCAAATCAAAACTTTTATTAGAATTGGTATGAGATACAATAAAGGGTAACTTTCTTTGTTTTGCTAATGGACATACATCACAAACATTTTGAGAATTGATAGAGATTGAGGGATCTAATTGCTTGAGAAGAAGTAATCTAGAAGAGGATGCATGGCCAAATCTGTAATGCTAGATATCTAAAGAATTTTGCGAGACAACAAAAGCAAAAGAGACTGAGTTAGATTTAGATGTGTGGCAGGAAGAAGCCTTAGGAGCAGCTTGCTGTAAGATGTAGAGCCCTTGTTTCTCAAATGCAATCCCAATCATCTTCTTCAGGGATTGGTCCTGTAAAAGGCAGTGAGAATGAGAAAAGGATAAACAAATATTAGAACATTTAGTGAGTTTAGAAACAGATAGAAGATTAACAAAAAAAGAAGGTACACATAGTACATTTGATAAGAATATTTGATTAGAGAGACAGATTGTGCCAATATGAGTGGCTGGAACTTTTTGACCATTAGGTAGGTTTATGGAAGTATCAATATTCTTGGGAGGAAAGCAATATAATAGTGGTGAACAGATCATATGATCTGTTGCACCAGTGTCGAGAATCCATTGATAATTGGATTTTGGAGAAAATGAAATAGGATTATAAGAGGCATTACCAGAGAAATTTGAAGATGTAACAAGATGGCAAGATTGCAATGAAGGGATATTCTGATCATTTATAGAGGACTGAGAGGTATTGGCAAGAGCTATGAGTTTATTAATTTCTTCGGTAGTTAAAAGAAAACCTTGGTTCCTCATTATTGGTTTGATTGCAGACCTCAGTTGAAATGGCATTATGAGCAGAGCAGTGTCGTTTCCCTTTTGGTCCAGCCCAACCAGGGGGATAACCATGAAGCTGAAAGCATTTTTCAATGGTATGTCCATTGTATCCACAATATGTGCAATGAAGTGAAGCGTTCTTAGATTTTTCTTTTGAGAACTGAGATGAAGAAGTTCGCATCAATGCATGTGTTTCAGTAGGAACTGAATTACTAAGCTGTCTTTGACTCTCTTCTTGAAGTAACAGAGAAAACACTTTGGCAATGGTCGGTAATGGGACAGCAAGAAGTAGTTGGCTTCTAACAGAAGCATAGGAATCATTCAAGCCAACAAGAAACTTCAAGACATAATCAGATTGTTGTCTTTGCGGTAAGAAAGTGAAAAGATTACATGTGCAAGATGACATTTTCCCACATGTACAAGTAGGAAATGGACGATAGCTTACATATTGATCCCAAAGTGTTCTGAAGGCACTGAAATATTCAGTAATTGAAGAAGATCCTTGATTTATACAACTCAAGGATTTCTCAAGGTGAAACACTCGTGGCCCATCACTCCTCAAATACCGAGTCTTCAATTCATTCCGAAGATCCAAGGCTGAAGTGACATACAACAAACTGTTTCTGATATCCTTGGAAATGGAATTAATCAACCAAGAAAGCACTAAATTGTTTGCACCTAACCAAGCTGTGTGTGCAAAAATTTGAGTTGTAGAAGGTGAAGTAATCGAACCATCAAGAAATACAGCTTTATTCTTGACTGTCAAAGCTATAACAATTGATCAGCTCCAGGCAACATAATTGTTTCCATCGAAGATCTTTGAGACTAGAAGAGCACTTGGGTTATCACTGGGATGAAAGTAATAAGGGCTGGAAGAATCATCTGATGGATTGGGATTTTGTCGAGAAGTTGTGGAACTTTCAGAAGCCATTTCAAGAATTGAAAAGAAAACATAGATTTTACGAAACTGTGTAAAGAAAGGGTTTACGAGATTTTGAGAGAGAATCGATTCACTACAAGATCGTGTAGTGCAGAAAAAGAAAGATCAAGCTTCAGAAATATTTGCGAAAATTCTAATCTAATACCATGTTGAGAACTTGATAAAAGGAAAATAGAAAAGCAGAGAACTAGAAAACAGAGAAGAAGAAGAAAAGGAAAAATTATCGTAACTTGTATTGAAAATTAACTGAATGATCTTGATACAAGTGCTTTACACGTACTTATATAGAGATGAAACTAGTAACAGAAAACTCTCAACTGTCAATTGGCTCATTCTTTATTTTGCCCTTTTCATATTTAGACTTTAATTCCATATATTCAATTTTTGAGGCTATACTCCAACAGTTGCTAATAGTGAGTGTTTTCGGCTTCAAAATCTCCAAACTAGCGTTTATAGGTTTGGAATTTAACTTTGGGTAATCACCACAAGGGACTGGGTGATCGTAGAAAATGTAGGATGAAACTCCATCGCTTGGGGAAAGATGATGTCTTGTATTATCCAATGATGATTTAGTGATACAAACTCTAAGATACATATAGTTTGAAGGTTGAAATGATGGGTTTGATGAGGCTAGAAGCCATGAAGAATAAAAAATAAATAAAAAGAAAAAAGAAGGAACAAACATCATTTAAGATATTTCAAGTCTTAGTTCATCACTTGATTTGCATGTCCCGATGTGAAGCAGATCGCAACCAAAAATAAACCAACATATATGATTGTCAATAACATGTAATTTGTTAGACCGTTAGATCGCTACTCTCCAAACAAATCGATCATGGGAAAAAATCCCAAATCGATCACATGAACCCAAAAACCAAATACAAGTCAATCGATTACCCCATCTGATCATCATTTACCTTTTTTATATGTTGAAGTATAATGTCACACCTCGAGGTCTGAAGTCATGACTTAGAGTTAATGAAACCCCAAATAAAAGTTTACCTTAGTCTAGTTACTTAAAAGTACAAACCATTTTTTTTAATAAATATAAATGACTCGTTTCCATTTTATACTTATTCATTTAATTCTTGTCAAACAAAATAATACTTAATCAATGTTAGAAAAATTAACTATTCTGAATAATATCAATATGGTCATTGGATCAAAGCCATCTAACTACCTATATACAATTCCATTCATACATACTTAAATACAATAAGAAGGGTACATACACCTTGTACATGAATACAATCCTCACAATACATTCAAGAGACCATAACCCATCCCATGACAAGGTAAAGTTGCATCAATGATCCTATGTTCCTGCATGCAAACTACCATATTGAGTGATAGAGGTGAGCATTCTCTTGCTTAATAGAGTTTTTCAAAACATACAATACATGAAAAAAGCCAATGTAACTCCTAAAATGACAGTTCATAAAACAAACATACCATATCAACATACAATATTATCATCAATTAATAAATAATACTATGTTAATGTAACAATCCGTATTTTTACGTAATATCAAATAATATAAATAATGCATCTTAATTAATTATGTAAAAGAATGAGCTAGAAAATTTTTAGAACATTCTAAGTTCGTTTGGATACATAAAATGCTAATAATGGAAAAGCTGTCATTTTGCTGCAACATCAGGACTACGAAAATATCGTAGCTGAAGAACACTATATTGAGATTTAAAAAAGGCTTAGATATATCATAATAGTTATAAGATATTTTTATGATGAATGGGAAGGACTAAAATGTGCATTATGAATAAAGAAAAGAAATAATAAAAAAGGGGCAAACTCGTAAATAACCAAAGATCAGGTTTTGCCTTTATAAAGACTAGCCCACTACACATAACTCCATTTCTCTATTCACGACTGGGAAAAAAAGGGAGCTTAGGGTTTCTCTTTATTTTCTCTACATCCTTTTGGATTTCCCTTATGTGGGAGACGGAATTAACACTAAGGTTACATAAAAGATAAAAACTTCATGACTCAGTTTAGATATTACATCTTGTACAATATTATCGGTAGATATTTAGTGTTGTCTATACTCATTAATAACGAACAACCACCAACTTTAAGATGAGTAAAACTTGTAGATCTATATTTTCAATAAAGATATCTAAATTCAAGAACAAAGATATAGAAGTTATAGCTTGTAAAGAAATAGCAATAAATGTCATAGAGAATCTCTATTTATAGCCCTCAAATGAATATTTCTAATAGATTTCAAAATAGAGTCATTCTTCTATTTTTCATTGGTTCAAAATTTGAATCTCGGACTGCCATATCGACAAAAATAGTTGACTGGTTTCACCAATCAGTCAACTGGATGAAGATCCAATTGATTATTCAGCTCAACTAATTTGTCAAAAGGGTTTCAGGTTCATGTATTCAAGAACAATCAGTTGACTGATTCTAAGAGTCAATCTACTGGTCATTGTACACTATTTTTGCCTTTGAAAGTCAGTCGACTAAATCATTTAGTTAGTTGATTGGTTTATATAGTAGGTTCAGGCTGTATATAAAAATAGTTACTCAATCGGCTGGTTCTTAGAAATAGTCGACTGATTTTGATAGTGTAGAAATAAGGCATAAGAATCAATCGACTGGTTCTTGGAACTGGTTGACTAGTTTTGAGAATTTAGGTCTTCTTGCTTATTTTTTATAGTGTTCGTTTTCCAAAACCTTTGATCTTTCAAAACTTGAAGTGTTGAAAAATCATTAGGATTGGTTCTAGTTGATCATTTTAAATATTAAGAGCTTAAGCTTCATGATCAATCTAAACTTAAATTCACTTAAAACTCAAAATAAAGAAAATAAAAAGTCTTCTCATGACTTGTCTTCATTCATTGGGCTTGAGTGTGTCCATTTTCTCGAATCATCATGACAGCACCCCACTTGATTAGAATTTGAATTTAAACCTTGTGCTTTGAGTGGAGTTCTTTTGCTTGATGAACTTTTTCATTTCTTAGTCAACAATCTTTTTTGACTTAGATGACCTATTTGCATTGTCACTAGGTAAAACATTAGTCCACATGGGCAATGCCTTGTTATTATCAAAATTACAAAGACGCCCTTGGTGGAAAACCCTTAGGGCTAACATGTTTTATTAGAATAACTAAAATATAATCATGTACACTTTGATATCCCTTGATTTTAGAGATTCAAATACATGTATCATCCTAAACACCATAGATACACATATCAAGAAAACAACATTCTAAGCCTTAGGGATATATACTTCAGGTGTTTTAAATGGGAAACTAACTACCTAAACCATAGGGATATACACAACGAAATCTCAAATAAGAAACCAACTATGTGATATTCTATCTAGTACACCCCTTCAAGCTTATGGGTCTACTAAAAACCATGAGCATGGCCTTTAAACAATAAAAATGTGTCGTCAAAAATCCTTTGGTAAAAATACCAGCAACATAGTCAATTGTATGAATATACCAGACATAAAGATCCTTGTTAACAACCTTATCATGAACATAAAGGAAATCTACTTCAATATGCTTGGTTTTGCATAAAACACCAAATTGGAAGCCTATGAAATAGAATTATTGTTATCACACCATATAACTAAAGAATTGGAAAGAAAAATCCAAAGATCTTAAAATAAAAATCTTAGCCATGAAATCTCAGCAGTCGTGTATGCTAACTAACGATACTTAGATTCTGTACTCGATCAAGACATTGTAGATTGATTTTCAGTACTCTAAGAGATTGGTTTGTAGCCAAGATAATTGCAAAAAACACCTGTTTAGTGTCTATCAACCGAAAAACCAACATAATCAGCATTCGAGAAAGCCTCAATATTAAATGACACAAGACAAAAATAGAAAACCATGATTAATGCTTCCCTTAAGATATTGTAATATTCATTTTACAACAGTTCAATGGACCAATGTAGAATAGTGCATAAATTGACATACCTAGTTAATAAAGAATGCTAGGTCTAAATGTGTAAGACTTAGATATTTTAGGGCACCAAAAAAATTTATGATATTTTAAATTGTTTGAAAGAAACTCACCATTAAAGATATTTACAACCAGAGGCATAGGATGAGGTATGATGGAAAAGATCGATAACATATCAAATTTGAGTAAGGAACATGTGGTCATTAAAAAATATAGTTTCTAAACCAAGAAAGAAATACAAAAGCCATAAGTTTTTCGTGGGAAATTGTGATTGTAGAGATATAAGAATCATTATTTTTGATGATGAGAATTTCATCAATGTAGATTAACAAGAGAACCAAGATTTCATTATGATGGCAAGTGAAGAATGAGTAGTCGGCTGTGGATTGAATGAACCCTAATTCAATAAGATAGTCAGAAAACATTGAAACCAAGCATGTGGGGCTTGTTTTAATCATAATGGGAATGATGCAAATGATAGACATGATTGGAAAAAATTGGATCTGCAAAACCTTTGGGTTGTCTCATATATACCTCATTGATAAGGTGGATATGAAGGAAAACGTTATAAATGTCAAGTTGTCAAATTTTTTATTTTAGATTGATAGTAAGAAATAGTATAGTATGAATGGTGGAATGTTTCACAATTGGACTAAAAGTTTTTGTGTTATCCAGACTTTTTTCGTGATGAAATCTGTTTGCCAAAATTCGTGTTTTGTATCTTTCTATAGACTCATTGGACTTACATTTAATCTTGGAAACTCATTTGTTGGATAGAATGTTCATGCCCTATGTAGGATGCACAAAATACCAAGTCCCATTATTTTGGATACCATCAATCTTAGAACACATAACAATATGTCATTCTGGACACTTTTGGGCTTGACTGAAGAATGATGGTTCCATAGGATCAGAAGAAAGTTATATGGTGAAGGCATATCTGGGGTTAGGTTCTCGAATGCCAATTTAAGCATGGGATGGGTATAGACATTATTAATAATAGTATCATAGATTTGGGAATGAGGATTTTGACCAATGGTATGGTAGGGGCAAAAGTAGTGTGAACATCTAGAGGTGATAAAGGAGGTCTAGGCGGTTAAGGAGATAAGGGTGAAAAAGGGATTACAATACATGGGGATTTTGATTCCACGGATGGAGTGATAACAGGGCCAGGCAGAGAATGCTTCATTGGAAAAGAAGACTCTTAATGGTGATGTGATAGATAAACTTATCCAAATTCAATGTCAAGCCATTTATACCCTTGATGGTGTCACGACCTAGAACCCGTCCTATACGGATTAGGGGTTCGTGATCGGCCACCAAGGCCTCTCAATAATCATAACACCATTCTAATTACTATTTACGCAGCGAAATAAATTTTACTCTTTTCACATCCATAAAGTAGGCTTAATAACCTAGTCAGTGAATTAAACATTGTTTTTTGAAGGATACAATTTCCACACCACCATACAGTTAAGTTGTATAATATTACACCATCTAGATTCACAAAAAATCAAAAACCCTCTAGTCTATCTTTGGTCAATGACTCATCAAAAGAACTCGCTTCATCACTTAAGCACTTATCCTGCATCATCTGAAAGCAAGTTTGTTTAGTCCTTACCTGAAAACATAGTAAACACCTATAATGAGCTCGGTGGCTCAGTGATTCCATAACATGCCAAGGGTTTTAAAATTACTATGTAGTACATTTTGAAATGTCTATACTCATATGGAATTAGAATATATCATATCAAAGTATAACAGATCAGAAAATAGTGTCGAAGTCATTTTCAATAAATCTCAAATCAATCACAGTCGTAAATCAATAATCGATAACATAGTTCAATCATAATAATGATTCAATAACATAGTTGGATAACAATGGTTAGTGTTGTAATTCAAACATGGTTCAAAGACATTTTTAATATCAATAGTCATAGTCAAATCAACATCATGGTTCAATCATAGTTCATATTCGATATTCATAAAAGCTCAAATCATTAAAATTTCTCTTCTATGGCCAGCAAATTAGAACCTCGCTGACGAAGATTGATATTCAATAGTACCACTAATATACCCCGTGGTAGGGTTCGATAATCTCACAATCAATTCAATAATGACTAATCATAGAAGATTCTATGGCCAGCAAATTAGGACCTCACTGACTGAGATCAATATTCAATAATACCACTAATATACCCCATGGGCAGGGTTCGATAAAGTCACAATCGATTCAGGAGTCACCAATCGTAGAAGGGTGGTGTATTCAAAATATCAAAATCATACCCAAAATCAATAACCTTAATAAAAAACTCAATTATTCGAATAAGAGTTTCATATTTAGTCTTTAGTTAAAACAGTTCAGAAATCTGTAATAAAATTGTATAGTGTCATGAGTATCTTACAAAACATTTTTCTTAGATCAAGGGAAGAAAATATAAATATCAAAGGATCATTTAAAACATGCACTAGGCATAATGTATCTATTACTAAAGGCTATAAGGCAATATACATTGATAAGTCATTCAAAACGATATCAATTAAAGCATGTCTATTATCAAGGTCGTAAAAGAGCCAATATTTATTTTTATGATAAAATTTACTTTAGACATGGCATGAAAATACTCATAAGGCATTAGATATCAAAGTCACATAAGAGTTCAATATTTACATGTATAACAAAAATCCACCTCAAGCATGACATGGAAATACTCACCTAAAGTCCCAAAAGCTTAATCCATAAATCCTTCTTTAAACGAGGGTCCCTATAATCACAATTCAAAGTCCTCTTACTTTCTTGTTTAAAGCATCACACAATTCAACTGTTAATATTTGAGCTCATTCTATTCCAATTACCCTTCTCCCGTAGCTTCATTAAGTCTTAAGGACGCGTTGATCATTTTTTAGTTTGTTACCAGGTCTTATTTTTCTTTAGAGGATGTTACCATTAGGTCCAGAGTGTTGAAGATAATTGGTTTAGGCTTTTCTAGATCTACATTTTCGTTCCTATAGTTTATTTTAAGCCTAGGGATATTTTTGTAATTTTAGGCATCTATGTGTCATATTTTTTTGTACATCCTTTGCCGAAATGGACTTTACCGTTGAGTCTGGATCGTCCAAAATAGTCAAGATGGACTATCTTTTATATTCAATTGGCCCCCGGTATCATTAAGGGTAAAATGGTAATTTACATTTTACATGTCTTAATCTTTGGGATATAATCTCACAAATTGGACTCCGCCATTGAGTCTAGAATGCCCAAAAATATTGGGTTGCACTATACTTTTTATTTTAATTGGCCTTCACTTGACTTATTTTTTACCTAAGGGCATTTTAGTAATTTTTTATATAATTAAGGGATTTAAAATTAATATTTAATTAATTTTTGGGTCATTTCATAATTAATCAAAACTGTTGGGGTCATTTTCTAATTAACAGAGGGTTCTGGGGGTCCAATTATAATTTTAGAATCTAGTGGGGGCCAAAACATAATTTTTGAAAACTAATTAAATAAAATCAATGGGTTTTAAGTGAACCGGCCCAAACTGTGCTTAACCAACCGGTTCAGCCAGTCCACTATGTCACGCTGACGTCAGCCCTAACCCTTTTTTTTTTTTATTTTTATTCTTTTTAAATCAAAATGACGTAGTTTTGATTTAAAACCAAACCTATTTTAAAATAGTGGGTCAAGACCCGACCCGAGATCTGGCCCATGACCCGACTCATGGATAGTCATCGTCTTCCTCATCACAACGGTCACTGCTCATCTGAAACCCTAGAAATTTTTCTTTCTATTTCGTGAGTTTTAAGGCCTTATCTTTCTCTGCTTTTAATTCGATTCTTCTTTGGGGAGCCAAGGAAAGGTTTTGGTGTTGGTTTAAAGGTCTTGAATCCGACTATGGAGTTCAATTGAACTCCATTATCGTCTTACATGTAACTCCATCGTGTAGCCGTGTTTCTTGATGGTTTTGCATGATTTTCGTTGGGCCGTGACCCTCTTCCTATGGGGTTTCAATTCGTGTTCAAAAAAATTGGGTTTGAGGCCTTATTTGATGGAGTTTGTTTTTAAACCCCAAACTGTTCAAGGTCGGAACTCACTGGTTCTAAGGCCATTCTTAATGATTCCTTCTATTTTGTGATCCTCGTGGATCCTACTTTCATTTCCAAACCTCTAATTCAAGTTTTGGTTCAGTTGAGAACTGACCCATTTCTCAAGCTTTAACAATGGTGGTCAGTTTGCATGTGGGGTTTTTGGGGTCCCTCGGGTCCTTTTTTAGCATCTAAACATCTTAACAACATCAAACAAGCTAATTAAAACAAAAAAGGAAGGAAGATATTACTGTTTAAGCTTGCACCTTAAGTCCCCTTCTTTCTCTCTCTACTTCTTCCTTCTTCTTCTCCACCCCAATCTCTCTCTAAACTCACATGCACACACTCACTTTCTGTCACACGCAACAGACCCATGTATATATAGATACACCAACATATTGTGTAAGGGTGATGTGTTGCATGTATTGTCATTGGTTGTGTTGGGTGGTGGGTTGGGCTTTTATATGAGATATATGTATTTCTTGTGCAATATACAACACAAATGCACTAGCAGCCAAGCTGGTTATTTTTTTAGTTTTAAAATTCTTCCCTCTTTTTGGTCTTGGGATTAAATCCCTTGGCCAACACTTTTGGCCATTTTTCAAACATATCTCTCCATATGCCTTGTTTGGCATCACCCTATTTCCCCTTTCTTCTTTTATTTATTTTATTTTATTTATTTTGTAGTCTTTATTATCCCCGTTCAATCTCCTATAATGTTTTATTTTTCTTTTGTAAAATTTCTAATACCAAATTAATGACTTAATTTCTCAGTAAACGGGTTGGGCGTTACAGATGGCGAAGAGAATAACCTAAAAAGATACACATTTTCAATTGAAACTCAATTTTGTTCTTATTATAGAGCAAAGATAAGGAAAACTAGCACACCCAAATTTGGTTAAAAATGAGTAATTAAGAGAGCGGTGAAATAATTTTTTACATGGGGAGACATGGTAAGGCCTTTTGCTAAAAGCCGATTAGTAAGATACACAGACATGTTAAATGCTTCAACCCAAAATTTGGAGGAAAGTCCAGTTTGGGACAAGAGAGTAAACCCAATGTCTACAATTTGACGGTGTTTGCATTCACACATGATGATTAATTCCATCATTAGAAATATACTACTTAAATTCATAATGGTTATACTCATCTCTAAGACACACCATAATGTTTGATTTGGAAAGATTTGATTTTACATGAGAAAATGTTCTCAACATAATTCTTAAACTTAATAAAATAAGTGAAAGTTTTATATTTGAATCACATAAGAAAAATCTAAGAGTATTTAGAAAAAACATCAACCAAAAAAAGAGATAATATTTTGAACCTTTTATTGAAAAATAAGGAGACATCCAAACATCAGCATGAATAAATTCTATAGGACAAGACAAAGCATATTCATATAATTGAAAAGGTAGACGGAATTGTTTTCCCAAAGAACGTGAGTTACAAAAACAATTATTTTTTACGTGACCATTAAGATGTAATTTATGCTTATGAGCTAATTTTTGGATGATAGGCAAAGAATGATGTCCTAATCTTTGATACCAACTATGTGAAGCAACTCGTTCCCTAATGAGAGCTAATGGAGGCTTCATTTTTAAAGTCATTGATAAATATGAATTGGATAAATCCTATTGTCACTTTTGTCATGGAAAATTGTCTTTCCTGTTTTGTTGTCCTTCACAAAAAATCATCGAAAGTGAAAACAAAGTAACAGTTATTATAATGGGAATATTGATTAATGGATAAAAAAAATTATGGGGAAAAATAAGGTAATGTAAAATAATTTTTCATTTCAAAATTTGGGGAGCCATGATGCAGGGTAGATGGCCTAACATGAGATATAAGCAAACATGTTCCATTTCCAATTGCCATTTTATCATGCCCATCATGAGGATTATGAATGGACAAATTTGACAAATCCAAGGTGATGTGAATGGAGGCACCGTTGTTTGTGAACCAAAGTTGATCTTCTAAAGTGGTACATGTATTGGCTATTATAGCTGCAAGTCGTTTAGAAGGTACACGACCTTCATATGCATAGTTCATCTAATTATAATAATTTATTGCAATATAACCATTATAACCACAAATCTGACATTGAACATCTCGGGATATAAATTTGGGAGGTCCTATAACATGAGAAGTTGTAGATCATGTGACTCTTGTAGTAAAATGAGAATGCCAATTAGACTTAACATAGTTGGAAGGGATCCCCTTACTCTTATATTGTGCATTGTTGTGTTGTGGAAGAGAACTATTAGAGTGAGTTTGACCCTTCAGTTTTTGAGCATACAGAAAAGTTGCATTTGAATCACTAAGACTCAAGTTTTGTTGCTCATAAAACATTTCAACACTCAATAATAGTCTAGTGAGATCATCAAAAGTGATTGGTGCATTTCTAGCTTAGACTGAATTTATGGTGGCCTCATATGCCGATCCTACTCTTTTTAAAATATGCATGATCAAATCTTGCTTATTAACTGGAGTTCCTATAGAAACCAAACAAACAGCTATACTATTCATTTTGTTAAGATAACAACAGATTGATAGATTATCCCTTTTGGTGGAATAAAGTTGAATATTTAATTGCACGATTCGCATTTTCGATTATGAAGCCTAACATTTTTCTAAAGACTTCCAAACTTTATGCGAAGTTGATAATCAAGCCAATAATGTTAACATGGCATTAATCTAGCTAAGTAATGCTCGATCTTGTTTCTAGACACAATTTCCACTCCATTTTTATTCCATTTTCATTCTTGAGACAGACAACTTCCTGTTCATAAAACTAAAAGAATCATGGCCAAATGCTTCGATTTGATTTTTCTCTCCCCATGACTATAAGTCACTATTTATAACTGATCTCTTGACCATTTTAATTGATTCAACTTGATATGAGTTTCATTTCTGATGTTCTTTTGAGCCATATATCTAGTTTTAAGCTTTGGTAAGGTTGGGTTTCAAACCACTTTAACCCTAGTTCGGCCTTGGTGTTTTCTATGATTTTCAAATCTTAAACAATATCATTTTTCTCCCAATATCACCTTTTTACAGTTTAGTTTACATGTATGAAATTAGAAACTCATAAAATAATATATATATATATATATATATATATATAAAATTCTAGTAAGAGAAAGCTACTCACTTTCAGGGCTGCTTTCTCTCTCCCCCTTTTCTTCCTTACTTGCTTAGGTTCCTTCCTGACTCTACGGTTACTGGACTTCATCCAGGTTCAATCTCAACCCTTGCATGTTGCATACAAATCCTCCTTTTTCTTTCTCTCTTTTTCTCTCTTTTCATCTCTTTCTGTCTCTACCATTCGACTAGGTTGAAAAACATAGCCTGCTCTCTTGTGAGTGCATGGTCTATTTATATAAAGCTATATGGAGACCATGACATGTGTCTTCATGGCTCTCTTAATAACCTTTTACAAGTTGTCATTCCATCGTTGACTTGTATTAGGCTTGACACCTCATTTTTCATACATGTATCTTTTATGCATATAATATATATATGTAGATATATAGAAATATATATATATATATATATATATATATATAATTCTTGCTATGTTAATAATAATATAATCTAGTAGCCCAATGGTTTAGTTTTTGCACTCTTTTACTTTGGTCTTAAGTTCATGTCTTGTTCAAGACCCTTTGAGACTATTTCCTTCTATTTCTTTATGTGTATAGTATTGTATTTTAACTAATTTCATGAATTTAAATTTTAAAATTTTGTAAAGCTTGGTGAATGTTATACTTATTATTATTATTGATCACTTGTCAATCTTAATTTGGTTGAGAGACCATAGTCTCCAACTATATACACTTGCACACTAATTTTCTCAAAAGTTGTTTAGGTTTTAATTCTTAATTAACACTTCCTAAGGTTGACAAAAACCAATACTCTTATTGTTCAATTTAAGTAACTATAGCACACACATGTACATTTATTCTCTAATTTCATGGTCAAATTGCTTCAAACAATTGGACTGTTGTTTACTTATTTAAAGATAGTCTTGACTAATAATTGTCATCAGCTTTTATTACCCAATAATACTAGATCAAGATGTTACATCTGTAGATGGAGATTTTATATAATAAAAAGAATTTGATTCACATAAATATTGAGAGACTTTTGAGATTAAAAAAACTAGACTTAACCCCATCTAAATTTATAACATATTTTTTCTTAAACTGAGGAACACCTTGAGCATAAAGCTAAAACTTACCTATCCATGGAGGCTTCTTCCATTCACATATAAATTTGTTGGAAAAAGGGATTATTGAGAAAAAATTTCTGGTCATCTTTGAGCCAAAATTAAAATGGGTCCCACACATTATTTTAGATGGGTCCACATAGAAATATGTTCTCCTCCATGAGGAGATTAATAACATATATATTAGGTTGCTCAAAACCATTAAGAAGTGAATAAGAAATTGATTCCAAATATCACCACTTGAAAACGATAACAAAGCTTGAAGCTTGAAAAAAGCTTGTGTCTCACATAGGTTGGGAACAAAGTTTTTAAAGAGTATTTATACAATCACCAATGGATGCATCTATTCAAATTGAAGCATTATATATGTTCACGTGAACATATGCACCATTTAGGTTCATGTCTATTTGAACAGCAACCAAGTCGCCTATATAAACCCAGTTCGCCCTCATCATCACTCATTCAATTCACGAGTTTTAGAATTAAGTTCATGCATACTGTGAGTTTACATAATTTTAAAGAGTTCAAATACAATTTCTGGTTTGCTGTGCACGGAAGATTAAAGTGCTCCTTCTACTGTGCGTGACCATTGTATCTTAAGAGACAATCGCCATTGAAAACTCGAAAGCACCAGTGCGAGGGCAATATTATCTTAAGGACATAGTGTAAGACACTAGCCTTGATCAATCACTATTGCTGTGCTTTTGGTATTTTCATGAAAAACTGTAAGTTCTAATTTCTATTTGTTTCTATTTAATTTCAGTTTCTGTCATGCCCTGAATTTCTAAAACCCGGGAAGTGAATGGAAATGAATTAAGAAAAATTAATAAAAGACCATTAAATGGATTTAGTTGATTACATGTTTATTTCCCTATGTTTTCCCAAAATTAAGAATGAAAATTTGCTACTAGACTTACCCAAGATGGGTTTCAAATGCCAATCAAATATCTCCCCCAACCAAGAGTAAAAATTAGTCTAAGTTATGTTCAAGCATGGTCTTCAAGATATCCCAAAATGTCTCTAAATATGCCTTGGAACAGTGGCCAAAATGGGCCCCAAATTTCCTAGGACATAGGCCAAGAATAGGTCAAAAAATATACAAAAAGTTGTCTAAGGAGGTGGCCAAACATGGATCATAAAGGTGGCTAAACATGGCCCAAAAGGGTTGGCCAAACGTGACCCAAGACAAGTGGCCAAGGGCTAGTGGCATGGAAGGGCAAAAGGGCTGGCACGCAGAGGGGTGCAGGTTGCAGGCAGTGGCAAGCATGCGCACATGCGCGAGGAGGGCATGGTAGGCGTGGGGTGAGCTGCAAGCGTGTAGGGCTGGCGGGGCCCGCGTAGGCGCATGGGGGGGCATGCGACTGGGCTAGTGGCTGACTCACTGACTAACTACTATAGCAACAGTGCATTTGCTGTAAGCTGTTTTCTCCCTTTTCTGAATTTTTTTCCAAAGTGCTGCACGCTAACTTTTTTAATTTTTAACCTACTTCCTCAAGGTTTTTAACTCCCACTTTTTGGCACTTTTCCCATTTATATATAGGCATTTTATACACCTAACAACTCTTTTTAATTCACAAAATTTTTGACATGGTCTCCTTCGTTTTCTAAGCATTTTTCACCTAATATTTTAGAACAATTTATATATACAAGTATATGCACAATCCATCCTCACTCGATGGCACAAGTTTATGAAAATTTAACATACACCTACATTATCAAGTAAGTTCAAGGCTCAATGCCTACTTTCCTAATTCCTCATACATTAACATTCATACTTGCATATAATTCTTATCATGGTCTTTTTTATTACATTGTTCCCAACATATACATGTGATGCACATTAAAAAAAATACTCTATTTGTCATGTGGGTTTAAACCCTTACATTACAAAATGGCCCAAGGCCTATAGTCCACCGTTATCCAAATTAAACACAAGTTATTTGGGCTTATGCCCATATATACAAAATGTAGCCCTTAGGCCAAATAAACTTCAAAATCCATTTTTCCCTCCGTGCTTCTCTGACTTCATCAAGTCTCAAGTGCCAGGAGTCTCATTTGTAATATGTAATCCCATATAGGGTAAGCATGACAGCTTGTATGACATAATGCTAATATAAAGAATAAAGATAAGATGTGGCATGTGCAAAATGTACATTTATAAATTATATCCCTTCCAATTCGAAGATGCAATGCGATGGCAATATGCATGACGCACACATGCAACTCTATGCCCACCCATGCCTCACTTCACGATTCGCCCCCGTAAGCACGCGAGTACTGTAATTGGCCAGATTTTGAGTTTTTCACCACAGGATCTACACCTTCATAATGCATAGCACCAAAGTGCTCAACACATGCCATGTTTCTAAAGATTCAAATATGCCAAGATGCCTTGATTTTTCTATGCAATTTCAATGAGGCATTTATCAATCCAATGAGTGTACCTTAAATAATGTATCAAACATAAAGCAAACTATAACTTTTAAATCACAAAAATTTGTCTACATGAACATAGCATATAATCCAATCAATTATATGTAAAATTATGTTACATGTCCACAACCTTATCAAATTCTCAAAGATTACACAAGTACACAAAATACTAATACATTAAGAAAAACATAACTTTCAAACTATAAGATTTTGTCTGCATGAACATAAGCTAGAATGCAATGAATTATACATATATTCATGTCACATGTTCATCACTTCATCTAATTCTCAAAGAATACATAAGTACACAAGCTACCAACCCTAGATTTTTAAAGGAACTATATGCTAAGTGGTTTTTTAACAAGAAGTAAGCATATAAGTCAAACAATCGACTTATAAAAACACTCCTAAACTTAACTTTATTCTTTACTTAGCAAAATATCATACCTAAAATGGTTTTTCTTAAACCTAGGGAGTTGTGCTCACTGTGTAGCCAAACCAATTGGTAAGAATGTAGCCCTCGTGATAGAGAACAACTTCCTAGAAGGAAGCTTTGTAAAATTCCAAGGCTAGAGATGAGTTTTGGAAGGTAGAAAGTTGAAAAACTTAAGTTTTTCTCACCTTTTCTCTCCAAGCACGACATGCTATGTTTTCTCAGACCAATTCTGAGAAATTAACTCTTAAGGGCTGTATTTATACTAAAGGGGCTAAGGGGTGAAAAGACCCTTTTGCCCTTAATGAGTCACGGGACGTCGTTACACTATAACCCGTCCCGAAATGCCTCAATTCGACATTCTGCTTTAACCAAAGTTCTTAAAATTATTTTAAATGATATTTTTTCAAATTTTTTTTTTTTTTTTTTGTTGGCGGTTGTGGCCAGGCCCACCCGGGATGCCCTTTTCGAGTCCATTTTTCAAACTATCTCCAATTAGGCTCAAATTATCACAGGATGTGTATTTCAATATTATAAGCATGTTTCTCTACTATGAAATACTCAAATTATGCTTCTAAACATGAATTATGTCTAAATGATGCATGTGTAGTGCCCTATCGGCAAGTAGCGCATGAATAGTGCCCTACCGGTAAAAACGAAAAATTTATCCTAATTTTTCGGATCTTTACATCCTTCCCCCCTCAATGAAATTTCTTCCCAAAATTTATAAATGCACCTTTATGAACAAACAACTCTGGATACCTAGTGCGGACCTTAGCCTCGCGCTCCCAAGTGGCCTCCTCGACTCCGTAGTGGCTCCAAAGAACCTTGACCAAAGGGATGGTCTTGCCCCGTAAAACTTAGTCCCTCGAGTCTAATATCTCTACATGCCTCTCATCATAAGAAATATCACCCTCCACTTCAAGATCAACCTAATCGAGTACATGTGAAGGGTCAGGCTCATACTTTCTCAACATCGATACATGAAAGACATCATGAACCCAAGATAACTGTGGTGGTAACGCCAACTAATAGGCCACTTCTCCAATACCTTTTTCCAATCAAGATCTTGCAAGGATCTATAACACTCATGTTGAGTTCTCAATTAATTAAAAGAACCCGTCAATCATATGAAACTTATCATATTAGTTTCAAATCTAACTTGATTTAGTCACTATAATCAACACAATCAGAAACTATTCTACACATCATATTCATCATTTAGTCATTTCTTCATAAGTCCTCAAATTGAGTTTTCAACTCATATAATTTCACAATCCTCACAAGATACATTATCAAACCATTCTATGGAGAATTCACTCCCCCTACAATAGTAATTTCCCAAGTGAATCATCAGAATGTCCTAAACTAATTCATCACTATTAGTGTTCACTCATTACGTAAATTTATGATTATAATATATCATCCATCAACTAAGAAAAAAAAAATAAAACAGGCATGCATAAGCCCTACTAACAAAATGAATTCTATCATCAAAGAAATATAATAAAAAACCTCACCTTTGAAGATCAATCCAACCACCATGTGGCCACAATAGGAAATATTCATAACAAAATTTATAACATTTTCATACTCCACTAAAGATCAAAAGCCATCAAATACACCATTATAATTCTCAATAGCCAACCACTGTTCAATATTAATATCTATAAGTAACTTTATCCCCCTGAGACGTATTATCTCCAACTAATCATTACATTCCAAGAGTATCCACCAATAATGGTAGCAAATCATAACCCCCATATTAACAATAATTTACCATTTTTGTTCACAAGTCATTGGACTTCACAAGATCATTCCATTTTCAAATTAAAATTTTCATTCACAAATTACATGGTAAGCAAAAATTTGAAATTATACTCACCACAAGCTTGACCTAACCATGCCATTCACAGTTCATTCTCTATATCAAAAAACACGATCTTTTTTTTTATCAACTAATAATTCAATGATCTAATTCATCAAAGGATAATTAAAATATTTTACTCTATATCCGAGGTATACTCCATACAAACTCCCACATATACAAAGTAACGCCAAACATTCATCTCTACCTTTTCTTATTCATCTCAGCTATTTCATCTTAGTATAAATCCTTTCCATTCATACCACATATTGTTAAAATTTTTTCATCTTCATCTTTTTAAGCTTTCAATTTTTTATGCATTGTCCAATGATATGCTCTGAAATGTAACATAACCACGCAAGCACATATGTACCCAATCCATAGGTGTTATTGTCACGACCTGAAACCCGACCTATGTAGATTAGGGGTTCGTGATCGGCCACCGAGGCCTTTTTCAATAATCACAAATACTTTTCTCATTTCTAATCAATCAAACGAGGCGGAATAAATTCTTTTTCTATTGCGGAAGCGTCAATATACCATTCAACATCAGTCATTCATATATATTCCATAATAACCACAAAATACATGATGTAAATCCTTAAAATCTACTAATGTCATATTCGATATACATTCCACACTTACCAAAGTAACTACATCACTTAATACAAAATGTTAATCGTTATGAGCTTTCGACTATCCTGGCTAATCTTGCTATTTCCTTGCCAATATCGTTACTTGAAATATGTTGGATAAAAATCCGTCTGAGCTCGACAGCTCGTGAGTATTCCATAATATGCCAAGGGTTTCAAAACTACTATGTAGTACATTCTGAAATGTATATACTTGTATGGAATTAGAATATATCATATCAAAGTACAACAGAACAGAAACTGGTATCAAAGTCATTTTCAATAAATCTCAGTTCAAACACAGTCGTAATTCAAAATTGATAACATAGCACAACCATAATAATGATCCAACAACATAGTTTGATAATGATGGTTAGTATTATAATTCAAACAACGTTCGAAGTCGTTTTCAAATTCAATAGTCATAGTCAAATCAACATCATAGTTCAGTATTGTAACTCGATTACATTTACGGTCTAAAGTCATTTCCAATAACAATAGTCATAGTTCAAAATCAACATTGTAGTTTAGTTTTGTAACTCTATCATAGTTATGGTTCAAAGTCGTTTTCAAATTCAATAGTCATAGTTCAAAATCAACATCATAGTTTGGTAACATAGTTCGATAACAATTTCATAGTCTGAATAATCAAAATCGTAGTTCAATAGTTCTCAATTCGATGATTCGAAGTTCAATCATAGTTCACATTCGATATTCACAAGAGTTCAAATCATTGAAATTTCCCCTTTCTATGGCCAGCAAATTAGAACCTCGCTGACTGAGATCAAATTCAATAATACCACCAATATACCCCGTAGTTAGGGTTCAATAAGGTCACAATCTATTCGATAATGACAAATCATAGAAGATTCTATGGCCAGCAAATTAGAACCTCACTGACTGAGATCAAATTTAATAATATGCTGTATCACACCGGCTCACCACCAATATACCCCGTGGGTAGGGTTCAATAAGGTCACAATCTATTCAATAACGACCAATCATAGAAGGGTGTTTCATTCAAAACATCAAAATCATATCCAAAATCAATAACATCAATAATGACCTTCACTATTCAAATAAGAGTTTCATATTTAGCCTTTAGTGAAAACAGTTCAAAGATTGGTGAGGAAAACTGTATAGTTTCATGAGTGTCTTATAAAACATTTTCCTGAGTCAAAGGGAAGACAATGTAGATATCAATGGGTCATTTAAAACATATACTAGGCACAATGTACTTGTTAACAAGCTATCAGGAAATGACAATACCAATAAGTCATTCAAATCGATTTCAAACAGAATGATCTATTTTCAAATAATAAAAGAGTTCGATATTTATATCTATAATGAAAATCCACCTCAACATGGTATGTAAATACTCACTTGAAGTCCCAAGAGCTAATCCAAAAATCTCTCCCTTAACGAGGGTCCTTATAATCACAATTCAAGATCTTGTTACTTTCTTGTTCAAAGTATAATATAATTTAACTGTCAATTTAGAGCTCTTTCTATTCCAATTTCCCTCTTCCTATAGCTTTGTTAAGTCTCAGGGACGCGTTGGTCAGTTTTTCAGTTTGTTACCGGGTCTTATTTTCCCCACAAGGATGTCACCGTTAGGTTCAAAGTGTCAAAGATGATTGGTTTAGGTTTTTCTAGATCTAAATTTACGTATCTGTAGTTTATTTTAAGCCTAGGACATTTTTGTAATTTTATATTTTTACGTGTCATATTTTTCGATACTTCGTTTGCCAAAATGGACTCTATCGTTGAGTTCGAATTGCCCAAAATAGTCAAGATAGACTACCTTTTATATTCAATTGGCCTCGGGTATCATTAGGGGCAAAATGGTAATTTTACATTTCTCGTGTCTTAATTTTCGAGACTTGATTTCTCAAATCGAACTCCGCCGTTGAGTCCGGAATGCCCAAAAACATTGGGTTACACTATTCTTTTATTTTATTTGGACTTCGTTTGACTAATTTTTGGCTTAGGAGTGTTTTGGTAATTTTCCTAATTTAAAAAGGATTTAAAATTAATTTTTAATTAATTTTCTAGGTAATTTCAGAATTAATCAAAAGTTGGGGGTCAGTTTGAAATTCGTAGGAAATTCTAGGGTCAAAACAGAATTTTAAAAAGGTTTAAAATAAACCGTCTGGTTCAAGGGTTTAAGCGCTGAACCGGTTCAAAAATCTTAAAACCAACCGGTTCAATTCGATTCACTTATGTCATGTTGACGTCAGTCCTAAATTCTATTTTAAATTCATTTAACCCAAAACGACGTAGTTTTGGTAAAATTTAAAGACCCTTTATAGTTCGGTCGTGGCCCGACCCAAACCCGGATCCAGACCTGACCTGAATAGTGTTTCGTTTTCTTCACTGTGCCAACTAGAATAGTGAAAACCCTAGGGATTTTTCTTCAATTTCATGAGTCTTGGAGCTAGATCTCTTCACTGTTTTTGATCCACACATTTTATGGGTGTTATGGGAAGGCTTTGGCGTCGGTTTTATGGTTCGTAATGGATTCAAACATTGATTTAAAAAGGCTCATGCTCGATCGGATAATGGGCTGGTTCATGGCCATCCTTTGCTAGAAATCGATGGGGTTAGGCTTGTTGAAACTGTATTATCGTGGGGTTTTGTTTTTTTCGTCCAAATAAACCAAGTTAGAAGCTCAAATGGTGAAATGGGTTTGGGTGGCCGTGACCTGCAAGTTCACCTTTCTCTCTTATCTTTGACCCAATCGATCTTATATTTATGGATTTGGGTTCCTCATAGCCTCTAGTTTAATCCCTAACTTACCAAAACTCATTTAGTTTTGGTCAATACAGACTTGTTCCTTGAGGCCCATCAATGGTGGTCTGAGGTTTGCTTGTGGGTTTTGGGGTCTTTTAGACCAGGTTCATGCTCTAAAGGTATTGTAAATTAGCAATGTATGGTACGCAGGCATGCTACATTGTCAAAACTAATACAAAATCCTAGAGAGAGAAATTTTGGCTTTGAGTTTTTTTTTCTCACCTTCACAGTGGCTCCACCCTTTTCTTGGTTGATCCTCAAGCTCTCTAGGTCCTCCTGCTCTTACTTCCTTCCTTGCCTGTGAGTTCACCTCCCTTTTCTTCTTCCACTCTCTCTCTCTCTCTCTCTCTGTCTCTCTAACTCACTTTCTCACTCAAACTTTCTCTCTCTCTAAACTCACATGCACACACTCATTTTCTGTCACACGAAATCAGACTCATAGATACACAAACGTATACACTTGCACATATTATGTAAGGGTGATGTGTTGCATGTGTTGTGATTGGGTCATTTGGGAGGTGGGGTTTTATTATATGTATACATATACATATAATTTGCAATATTTTTCACAAAGGGTGGGCAGCCCAAGTGGCTTTTCTTTTTGGGCTAAATTCTCCCTTGCTTTTTGGGTCAAGGGTTCAAATCTCATGGGTTGCACTTTTTGATTCAAATTTTTCATATTTTCTTCCTTATGCCTTGTTTGGGAATTTAATTATTTGTTTTATTTTATTTTCTTTAAATTTTATTTAATTTTATCAATTTTTTTATTTTTTTATCCCGGTTTAAATTTTTCGCAACTTCTTATTTTGTTTTCGTCAAATTTCTAATACCAAGTTAGTAACTTAATTTTCCAGTAAACAGGCCGGGGTGTTACAGTTATAAAAATAAAATATGCACTACATGTGTCTTACACATCAAAGAATTTAACATACTCTATCAACACAATAGCCAGGCAATACACATACCATCAAATTAACTCATTTCTAGCAATCTATGCTATTAAGCGCCATATTCTCATCACATGTATCAAGAAAAGAAAACATGCAATAGATACATTTTATCCACTACAAGCAAACTCACATATTTTGTCCTTATGAGGTACCTTGGTGGTAACCAAACCATATAATCAATTCATCTCTAGGCATTCATACCTAATAAATGTATATATTTACATACACATAAACATAATATGTCTCCACTTTTGTCAACAATATAATAATATAAGACATACTTAATTTACATCTACATACCTTACATATACATTAAGTAAAAATTTTATATTTAACACATACAATAAACCAGTCAAGCCATGATAAACCCATCCTACCATAGATATTAAATTTTTTTTCATGCATATACTAAATATGCATTACAGTTCCATTATGTATTTGGTACATACTCATGCAAGTTCACATTAGCTAATTTCTTTTCCTTGCTGCCTTCTATCATCTTATTAGGTAACTTTTACCTTTTCCTGTGTATAACTAGGTGATAACCCTTCATGGATCACAGCTCCTTTTGTTACTAGGTGATGGATTGGCCAATCCATACACTTGTAACTCGAAACCTTGTAGAGATCTAAAAAATCAGGGTAATTTTTCGTTTTTGCTGGTAGGGCACTATTTATGCACTGTTTGCCGGTAGGGCGCTATACATGCATTGTCACACCCTGAATTTTTGTGAACCCGAGGCGCGAGTAACGAAACCAAAAAAAAGTAAAATAAAGAATGATCTAAATGGACTTAACAGAACATGCATTCATTTTCATCAATATATAAGCATAAAGTACATCCCATCAATACATCGTTCACATGTCATTTGGGCTTAAGCCCTTACATCTCAAAATATGCCTCAAGGGCCAAAAATACTCCAAGTACATTCTCCTATCAAGGTATCACCGAGTCTCAGGTAGCCAGGGCATCCTCATCTGTAATATGTGTCCCACGAGTGGGTCAGCTCAACTGCTGGTACAATGTAATACTAATGCAAGAAATAAAGTTAAGGCGTAGCATGTGCAAAGCGTGCATTCATCTCTAATTGCTTTCCAATTCCATTCATATAATGTAATGAAAGTATGTATGACACACCCATACACTCAATGCCACACCCATGTCTCATTTACGGGCGTCGCCCCGATGGTTCAAAGTACCAATGCAATGGCCAATTTTGGATTTTTCACCATAGGATCTGCACCTTCATAATGCAAAGCACCACGTGCTCAACTCACACCATGTTCTCGAAGGATTTACCATATGCCAATATGCTAATGCAATCTCAATGGAACATGGTTTCGACAATATAGCATGCTCGAGACAATAACATATAAATCACCAGTTAGTTCCACATGTATGCATATCTCATGTAGTCAATTTAAACATAATCACAGTTCATATTCATCACTTCACTAAATTTCCAAGGAATGCAAGCAACACATAAGCATGTGAACAACCAACTCCAAGT
Organism: Nyssa sinensis; assembly: GCA_008638375.1. Classification (NCBI taxonomy): domain Eukaryota; kingdom Viridiplantae; phylum Streptophyta; class Magnoliopsida; order Cornales; family Nyssaceae; genus Nyssa; species Nyssa sinensis. Next base: position 16,712,644 of record CM018032.1, on the reverse strand, counting down.
CATTAAGTAAACATATCCCAAATAATCTCCCTATAACAGTTTAACACATAAGTCATTCAAGTCACTCACAAAATATTCCTAAACTTAACTCCATTTCTTACATTAGCAAAACATCATACCTGGATGGGTTGATCTCAACCCTAAGATGTAGTGCTCGTTGGGTAGTGGAACTAACAGTGATGATGTAGAAGGTCAGACCACCTTCTCCTTACCTTTCCATGTCCCTAAAATCATAAAATGTAACTCAGTTCCTTTACTACTTGAATTATGTTATTCATCAAATTTTATGTCTTTATTTTATGAGTTTCTATTTTGCCAAATTAAACTCTACTATTGAGTTTGGAATGTCGAAGAAAATAGGTTTAGGCTTTTGTGGAATTTAATTCGGGCATCCAAGCTAAAAAGGGCAAAATGGTCATTTTGCACTTTTTCAGGTTCTTACATCCTAAGACCTCTTTTCACAAATTGGACTCCACGGTTGAGTCCGAAGTGTTCGATATAATAAAGATTCACTATTTTTTCACTTTAATCGGGGTTCGTTTAATTGTTTTTAACTCAGGGGCATTTTGGTGATTTAAAAGGTTCCTACGGGTCTTTTATTTTTTGGGACCTCGTCTCATGTCATGGACCTCACCATTGGTCTTAGGAGGTCCAAGATAGTTAGAATACATATATGACTTGTCTAATTTGGGCTCTGGGCCATTTCGGGACATTTAATTTCATTAAATTAAATCATCAAGTGTAATATATATATATATATATATATATATATATATATATTTAGTGCAAAAAGAGACACGGGATTGTCATGTCTCATCTGGTCTCACGCGCCTCTCACCACGCGTTTGGTCCCTGTTTCGAATCCCTCCAGCGACATTCCCACAACCCTTTTTCTCTTTTTTTTTTTTTTTGAATTGTTGGGCCAAACCATGAGGCCCAATTTCCCTTTTTAAACCAAACAAGCCCGAACCTTTAAAATCAAAATAGGCCCAAGACTCTTAAAATAAAACAGGCCTAACACTTCAGCCCAAACCTCAGCCCCTCACCCTACGACTTTCCGGTCGTCTTCCCTGACCAAGATTCCAGCCGGTCGCCAGAGCCGCGACCAACCCTCATGTTTCCTCACTATTTTCACGTCGAACCTCGCATATTTTTACACCGATACACTCCCAAGACATTTATCAACCCCTTGGGACTGTTTTGAGACCTCAAAACTCTAATTTTTTGGTAACCAAATCAGTTTTCCGGTGAGCTCCGGTCAACTGGATATCTTTTATTTTGAGCCCATTTCTTCACTGATTTTTACTCATTTTGTTTCCCAAATTCTCCTTGTGCTTCATGGCTTTAAATCTAGGTTATTTAGGTTGATTTTTACACACATAAAATATTAAAACCGAAATGGGCATAAACCTGCAACCTAGCTTTTCTCTCTAATTTTTCAACCAGTTTACTTCATTCTTTTTGCATACTGATCTACATTTTTTGTACTACGAGGCCCTAAAATAAAATCAATTTAATATGCTTCAAAATTGAAAAAAAAATAAAACCGAACTACTTACCCCTTTGTGGGTTTTTCTCTCTCTAACCGTGTTCCCTCTTCTCCCTCCGGGTTCAAGCTTTTCCCAATGTTCACCACTCTCTCATTCAGCCTCTCTCTTTCCTTCTAATTTTCTCTACTTTTCTCTCAAACCCAACGGGCATACACTCATATACACTGGTATATACACTCTCTCACACCACCACCTGCAGCTGCCCCATTTCCTGACTTCTCTTCTGTTCTAGCCACCTTCTTCCTCCACAATGCAGCTTTGCATTTAATGCAAAGTTGACATTATGGCCCAAGTATATATATATATATATATATATGTATATTTTTATATTCACATGCACTCACACACACCAACACAACCGTACACACACACTATTGTACTCACACGCACACACCTACACAATTTGCTGGCATGCACATTGTGCATATATATATATATATTATTAAACACATATACATATGTACATATAGCATACATTACTACATATATATACACACATATATATATATATACATATACAACACATCACACATGCATAATCCATAAAAGAATAATTAAATAAATAAATGAATAGATAAATAAACACAATAAAAAAAATAAAAATTTTATTCCAAAAAAAAAAATTTTCGGGTCTTTACATGCATCATTTAGGCATAAGTCATATTTAGAAGCATATTTTGAGTATAACATAGAAGAGAAATATGCTTAAAATGTTAAAATACACCTCCTGTGAAAAGTTGAGCCAAATCATAGACAGTTTCAAAAATGGATCATAAAGGGCATCCCGAGTGGACAGGGTGGACCCGGCTGAAACCACCAACGGGCGAAAATAAATTTTTTGAAAAAATATCATTTAAAGTAATTTTAAAAACTTTGGTTAAAGCAAAATTTTGAATTAAGGCGTTTCAGGACGGGTTGTAGTGTAACGGGGTCCCGAACTCATTAAGGGCAAAATGGTCATTTTACCCCTTGGCCCCTTTACTATAAATAAGACCCCTTAGTATTAAAAATACAGCAATTGGTTTGAGAATACAGCAGCAAGTCGTGCATGGAGAGAAAGATGAAGAAAACCTAGGGTTTTCCAAGTTTCAAGCCACCAAAACACATTTCTAAGCTTGGATTTTCACAAGGCTTCCTTCTAGGAAGTTGTTCCCCACGTCAAGGGATACATTCTCACTAATTGGTTCGGCTGCACAGCGAACACAACTCCCTAGGGTTGAGAAAAACTCTTCTAGGTATGATATCTTGCTAAGTAAAGAATAGGGTTAAGTTTAGGAGTGTTTTATATGTTGATTGAGTGATTTATATGTTTACTTATTGTTAGAAAGTCACTTAGGATGTAGTTGCTTTGAAAAACCTAGAGTTTGTAATTTGTATACTTGTGTGTTCTTTTTGAGTTCTTTGAGAATTTGTCAAAATGATGAACATGTAACTTGAATATATGTTTGATTGTTATAACATAGAAATTTTTTTTTTTTTATTATTATTTATTCCTTGTAAATATAATTTATTATTATTATTATTATTACTATTATTATTATTATTATTATTATTATTATTATTATTATTATTATTATTATTATTATTATGATGATGGATGTGTGTGTATGTGTATATATATATATATGTATATATAATTTAAATTATATGTTGTGTATATGTGTATACATGTGAGTGTGTGTATAAAATGTGTAAATATATAAGTGTATATAAATATATACATGTGTATAAAACAGTGTGTGTGTGCCGTGTGTGTGTGTGCATGTGTTGAGTGTTACACACTCAACAAGGGATGGTGTGGCAGGTATGGTCGGTGGAGTGTAGAAGGAGAGATCAGGGTATGGGAGGGGCAGTTCTGATGCAGAAAGGCTGGTCTTGGAGAGAGAGAGAGAAATGATAGAGAGAGAGGGAGAGTGAACTTGTGCATATGATGGTGTGTCTCGGGTGAGAGAAAAGAAAAAGGAAAGAAAGGCTGAGGAGATAAGAAAGAGAAGTAGAGGCTGAGAAACGGAGGCAAGGCAAGAGGGAGGCACCATGGTTGAGGTAAACACCTCAACCCACTTACTTTCTCTCTCTAGAAACCTAATATATATGCACCATCTGTTTTGTAGCATACTGTCGATTTAAATTCCTAGGTCTTGTAGGATATGAAAAATGGGAAACAACACCACAAGAATGGTCTAAAATGGGTGAGAGATGAGAGAGAAAAAGTGGGTTACAGGTCGGGGGCAATAATCGGGTTTTAAGGGTTTTGTGTTTAAAAACTTGCTAAGATCATGAGGAAGTGTTCTTCTTGAACACAGGAAGCCTTTAGGATGAAAATGGGAGGAAACCCGTGACTAAACAGTGACAAAAATGAAAGGGGAGGAGTTGGCCGGAGAGTTGACCGAGGGTTTGACCCTCTATTTCGTGGAGATGGAGGAGGCTTTGAGGGAAATGGAGGTTGGGGATGTGATCTACGTGAAAAAGGGGAGAAAATAACATCTTGAAAACTGAGAAATGTCGCCGGAGATGGGTCGCCGGCGCCGGAGATGGGTCGCCGGCGCCGGAGAAGGCGCCGAAAACCTACTGTTGCCCTACCGGAAAATCGGGGAAGAAGATGGGGTAACCGGGTCGAGTTCCGGGTCGGATCCGGATCCGGGTCGGGCGGGGCTGGTCCGCCCCTGCCACGTGTCGGCCTACTGTTTTAAATTAAAATAAGATTTGGCCCGTTTGGTTACAAGGATAAGAAATTAGGAAATTGGAATTAAATTGAAACAGGGATATCCTATCCCTGTTCTTGGATTAGCCCCTGTTTGGTTAACCTGATTGAGAATAGCAAATTAAACTAATTTCAATTTGAACCTTGAACCTTTTGGAAATTGAACCTTAACCCAGAACTTTCAAAAATTACAAATTGACCCCCCAACTGTTGGAAATTACACCTTGACCCACCTGATTAAATTATTAATAAAATATTAATTAAATTAATTAATTAATTATTTAATTTAATTAATTTAATTAATTAAATATTCAAAAATATTCTGGAGTCCAAATGGGACAAGTCATTAGTGTATTTTGACTATCTCGACCATTCTGAGACCAATGGTGAGGTCCGTTTTACGAGACGGGGTCCCAAAAATTAAAAGACCCGTAGTAACTTTTAAAATTACCAAAATGCCCCTGAATTGAAACACAGTCAAACGAACTCCGAATTAGGTAAACAAATAGTGAAACTTTATTATCTTGAACATTCCGGATTCAACCATGGAGTCCGATTTGTGAAAAGAGGTCACAAAATGTAAGGACACGTGTAAAGTGCAAAATGACTGTTTTGCCCTTTTGAACCCTGGTGTCCGAATTGAGTTCTACGAGAACCTAAACTTGTTTTCTTCAACGTCCTAGAACCAATGGTAGAGCTTAATTTAGCAGAATAAAAACTTATGAATCAAAGACATAAAATTTGATGAATAGCATAAATTCAAATAACAATGGACTGAGTTGTAATTTCTACTTTTAGGGACACTGACAGGACAGGAGGGGGCGATCTGATCTCCTGCATTTTCATCCACCGGTTCAGTTACATATAGTGCACGATCTTCTTAGGGTTGTGACTGACCCTTCAGGTATGGTGTTTTGCTAGTGTTAGAAATGAAGTTAAGTTAGGAATATTTGTAAATGACTGGAATGCTGTATGTGTTTATTTGTAATGTGTTTACCTGATTATTTGGAATTGGTTGGTTACATGTTATGTGTTACTTGCAAGTTTAATAAAGTGAAGAACATGAATTATAATGTATGAACACATGAGATACGTATGTATATGAAACTGACTGGTGATTTATTTATTATTGTCCGAGCATGTTATATTATTGAGATCCATGTTCATTGAGATTGCATTGGCATATTGGCATATGATGAATTCTTTGAGAACATGGCGTGGGTAAGCACGTGGTGCTTTGCATTATGAGGGTGTAGATCCTGTGGTGAAAAACCCAAAATTGGCCATTGCATTGGTACTTCGAGCCATCGGGGAGTACCCGTAAACGAGACATGGGTGTGGCATAGAGTTGTGCATGGGTGTGTCACGCATACTATTCATATATATTACTGCGATGCTTGAATGTCATTTAGAAATAAATGTACACTTTGCACATGCCACGCCTTAGCTTTATTTCTGGCATTAGCATTTCATCATACCAGCAGTTGTGCTGACCCATTCGTGGGCAACATTTTCAGATGAGGATCCTCCAGCCACGTGAGACTCAGTGATGCCCTGATAGGGCGAAGCACGTGATACGTTTGTGATCCATGAGACTTGTATTTTGTTATGTAAGGGCTTAAGCCCGAATGACTGATGAACAATGTATTCGATGTTATTTTATGTATGGATGATGATGGACGCATGTTTAGTGAATTTAATTACTTTTGTCCTTTTATTTATTTTACTTTCTGTCTCGTCAGTCGCGCCTCGGGTTCGGTCAGAATTCGGGGCGTGACATTGATTCATTACATTGTGGCTTATGTTCATGTGAATAGACCTTGTGTTTTAGAAGAAATGATTGTTTAATGCATTGATATTTTATGTAATTATGTATTCTTTGAGAATTGGTAATGTAATAACCATGTAACATGAGCATGTGTTTAAATTAATTGTATATAGCATATATTCATGTGGAAGAAGTTGTGTGGTTTGAAAGTTAGAATTTACTTTATGGGTGATGCATGATTTAAGGTGTATGCCATGTAGTTGATAAAATGCCTTATTGAAATTTCATAGAAAAATCAAGGCATACTGGCATATTGTGATTCCTTGAAAAAATAGTGTGGGTTGAGCACTTGGTCCTATGCATTATGAGGGTGTAGATCTTGTGGTGAAAAACCCAAAATTGGCTATTGCATTGGTGCCTGCTTATCCAACGGGAGTGATCCGTGAAACAGGTATTGGCACTCGCTGATCCAACGGGAGCGATCTGTAAAATGAGACATGGTGGCATAGAGTTGCATGGGTGTGTCACGCATATTGCCATTACACATGTAGATTATAAATGTACACTTACACATGTCACGCCTTAACTTTGTTCCTTACATTAGCACTATGTCATACCAGCGGTTGTGCTGACCCCTCATGGGATATTATATTACAGATGGGCTCTCGGTACTTGAGACTTGAAGAAGTCTTGAACAATGGAGGGGACATGGACCATGAAGGATATTTGACCCTTGGGGCATATTTTGAGTTGTATAAGGGCATAAGCCCTAAGCCATATGAAATAAACTTGTAGAAATTTTGTATATTATGAAAACAATGGGCAAGACTTTATATTTGTAATGAACATGAAGTTTGTAACATTTAAATTTTAAGTATATGAGTATATATAATGGATTGTATATTTAAATGATGTATGTTTAATTTCTATGAAATTGTGGCCATCGAGTAAGGATGGAATGTATAAATCCTTATTTATATGAAGTATTATGAATATTAGGTGGGAAAAGGCTTAAAAAACAAAGGAAACCATGTCAAAATTTTGTAAAATTAAAAGGGTTGTAAGGTGTGTAAAACACCCTATATATAGGTGGGAAAAGTACCAAAAATGGGGGGTTAGAAACCTTGAAGAAATAGGCTAAAAATGGGAAAAAAAGTAGCTTACAAAAATTTGGAAAACAAAGAAAATTGGCTGCTGGATAGAGAAATTCAGTCGTAGTCAGCTACAGTAAACTTGTAGGAGAACAGCAGCCTAGGCCATGCCCCATACCATGAGCCAGCCTAAAGCCCTGCACACCCGCGCGCCCTGCTGCGCCCACCCACGCCTGCCTTGCCGCATACCTACTGCCATGCCCCCCATACGTGCCCATCTTGACACCCGTCCTTGGCCACCTTTTTTAGTCATGTTTGGCCATCATTTTGAGCTATGTTTGACCATCCCATTCGGTCATGTTTGGCCACCTTTTTGGGCCATGTTTGGCCACTTTATTGGGCCATGTTTGGTCACTCTCATAAGCCATGTTTGGCCACATCTTTAGACAAATTTTGGTAGACCTTTTGACCTATTCTTGGCCCATGTCTTAGGGCATTTGGGGCCCATTTAGGCCATTATTCCAAGACATTTTTAGGGATATTTTAGGGCTATTTTGGAAATCATTCTTGAACATGACTTAGACCTATTTTGAATAGTAGTTTGGGGAGATATTTAATTGGCATTAGAAAAGTATTTTGGTTAAGTCTAATAGCAAGTTTTTATTTCAAATCTTAGGGAAACGTGGAGAAATTAATGGGTAATCAATTAAATCTATTTAATTGCCTTTCATTTACTTTTCTTATTTCATGTCACTCACTCCCCGGTTTTGTGAAAATCCGGGGCGTGATAATGTGGTATCAGAGCTTAGGTTCGAATACTTAGGGATCGTGGGGTGTTGTTGAACATAATGGGACCACGACACATGATTTGAAATTTTGGTAAGCATTGTGTAATGTGTAAGAACTTGCTATGTGTATGTTATGATGTATTATACTTGTTGCTTGTGAATTGTAAATTGTTGACAAGAACATGCTTAATATTCTTTTAATACTTATGTCTAATGTGATCCATGAAGGGCTATTAACTAGCTATAAAAGTGAGAAATATTGAAAGAATTATAGAATTTTAAATGAACAAATGCCAATAAGGTAGTAAACCGTAAATTAAAAGACACATAAGACCTTAGAATGCTAAGATAAGAGTTGAAACTTGCGGAGATCCTTGTGTATGGACTGGACAGTGGATGCTCAGAGTATTGTACATAAAATTTTTGGGACACTCTTAGGTTAAACTCTCGTGTGGAGAGATGTATTATTTTTGGATGGCATTCACTTAGGGTCGAGTGTTACGTATCAGAGTTAGTTATTGCCTTATAGACTGAATACGATAGACCTTGTTGGCTCTACCACATCCACAGTTAGGTTATAGACCTCCAACATCGTAGTTTCTGCCTACACCTTCAGCATAGAGTGTCAGATCTTTTGGACAAAAAGGTGCTAGACAGGGTCAGACCACACAGGGTTGAGCATATGCAATGGTCACACTTGAGGCATCTACTTTCGGACCTTCTGTGGTTCGAGGTACATTACTTGTTTTTAGTTCATGGGCCAGCGTACTTATGGATTCTAGTACATCACATTCATTCATGGCTACCATGTTTGCCTTCACATTGGGGTTAGAAATAGATTGGCTAGATCCACCATTGCATGTTGACACACCAGTTGAGGGTAGTGTGATATTGACGAGGATTTGTAGAGATTGTTCGACAAAGATTGTAGATCACATCCTTTCTTTTAATTTCATTCTACTTGACATGTTTGGCTTTGAAATTATATATAGACTGCTATAGGGGGAGAGTGACAGAGTGTACTCTTGAGGAAGATAGTTTTTATTTCACGGGAGATCATGGAGATTTCCTAGTGCCACCTTTGTATGACTCGAGGAGGTGGGGAGGCCGTAGCTATTTGTTGGCTAGTTTGATAGTAGATGGGAGTGGGACTACTAAGAGTGTATTACCGTCAGTAGTGGATGAGTTTTCAGATGTCTTTCCGGATGACTTGACTAGTCTACCGCCGATACGAGAGATAGAGTTCACGATAGAGCTTATCACAGGCATTATGCCTATTTCCATTCCACCTTATCGTATGGCTCCAGTTGAGTTGAGGGAGCTGAAGAGGCAGTTGACTGATTTGCAGGGTAAGGGTTTTATCCGTCCTAGTACTTCATCGTGGGGTGCTTTGGCATTATTCGCGAAGAAGAAGGATGGGACATTACGTTTGTGTATGGATTATAGGAGACTGAATCGGGTTACTATCAAGAATAAGTACATGTTACTGAGGATAGATGACTTGTTTGATCAGCTTAGGGGTTCGAGATGTTTCTCAAAGATCGATCTTTGACCGAGGTATCATCAATTGAGAGTAAGGGAAGAGGATGTGGCGAAGACAGCTTTTTGCACTCGTTATGGCCATTATAAGTTTGTAGTTATGCCATTCGGTGTGACAAATGGCCCAGTGGCATTCATGGACTTGATGCATCATATCTTTAATCCTTATTTAGAACAGTTTGTAGTGGTCTTTGTTGATGATATTCTGATTTATTCACCTTCTGAGGAGGAGCATATTTTTCACTTACGGACTGTGTTATAGATTTTGAGGGAGCATCGTTTTGTTTGCTAAGTTCTCGAAGTATGAGTTTTGACTTTAGGAAGTACAGTTTCTAGACCAAGTAGTATCAGGTAGCCGGTGCCCGTGGATCCTTCTAGGATTGACTCTGTTATGAGTTGGGAGAGGTTAGACCTTAAGTTAATTGGGTTGGTTTGGATTACATGATTATGTGTGTGCTTGTTACTTTAGTATGTATAATTGTACAATGTGCTTATTTTCTTGATTTGTTGGAGTATGTGGTATGCTTGATTATTGATGAATTAGAGCTAGATGCTTATATCTATGTAGTAGACCTAGTGATTTATGAGATAGGCTATATGCTTAGTTATTTATAAGATAGGCTATAAGCCTGGATATCCATAGGATTGGATGTGTGCCTAGTTAACTATATGATAAGTTGTATGCTTATTTATGTATCGGTATATTCTTAGGATGGATCCTATATTTAAGTGTTTATGTGGTAGGCTACGTGTTAGCTGTTGAATGTTGCTTGTGGATTCTATATATCTATGCTAGGTTAGTACCTGATATTCTTAGGTTACAATATTACGACTGTAATACCTATACAGACTGGATTGATATTAATGCATGTATAAGAGTATTCTTAACCATGTTTGTATGTATGTGTGTTTTTATACATGTATGTACATATCTATATATTCATAGTTAAATTGGTAAAGAGTTTCACTAAGAATCTCAATTATTTTAAGACTTTATTTAATATATTGACTAGAATGATGATGAGTTAGAATAACCTCAGATGAAATTGGGATTTTTTTTTTTTTACTTTCTTTAATGTTTTGTTTTGTTTTTTTTTTAAACTTTGATGTATTGTCTTAGGTTTCATATTTGGAATACATAGACTACATTGTCTACATTCGAATATCCAGTTAATATATATATATATGATTGACATTAATAGGTTAATCTTTATTAATGCTTGATGTTTAGTCTCGGTTATGTATATAGACTAAGGTGGATGGTGATGACTTTGCTTTGAGATTATGTTGTTAATGTCTTGTGGATGATAATAATACTTGGAGAATATTTGATTATTAAATTACATTGAGGTGCAGGTGATGTATTGATGACATCGTGACAGATTACTTAGATGATCGCATAGCTTAATTTGTAGTTAGTTAGATAGTCATCACATATGTTGAGAGACTTTGAGGTATCCTTGTGGGCATTGAGAATTTTATATTTTAATTACGTTGCATTATTGAGGTGGGTCATCATGCTTGAATGAATTTGAAAAATTGGCATTGATAGGCCATCATGTTTGAGGATTTCATTATGCATTGTGCCATATGGAGTGGGTCGTTACAGATGATATCGGAACCGGACCCTAGCAGGGAATGTGGGGATGTTTGCACGCCGCTGCACGCTGGCCCAGGAGGATGAGGTTCCTTTGGGGGGAGAGAGTAATACATCCCACATCGCCTGGGGAAGGGAAATGCGAATGATCTATAGGTAAGGTTGTGCGTCTTTATGTTACAACGCGTTTTGTATTACTTTTTCTAAAATTTTGTCGAAGAGATACATTTCTAAATTTTGGAAAAAAAAAATTTTTGAGGGGGGGGAAGGACATAAAGATCTGAAAAATCAGGGTAAATTTTTCATTTTTGCTGGTAGGGCACTATTCATGCATTGTTTGCCGGTAGGGCGTTATACATGCATCTTTTAGGCATAAGGCATGTTTAGAAGAATATTTTAAGTATGCCATAGAATATAAATATGCTTATAATGTTAAAATATACCTCCTATGAAAATTTGAGCCTAATCGGAGACAGTTTCAAAAATAGACCATAAAGGGCATCCCGAGTGGTCTGGGTGGACCCGGTCGAAACCGCCAACGGGAGAATGTAGATTATAAATATACATTATGTTATATAAATGTACACTTGCACATACCATGCCTTAACTTTGTTCCTTGCATTAGCATTATGTCATACCAGCGGTTGTGCTGACCCCTCGTGGGATATCATATTACAATGAGGCTCCTTGTACTTGAGACTTGAAGAAGTCTTGAAGAATGGAAGGGACATGGACCATGGAAGATATTTGGCCCTTGGGGCATATTTTGAGTTGTATATGGGCATAAGCCTTACGCCATATGAAATAAACTTATAAAGATTTTGTATATTATGAAAACAATGGGAAAGACCTTATATTTGTAATGAACATGAAGTTTGTAACATTTAAATTTCAAGTATATGAGTACATATGGTAGAATGTATATTTAAATGATATATGTTTAATTTCTATAAAATTGTGGCCATCGAGTGAGGATGGAATGTATAAATCCTTATTTATACAAAGTATTATAAATATTATATGGGAAAAGGCTTAGAAAACAAAGGAGACTATGTTAAAATTTTGTGAAATTAAAAGGGTTGTTAGGTGTGTAAAACACCTTATATATAGGTAGGAAAAGTACCAAAAAGGGGGGGTTAGAAACCTTGAAGAAATAGGCTAAAATGGGGAAAAAATAGCTTGCAAAACTTTGAAAAATAGAGAAAATTGGCTACTAGACAGAGAGATTTAGCCGCAGTCAGCTACAGCAAACCTGCAGGAAAACAGTAGCCCAGGCCATGCCCCATGCCGCGCGCACACGTACTCGCATCGGGCTCCCCGCGCACCCACGCTTGCGCCGAGTGCCCCTCGCGCCCGCGCCTACCTTGCCGCGCCCAGCCTGACACCCTCTTGACACCCGTCCTTCGCCACCTTTTTGAGCCATGTTCGGCCATCATTTTGAGCCATGTTTAACCACCCTATTGGGCCATGTTTGGCCAATCCTTAGGCCATGTTTGGCCACCCTTTTTGGCCATGTTTGTCCACTCTTTTAATCCATGTTTGGCCACTTTATTGGGCCATGTTTGGCCACTTCCTTAAACAAATTTTGGCAAACCTTTTGACCTACTCTTGGCCCATGTCTTAGGGCATTTGGGTCCCATTTGGGCCATTATTCCAAGACATTTTTAGGGATGTTTTGGGGCTATTTTGGAGACGATTCTTGAACATGACTTAAACCTATTTTGAGTAATGATTTGGGGAGATATTTAATTGGCATTAGAAAAATATTTTGGTAAAGTCTAATAGCAAGTTTTCATTTCAAATCTCAGGAAAACATGGGGAAATTAATGGGTAATCAAATAAATCTATTTAATTTCCATTCATTTACTTTTCTTATTTCATTTCACCCACTCCTTGGGTTTTTTGAAAATTCGGGGCGTGACAGACCTAATACCAATTCAATATATTCATAGCACAATTACAAGTGATCCTAGTCACATGGATTTATAAACTAGGATATACCATTTCTATTCTACACCAATAACAAGTAGCATTCATTCAACCATTCATATATACATAACATGGCTATTCTACGCTATATAATCATGAAAGAATATATCTTAAGCAAGCAATCACGTATACCAACCAAAACAATCTATATACATATTCCAAACAAGAACATACTCAACACATACTTACTGTACATATAAGTTTTCAATCATCTATTCATGTCCTTATAATCTTATCATTTTTCAAGTAATTCTAAAACACAAAAGTTGATTTAAACCATATCATGTTAAGCATATTATATAATTTATACACATAACCACCCTATTAGACATTTTATTCACTTCATCAAGTAGTCAAGCATATTAATGGATATAAGCACACAACATGCATCATGATTAAACCAAATCATTCAACACTGAATCAAGTAAGTCTTCTAGAAAGATATCCGAAACTCATATACAACTGGTGGTAACATTACCGATACCACCTCACCACCATCATTTCTAAGACTCACAAAATCTGGCTACCCCAACCCGGTGAATCATACAGTGGTGGAACAAGGCTATCATCACAAGCCCCCAAATAAAATAAAGAATCTCCAGAGTATAATATTTATTATCTAGGTCCAGACAATACAACCATTTATAACTTTATCCAAACCAATCAGATTCATTCATAACTTTTTACCCATATATTTTTAAAATGACAAGTGAAAACACCATTCACTTATAATTTATATAACAATCCAAGTTCTCATATTGCAATACACATCTCAAGTTTACACATACTCCCATTCTTCTTTGGTTTTTTTTTTTTTTCTAGTGCCTCAACCACAATATTTTCACTCCAAGTATATTCACATGATTCGCATCTCAAACACAAGATTCATATTCAAAAATTTGTATCTTTTAACTCTTAACCTGATACACAATTTTCTCCAAAATAATAATCAATATTTACCGTTTATTCAATCATAATTTTGGAATCAATCTTATAAACTAAGCTAGAACTAGGTTCATAATTCACATCTCAATTTGGCCCATTTTATGCAACTCATTATTTTCACAAGGCTTATATTCATAAGTTCATTTAATCAATCCATTAATCTTATCACAACTAGTATCGACCATCTTATAGGATTAGGTAAGACAATAGTATTCATCTTTAGGTTACCTCCACAGTCCACCACAAGATAACCTATTCTAATTCAATAAAGGAATTGTTACAACCCCTAACTTTCATATTCACATCACTTGAACTTATCGATATTCATCCTAAGCATGAAATCAAAATTCAATTACATCTGTAAAGATCTGAAAAATTAGGAAATTTTTTTCATTTTTGTCGGTAGGGCACTATTCATGCACTGTTTGCTGGTAGGGCGTTATACATGCATCATTTAGGCATAAGTCATTATTAGAAGCATACTTTGAGTTTTTCATAGAATAGAAACATACTTATAATTTTAAAATACACCTTTTGTGAGAATTTGAGCTTAATCGAAGATAGTTTGAAAAATTGGACCAAAAGGGCATCCTGGGTGGACCTGGCTGAAACCGCCAACGGGGGAAAATAAATTTTTTGAAAAAATATCATTTAAAATAATTTTAAAAACTTTGGTTAAAGCGAAATGTCGAGTTAAGGCGTTTCGGGATGGATTGTAGTGTAACGGAGTCCCGAACTCATTAAAGGCAAAATGGTCATTTTACCCCTTGGCCCCTTTGCTATAAATAGGACTCCTTAGTGTTAAATTTCTCAGAATTGGTTTGAGAAAAATGTGGCAGCTCGTTCACGGAGAGAAAAGTGAAGAAAACCTAGGTTTCTCCAACTTTCAAGCCCTCAAAACTCACTTCCAGGCTTGGATTTTCACAAGACTTCCTTATAGGAAGTTGTTCCCCACATCAAGGGCTACATTCTCACCAATTGGTTTGGCTGCACAGTGGACACAACTCCCTAGGGTTGAGAAAAACCCTTCTAGGTATGATATCTTGCTAAGTAAGGAATAGGGTTAAGTTTATGAGTGTTTTATACGTTGATTGAATGATTTATATATTTACTTGTTGTTAGAAAGTCGCTTAGTATGTAGTTGTTTTGAAAACCTAGAGTTGGTAGTTTATGTACTTGTGTGTTCTTTGAGAAGTTTGTCAAAGTGATGAACATGTAACTTGAATGTATGTTTAATTCATTGCATTGTGGCTTATGTTCATATGGATGAAGTCTTGTGTTTTGAAAGATATAGTTGTTTAATGCATTGATGCTTTGTGTAATTATGTATTCTTTAAGAATTGGTAAGGTAGTGAACATGTGGTATGAATGTATGTTAATTGATTGTATTATAGCATATGTTCATGTGGAAGAAATTTGGTGGTTTGAAAGTTATGCTTTACTTTATGTATGATGCATGATTTAAGGTGTATACCAAGTATGTGATAAAATGTTTTATTGAGATTGCATAGAAAAATCAAGGCATATTGGCATGGTGTGAACCTTTGAAAACAAAGTGTGGGTTGAGCACATTGGTGCTATGCATTATGAGGATGTAGATCTTGTGGTAAAAAAACCCAAAATCTGGCCAATGACAGTACTCGCGGGCTGATAGGGAAGGACCGTGAAGCGAGACATGGGTGTAGCATAGAGTTGCATGTGTGTGTCATGCATATTTCCATTGCATAGCATTGAGTGATTGGAGAGTTATAGCTTATAAATGTACACTTGCACATGCCACGTCTTAACTTTGCTCCTTACATTAGCACTATATCATACCAGTTGTGATGACCTTTTATGGGATATCATATTACAGATGAGGCTCCCGGTACTTGAGACATGATGAAGTCTTGATGGATGGAGGGGAAGTAGACTATGAAGGACATTTGGCCCTTGGGGCATATGTTTGTATATATAAGGGCATAAGGCCTAAGACATGTGTATCTACTTGTAGAAATCTTGTTTAGTATGAAAACAATGAGCAAGGCCCTAAAATTGTAATGAGCATGAAGGTTGTAACATTTAAGTTTAAAGTATATATGTATGTATGGTGGATTGTGTGTTTAAAGTAATGTATAAATGTTTAGTTGAATTCAATGATGCATTTAGGTTGCTAGTTGAGAAATAATGGATTGGGTTGTGGAATATTAAGTGGAAAAGGCTTAGAAAATAAAGGAAACCATGCAAAAATCTTGTGAAATTGAAAGGTTAGTTAGGTGTGTAAAACACCCTAAATATAGGTGAAAAAAGTGCCCAAAATGGGGGGTTAAAAACCTTGAAGCAATAGGCTAAAAATGGGAAAAAAGTGACTTGCAAAACTTTGGAAAAAAATTTAGAAAACAGAGAAAATCAGTGCTGAAAACGGAGAAATTTAGCTGCAGTGAACCTATAGGAAAACAGCCCAGGCCACGCCCAGACCATGTCGCGCCCTGCGCCTTGCTGCCCTATTGGTTGATAGCGTATGGCACCCAGCCCTAACAGTTCTGTGACATTTGCCTTTGGCCATCCTTTTGGGCCATGTTTGGCTACCCTTTTGAGCCATGTTTGGGCACCCTATTGGGCCATGGTTGGCCACCCTTTTGGACCATTTTTGGTCACTATTTTGGGCCGTGTTTGGCCACTCTTTTGGGCATGTTTGGCCACCCTATTGGGCCATGTTTGGCCATTCTTATGGGCCATGTTTGGCCACTTCCTTAGACTACCTTGGATGAAATTCTTGGCCTATGTGTTAGGGCACTTGGGAACCATTTGGGCTTTTGTTCCAAGGTATGTTTATAGACATTTTGGAGGCCATTTTTGAACATGACTTAGACTAATGTTGAATATAGATTGGGAGAGATAATTGATTGACATTAAAAGACTATTTTGGTTAAGTCTAATAGCAAGTTTTCATTTTCAAATCTTGGGGAAACATAGGAAAATAAATGAATAATCAACTAAGTCTACTTAATTAACTTTTTTTTTTATTTCTCTTAATTCATTTCACTCACTCCCTGGGTTTATGAAAATTTAGGGTGTGACAACGTGGTATCAGAGCTTAGGTTCAAATACTTAGAGACCGTGGGGTGTTGTTGAACACAATAGGGTCGTGACACATGATTTGAAATTTTGGTGAGCATTGTGTAATGTGTAAGGATTTGTTATGTGTATGTTATGACTTATTATGCTTGTTGCTTATGAAGTGTAATTTACTGATATATACATGCTTAATGTTCTTTTAAATGCCTAGGTCTAATGTGAAAAAGAGGTATTAATTTCTTTTCTTGGACTTGTAAACACATGCCACCGAGGAAAGCTCCTTCGAGACGTACACCGCCTAGGTGCGGTGAACCTAGAGCTACAGTACCACCTTGGCGTGGTAGACCTTGAGCTGCTGCTCCTACTCACAGCGTAGTAAAGGAGGTCGTTGCTTCTACACCTACCCCAGTAAAAGAGGTAGACCAAACCATTGATGCCTGAGATATGGCAACGATTTTATAAGAGTGCTTTCACACTATTCAGGAGGCTAGGCCTGCAAGTGAAGAGACTAGGGATACCTTCGTGATGAAAGTGTTCTAGAGGATGAGACCTCCTACATTTGCAGGGTAGCCTGACTCCCTAGTAGCAGAGGAGTGGCTAGATCAGATCACTAGGATCCTAGAAGCCCAGAGGATAGTCGAGCCACACTTGAGGATCAGGTGTGCCACCTTCCAATTCATCGAGCTAGCTAACCAGTGGTGGAAAGGAGCGGCTGGAAGGTTAGACAATTTCGGAGAGGGGTAGAATGCATTCGTAGCCATGTTCAATGACCACTATTTTCCTGAGACTGCACGAACAGGATACATGGATGAGTTTGTAGCACTCCTCTAGCGAGATATGACAATGACTCAGTATGAGTCCCGTTTTACTGCATTGGGGAGATTTTCCCCACATATTATAGAGACTGAGCGGCTGAAGGTTCTCTACTTTATCAGGGGGTTGAAGACCTCTATCAGGGATAGACTGGTTGGTCATATTATTGATACTTATGATGAGGCAATAACCAGGGCCACCAAGGTAGAGAGGGAGCTGGCTGACCTTAGAGGGATTAGAGAGTCCCAGACATAGAGTGGGGCAGTTCCAGCACAGACTTCTACATTTGCCCCAGTTTACACTGGCAGGGGACCATCAAAAAGGTACCGGACTAGTACTTCTTCTGCATAGACATCGCAGTGACCTACCCAGTTTTTAGCCCCCTGACCTACTATGCCTATTGCTTCCCAAGGGGGAGTATCCTAGAGGCCTCTAACTTGTTCTCAGTGTGGATAGCCTGGCCATAGAATGGCTAATTGCCCCTAGAGAGATCCCAATCAAGGACACAGAGCTGGACCGAGCTAGGGATCATTTTTGCCTCCGGCACAGGGTTAGGGGTGGAGAGCTCATCAGCTTTGTTATACCTGCCACCAGATAGGCCATGTTAGGGCTAACTGTCCTCAGGGCAGACTTCACAGGGTTCGCAGAGACTATATTACTATTAGCCCATTCAGTCATCTTTGCCATAGCCACCGTTGGGCCATAGACCTTCAGCACCATATGTCCAGCCTTCACCCTCCACATAGAGTATTAGATCTCTCGGACAGAGGGGTGGGGGTCAATAGGGATCAAGAGGGGGAGGTAGACAGAGCCAGACCACTCAGGGTCGTGCTTATGCGGTGGCCATACCAGAGGCATTTACTTTTAGACCTTCAGTGGTTCGAGGTACATTCCTTGTGTTTAGTTCATGGGCCAGCGTATTTATAAATTTCGGTGCATCTCATTCATTCATATTTACCATGTTTTCCATGACGTTGGGGTTGAAAATAGATCGGCTAGATCCACCATTACATGTTGACACATTGGTTGCGGGTAGTGTGACATTGACGAGGATCTATAGAGATTGCTCGATAGAGATAATTGATCGCATCCTTTATTTTGACTTCATTCTATTTGACATGTTTGGTTTTGATATTATATTGGGGATGGATTGGTTGTTTGCTTTTCGGACGAGTATAGACTGCTATAGAGGAAGGGTGTCAGTGTGTACTCCTAAGGGAGATAGCTTTTATTTCACGGGAGATCGTGGGGATTTCTTAGTTCCACCCTTGTATGACTCGAGGAGTTGGGGAGGTTATAGCTATTTTTTGGCTAGTTTGATAGCAGATGGGAGGGGGACTACAGAGAGTGTATTACCGTCAGTAGTGGATGAGTTTCCAGATGTTTTTTTGGATGACTTGACTAGTCTACCACCGAGACGAGAGATAGAGTTCACGATAGAGCTTATTCTAGGCACTGTGCCTATTTCCATTCCACCTTACCATATGGCTTCAGTTGAGTTGAGGGAGCTGAAGGTGTAGCTGACTGATTTGCAGGGTAAGGGTTTTATCCATCCTAGTACTTCGCCATGGGGTGCTTCGGCATTGTTCACGAAGAAGAAGGATGGGACATTACGTTTGAGTGTAGATTATAGGAGACTGAACCAGGTCACTATCAAGAACAAGTACCCATTACCAAGGATAGATGACTTGTTTGATCAGCTTAAGGGTTTGAAATGTTTCTCGAAGATCGATCTTAGATCGGGGTATCTTTAGTTGAGAGTACGGGAAGAGGATGTGGCAAAGACAGCTTTTCACACTCATTATGGCCATTATGGGTTTGTAGTTATGCCATTCAATGTGACAAATGCCCCGACGGCATTCATGGACTTGATGCATCGTATTTTTAGTCCTTATTTAGATCAGTTTGAATTGGTCTTTGTTGATGACATTTTGATTTATTCACCTTCTGAGGATGAGCATACTTTTCATTTATGGACTGTATTATAGATTTTGAGGGAGCATCGTTTATTTGCTAAGTTCTCGAAGTGTGAGTTTTGCCTTCAAGAGGTGCAGTTTCTAGGCCATGTTGTATTAGGTAGCGGGGTATTTGTGGATCCTTTTAAGATTGACGCTGTTATGAGTTGGGAGAGGCCAAAGAATGTGTTTGAGATTTGAAGTTTCTTAGGATTGGCCGGATACTACCGTTAATATTTAGAGGGATTTTCTCGTTTTGTGGCCCCAATGACTTGTTTGGTGCGCGAGGGCATTAGATTTGAGTGGACAGATGACTGTGAGCAATCATTTCAAGAGCTGGAGAGGAGGCTGACTTCAGCACCTGTCTTGATTATACTTGATGGAGGTATTGGCTATACAGTTTATTATGATGTTTCACGAGAAGGACTAGGTTGTGTATTAATGCAGGAGGGTAGGGTGGTAGCCTATGGTTCTCGTCAGTTGAAGAATCATGAGCATAACTATCCTACACATGATTTGGAGTTATCTGCTGTTATCTTTGCACTTAAAAGTTGGCGACACTACTTATACGGGGAGAGGTTTGAGGTGTTTTCAGATCACAAGAGCCTTAGATAAATTTTCACACAGAAAGACTTGAACCTTCGGCAAAGGAGATGGATGAAGTATATGGAGGACTATGACGTTGATCTTCAATACCATCCTAGGAAGGCCAACGTCATAGCAGATGCACTTAGTAGGAGGCCGAGGAGCACAGTTGCTAGCATTGCTATTAGGGAGTGGGAGATGTTGGTGAGTTTGACTTAGACTTCGTCGAGTCTGAGGGACATGCCACACTATTCAGTGTATGTGTACACCCTACACTGTTGAGCAGGGTTGTTGGGGCACAATTAAATGACACAAATGCAGAGCAGATTCGGGCATGAATTGCTAGTGCTGAGGGTTGTAAGGGATGGACAGTTCATTCTAACCTTAGCCTGAGGTATATGGGTAGAGTCTTTGTTCTAGAGTCTCTTAGGGCTAATGTTCTTAGATATTTCTATCATTCACGTCTAGCAGTGCACCTAAGGGGCACTAAGATGTACCATGATTTACGTTGGCAGTATTTGTCACGCCCTAAATTTCCACGAACCTAGAGAGTGATTGAAATAAACAAAATAAGATAATAAAGGACAATCACATGCATTTCAAACACTAACCTAATTCATATCCTGACACTAATCCATAGGGCCTTGCCCGTTGTTTCATAACATACAAATAAACATATATGGTTTAGGGCTCATGCCCTTGTACAACATCAAAATATGCCCCCAAGGGCCAATTATCCTTCTAAGTTCATGTCTCCTCCACTCTGCAAGACTTCCTCAAGTCTCAAGGGCCGGGAGTGTCATCTATAATATGATATCCCACGAATAGGTCAGTGCAACTACTGGTATGACACAATGCTAATGCAAGAAACAAAATTAAGGCATGGCATGTGCAAGTGTACATTTATAATCTACATGTACATTTATAATCTAATATTCCATCCAATTCATTAACATAATACAAAAGCGGTATGCGTGACACACTCATGCAAACTCTATACCACACCCATGTCTCATTTACGGACCGTATCTGATGGATCCATGAGTACCAATGCAACGGCCAATTTTGGGTTTTTCACCACAGGATCTACACCCTCATAATGCATTTGCACCGAAGTGCTCAACCCACACTATGTTCCAAAGAATTCACCATATGCCAATATGCTTTGATTCTACCATGCAACAATGCAATCTCATCGAAGCCTTTCATCCATACATAAATCATGCTTTCAACAATGCATTTCACTTAAAGCAATAATAACATTTAAATCACAAAATTCGTTCCTCGTGTGTACATGCTATACATATTCCATTTAAGCACATGCTCATGTTACGTATTCATAATCTTAACAATTCTCAAAGAACAAAAATCACATATCGTGCCAACACATAGAACATACATATAGTCATGGTCCACATTTATCACTTAACCAAACTCTCAAGGAGATAACAAGAAACACATAAGCACACAAACAATTGAAATAACATACAGTTCATCAAGTCAACATGGAAATTACTCCTAAACTTAATCTTGTTTCTTACTTAGCAAAGTATCATACATGATGGGTTGGTCTCAACCCTAAGAAACCGTGCTCGTGGTGTAGCCAAACTAATCAATGAGAATGTAGTCCCTTTTACTGTCTCCAACCGGAAGGTCTAGACTGCCTTCTCCTTTCCCTTCTGTGTTCCTAAAATCATTGTGACACAACTCAGTCTACCTCTACTTGAATTATGCTATTCATCAAATTTTAAGTTTTTATATCATGAGTTCCTATTTTACTAGAATAAACTCCAACGTCGAACAAAGTCGATTTAGGCTTTTGTGGAATTCAATTCAAGCATCTGTACTAAAACGGACAAAATTGTCATTCACACTTTTATGGGTTCTTACTTCTCGAGACCTCTTTTGACAAATCAGACTCCACGATTGAGTCCGGAATGCTTGAAATAATAAAAATTCAATATTCCTTTATTTTAATCAGAGTTCGTTTGACTACTCTTTGACTCAAGGGCATTTTGGTCTTTTACTCTTTCATGCATCGCAATGTTCGGTGCTTCGTTTGCTAGGATGGACTCCACCGTTGAGTCCAGAATGTCTGACATAATTAAAATGTACTATCTTTTATGTTTAAACAGCCTTGGGTATTGTTAAGGGTATTATAGTCATTTATCATTTGCGTGTATTTGTTTTTCGGGACTTAATTTTCCAAATCAAACTCTAACATTGAGTCTGGAATGCCCGAATTAATAGAAATTCACTATTCATTTATTTATTGGGCTTCGTTTGACTTATTTAATGTCCAAGGGTAAAATAGTCATTTTACCCAATTAATAAAATAATTAATTAAATTATTTTATTATTTTTCAAGGGTTTATTTAAATTAATTTTTCAAAGGCTGGCCAGAACAGAATTTATTAAAACTTCTGGGGTCAAATTGTAAATAAATAAAGTTTCGGTTTATTTATCTTCATTTAAGCTGTGAACCAGTGGGTTTAATAACTTAAACCCTAGACCGGTCTGAGAGTTCAGTGAACCAGCCGATTCAGGCTGGGTCAGAGAACCTATTTAACATAACCCTGTTATATCCCTTATCCACGGTTTGGGTTATCCTTATTCCGTAATTTCGATTTCTCATTCTTGTATCCAAACAACCCAACTTCAGTTTTAAAAATTAAAACATAACTCACAAAATGGTGTCGTCCTACTTATGTCCATTTGTGCAACGAGTCGAGTCCCGACCCGAAACCGGATCAGACCCAAAACCGACCCGTCTTGTACACCTTTTTCCTCTCTTCCTCGATTGTGTTGCCCTAGTTGCAGGTTTTTATTTTTTTCAATCTCGTAGGTTTTGGGTTAGCCATTTTCCCTGTTTCTCACTCCAAGGTATTCCTGGAAGCCCTAGGATGGTTTTGGCATTCGTTTGGAGCACTAGATCGACCTCAAGAGTTCGGTCCAAGATTGGATAACCGAACCTGCAACTCCATCATACATGCTTGTTTTTTGTCCAAATCTCGTGGGATTTCTTCTGTTGTGACCTACTGATCGTGGGGTTTAAGTCCTCATTCTCAAAAGTAGGTTTTACAGTGAGTTTGTGAGGTTGGGTTTTAGAACCCGAACCTGCAACTCGACGGTTCTCTCTGGTCTTAAGGCCATTTCACCTGATTTTTGCTATTTCGTGAACCACTTAGCATCTAGTTTTAATCCCCATACCTAAATTAAGGTTTAACTCAAGTTGGTTCAGACTCAGTTTGTCAAGGTCCTTTAATGGCGGTCTAAGGTCTGTCCTTAGGGTTTCATGCATATTCAGCCCATGAAATTTATTTCTCTCATGCACTAGACGTATAAACATCATTGCATGTGAGTATATCCTATTATACAATCCACAACAGAAAATTTTACAACTTGAATTCTAGAAAGAGAAAGCTCAGTCCATGGGTTACCTCTCATGGTAGTCCTTATCCTTGTTCTTGAACTTGGTTCCTGAGCTTCTGTATTCTTCTTTTCCTTGCTTCTTCTGCCTTTCTCTCTAACCCAACGGACACAAATGTATATACATACATCATAACTCTTTCTCTCTCTCTCTTTCTACTCTCTCTCTATGTCAGACCTGCACACACTCAACACCCCACCTGCTTTGTACACTCACACACTCCTTCACTTTGCATTAAATGTTTGTTTGCATGTTTGGGTTTACATATATATATATATATGTATATTATATTTCACACACACATTATACACTCCAACACACACACACACACACACCACTCAGCCAACCCACACCCGTACCCACACATGCACACTGTCATGCAGCATATATGGCAGTTCCTTTTTCCTTCCAAATACATACATATATATATATATATCTATATATATACATATTAAACTATACCGTATAAATATATGTATATATATACGTATGTTTATACCTTGCCTATACATACATATATAATCATATATACGCATATATACACATTTTTACACCCACGTACATACACTTATTTTAAATAGGCTACACCTATATATAAACGTACACATGCATGGAAATACGTGCATGTACGCATTACGAGGCTGGGTTCAAGGTCGGTCGGGCGTCGCCCGGTACTGACTATCTAATTAACACCATTCATATTCCAAAATCATTCGGTACGTGTGATATAATAATATAGAACTTTAACAGCTCGGGTTACAACTGGCAATACACTACTCAACCCGGTCTACCTCAATTCGCGTGCCATGTCCCGAGTCAGGGTATTTCAACTAGTACTTTACTATTTTAAAAATGAAAAATTTGTTCTAAATTTTCAGGTCTCTACAGTATTGGTGGACGGGGATGAAGGGGGATGTGGTGCAGTTTGTGTCGAGATGTCTCACGTGCCAGTAGGTTAAAACTGAGCATCAGAGACCTGGGGGTTTATTACAGCCATTGCCAGTGGCCGAGTGAAAGTGGGAGTTTGTTACTATGAATTTTGTGATAGGTCTTCCGAGGTCACCTAAAGGTCACGATGCAATTTGGGTTATTGTTGATAAGTTGACAAAGTCTGCACATTTCCTACCAATTAGAGCAATTGATTCAGTGGATGTTCTTAGTAGGTTGTATATCCGAGAGATAGTACGACTACATGGGATTCATGTTTCCATTCTTTCAAACTAAGATCCACATTTCACTACATGATTTTGGCAGAGTCTTCAGACAGCTTTGGGGACGCAGCTACTGTTTAGTACTGCTTTCCATTCTCAGTCTGACGGTCAGTCAGAACGTACTATCCAGATACTTGAGGATATGTTTAAAGCGTGTGTTATGGATTTCAAGGGTATTTGGGAAGATCATCTTGCTCTAGTAGTGTTGCCTACAACAACAACTATCATTCTAGTATCGAGATGGCACCTTTTGAGGCGTTGTATGGCAGGCTGTGTCGTTCCTCGATATGTTGGATCAAGGTAGAGGAGACAGCTACTTTAGGACCTTACATAGTCCGTGAGACCTCGAAGAAGATACAGATGATTCGGCAAAGTTTATTGACAGCACAGAGCCACCAAAAGAGTTATGCAGACAAGAGGCAACAACCTCTATCATTTGATGTTGGGGGACATGTGTTCCTCAAAGTAGCCCCACGACGGGGATTGAGGAAATTCGGGTGTAGCGAAAAAATATCACCATGGTTTATAGGGCCATTTGAGATCCTTGAGAGGGTTGGTGATGTGGCCTATAAGTTGGCGTTACCACCACAATTATCTGGGGTTCATGATGTCTTCCACGTATCGATGTTGAGGAAGTATGAGCCTGACCCTTCACATGTGCTAGATTGGGTCGATCTTCAAGTGGAGGGTGATGTTTCTTATGATGAGATTCCTGTAGAGATATTGGACTCAAGGGACAAAGTTTTGCGGGGGAAGACCATCCTTTTGGTCAAGGTTTTTTGGAGCCGTCACGGGGTCAGGAAGCCACTTGGGAGCACGAGGCTGAGGTTCGTGTTAGGTATCCAGAGTTGTTTATTCATAAAGGTACATTTTTAAATTTCGGGAAAAAATTTCTTTAAGGGGGGAAGGATGTAGAGATCTGAAAAATCAAGAAAAAAATTTCATTTTTGCTGATAGGGCACTATTCATGCACTGTTTGCCGATAGGGCGTTAAACATGCATCATTTAGGCATAAGTCATGATTAGAAGCACAATTTGAGTATTTCATAGAAGAGAAACATGCTTAAAATGTTAAAATATATCTCCTGTGAGAATTTAAGTCAAATAGGAGATATTTTAAAAAAAAAAAATGGACCAAAAGGGCATCCCAGGGTGACCTGGGTGGACCCGGTCTAAACCACCAACAGGCGAAAATAATTTTTTTAGAAAAATATCATTTAAAATAATTTTAAGAACTTTAGTTAAATCAAAATGTCAAATTAAGGCATTTCGAGACGGGTTGTAGTGTAACGGGGTCCCGAACTCAATAAGGGCAAAAAGGTCATTTTACCCCTTGGCCCTTTTCTATAAATAAAACCCCTTAGTGTTAAATTTCTCAGAATTGGTCTGAGAAAAATGCATCAGCTCATTCATGGAGAGAAAAGTGAAGAAAACCTAGGTTTCTCCAACTTTCAAGCCTCCAAAACTCACTTCTAGGAGGCTTGGATTTTCACAACACTTCCTTCTAGGAAGTTGTTCCCCACATCAAGGGCTACATCTCACCAATTGGTTCGGCTGCACAGCGGACACAACTCCCTAGGATTGAGAAAAACCCTTCTAGGTATGATATCTTGCTAAGTAAAGAATAGGGTTAAGTTTAGGAGTGTTTTATATGTTAATTAAATGATTTATATGTTTACTTTTTGTTAGAAAGTCACTTAGTATGTAGTTGTTTTGAAAACTTAGAGTTGGTAGTTTATGTACTTGTGTGTTCTATGAGAATTTGTCAAAGTGATGAACATGTAACTTGAATATATGTTTAATTCATTGCATTGTGGCTTATGTTCATGTGGATGAAGTCTTGTGTTTTGAAAGATATGGTTGTTTAATGCATTGATGCTTTGTGTAATTATGTATTCTTTGACAATTGGTAAGGTAGTGAACATGTGACATGAGTGTATGTTTAATTGATTGTATTATAACATATGTTCATGTGGAAGAAATTTGGTGGTTTGAAAGTTATACTTTATTTTATGTATGATGCATGATTTAAGGTATATACCAAGTATGTGATAAAATCCTTCATTGAGATTGCATAAAAAAATCAAGGCATATTGGTATGTGTGAACCTTTGGAAACATAGTGTGGGTTGAGCACATTGGTGCTATGCATTATGAGCGTGTAGATCCTGTGGTGAAAAACTAAAAATTTAACCAATGACAGTACTCGCGGGCTCACGGAAGCGGACTGTGAAGTGAGACATACGACAGTACTCGCGAGCTGACGGGGAAGGACTGTGAAGCGAGACATGGGTGTGGCATAGAGTTGCATGTGTGTGTTATGCATATTTCCATTGCATAGCATTGAGGGATTGGAAAGTTATAGCTTATAAATGTACACTTGTACATGCCATGTCTTAACTTTGTTCCTTGCATTAGCACTATGTCATACCAGCAGTTGTGCTGACCCTTTATGGGATATTATATTACAGATGAGGCTCCCAGTACTTGAGACTTGATGAAGTCTTGATGGATGGAGGGGAAGTGAACTATGAAGGACATTTGGCCCTTGGGGCATATTTTGTATGTATGAGGGCATAAGCCCTAAGACATGTGTATCTACTTGTAGAAATCTTGGATAGTATGAAAACATTAGGCAAGGCTCTAAAATTGTAATGAGCATGAAGGTTGTAACATTTAAGTTTAAAGTATATATGTATGTATGGTGGATTGTGTGTTTAAAGTAATGTATAAATGTTTAGTTAAATTTAAAGATGCAATTAGGTTGCTAGTTGAGAAATGATAGATTGTGTTGTGGAATATTAGGTGGAAAAGGCTTAGAAAATAAAAGAAACAATTCTAAAATTTTGTGAAATTAAAAAGTTAGTTAGGTGTGTAAAACACCCTAAATATAAGTGAAGAAAGTGCCAAAAATGGAGGGTTAAAAACCTTGAAGAAATAGGCCAAAAATGGGAAAAAGTGACTTGCAAAACTTGAAAAAAATTCAAAAAACAGAGAAAATCAGTGCTAAAAATAGAGAAATTTAGCTGTAGTAAATACACTGTAGCTATAATGAACCTGCAGGAAAACAGCCTAGGCCACGCCCAGACCATGCCGCGCACCTGCGCCATTCACGCCTCGAGCGCCTATTGCTTGCCCTGCACGCGCGCACGCCCTGCACCCTACGCCTTGCTGCCCTGCTGCTTGACAGCCCATGGCACCCAGCCCTGACAGCTCCCTGACACTTGCCCTTGGCCATTCTTTTGGGTCATGTTTGGCCACCTTTTGGGCCATGTTTGGCCATCTTATTAGGCCATGTTTGGCCACCTTTTCGGGCCATGTTTGGGCACCTTAATTGGCCATGTTTGGCCAATCCTTGGGCCATGATTGGCAACCTTTTTGGGCCATTTTTCGTCACTCTTTTGGGCCATGTTTGGCCACTCTTTTGGGCCATGTTTGGCCACCCTATTGGCCATGTTTGGCTACTTCCTTAGATTACCTTGGATGAAATTCTTGGCCTATGTTTTAGGGCACTTCGGAACCATTTGGGCCATTGTTCCAAGGTATGTTTATAGACATTTTAGAGGCCATTTTTTAACATGACTTAGACTAATGTTGAATATAGATTAGGAGAGATAATTAATTGACATTAGAAGACTATTTTGGTTAAGTCTAATAGCAAGTTTTTATTTTTAAATCTTAGGAAAACATAGAGAAATAAATGAATAATCAACTAAGTTAACTTAATTACCTTTTATTTATTTCTCTTAATTCATTTCACTCATTTCCCGGGTTTATAAAAATTTGGGGCGTGACAACATCATAACCTATATTAATCCACTACAATATTTTTCAAACTATTCATGTTTATATAATTCTCCTAAGACAAGAGATCATCAATCATCACCTAATAACCTAACACCTCTTGTAAACATTTTTACTTAATCATAACTCATAAAACTCAAGTCAACCACCTCCACCCATTGTTTACAATAAACAAATAACAAGTTTTCACCCAATTCCAACACAGTCTTTCGCCAAAAAAAAAAATCCTTTTAAGCAATATAATATACACATGCCCATGGCATTCTCCTATAATGCTACATGATATTATGAAGGTAAACAAGCATCAATCTATTATGTACGTAAACATGTACCAAGTTATCACACACGGTCATGCCAATATACACATCACCCATATCATGCACCTCACTGTACCAAATCACGTAAACATGCATCATAGTATAACAATAACTAACATGTAATCACAACATGTGATGCATCAAGTATAGATAGCCATATAACATACAAGGTCGTATCACATACCACTGACAGTTCATACTAAGTCGCACACTTTCCTCTAAGGTCCCATAGTCTTCAACAACACCACACGGTTCATAAATATTGTCAAACTAGAGCTCTAATTCCAAGCTGTCAAAGCCTACACAATACGCAATGTTTACAAAAAAAATTCAAATTATGTGTCGTGATCCCATTATGTTCAACAGCACCTCACGGTCCCTAAGTATTAGAACCTAAGCTCTGATACCACGTTGTCACGCCCCGAATTTCTAAAACCCGGGGAGTGAATGGAAATGAATTAAGAAAAATTAATAAAAGATCATTAAATGGATTTAGTTGACTACACGTTTATTTCTCCATGTTTCTCCAAAATTAAGAATGAAAATTTGCTACTTGACTTACCCAAGATGGGTTTCAAATGCTAATCAAATATCTCCTCTAACTAAGAGTCAAAATTAGTCTAAGTCATGTTCAACCATAGTCTCCAAAATAGCCCAAAATGTCTCTAAATATGCCTTGGAACAATGGCTCAAATGGACCCTAAATGCCCTAGGACATAGGCCAACAATAGGTCAAAAAATATACCAAAAGTTGTCTAAGGAAGTGGCCAAACATGGCCCATAAAGGTAGCCAAACATGGCCCAAAAGGGTTGGCCAAACGTGACCCAAGACAAGGGGCTAAGGGCTGGTGGCATGAAGTTGCAAAAGGGCTGGTGCGCAGAGGGGCACAGGGCGCAGGCAGTGGCACGCATGCGCGTGTGTGCAAGAAGGGCATGGCAAGCATGGGGCGTGTAGCAGGCAAGTGGGGAGCGCGGGGGTGTGCGCGGTTGGGCTGGTGGCTGACTCACTGACTGACTACTGTAGCAACAGTGTATTTGCTACAAGCTGTTTTCTCCCTTTTCTGAGTTTTTTTCCAAAGTGCTAGAAGCTAACTTTTTCAATTTTTAACCTACTTTTTCAAGGTTTTTAACCCCCACTTTTTGGCACTTTTCCCACTTATATATGGGCATTTTATACACCTAACAACTCTTTTTAATTCACAAAATTTCTGATATGGTCTCCTTTGTTTTCTAAGCATTTTTCACCTAATATTTTACAACAATTTATATATACAAGTATATGCACAATCCATCCTCACTCGATGGCCACAAGTTTATGAAAATTTAACATACACCTACATTATCAAGTAAGTTGAAGGCTCAATGCCTACTTTCCTAATTCTTCATATACTAACATTCATACTTGCATATAATCCTTATCATGGTGATTTTCTACATTGTTCCCAACATATACAAATGATGCACATTAAACAAATATACTCTATTTATCATTTGGGTTTAAACCCTTACATTACAAAATGGCCCAAGGCCTATAGTCGACCGTTATCCAAATTAAACACAAGCTATTTAGGCTTATGCCCATACATACAAAATATAGCCGTTAGGCCAAATAAACTTTAAAATCTATTTTTCCCTCCATGCTCCACTGACTTCATCAAGTCTCAAGTGTCGGGAGTCTCATCTGTAATATGTAATCTCATATAGAGTAAGCACGACGGCTTGTATGACATAATGCTAATATAAAGAATAAAGATAAGGTGTGGCA
Organism: Nyssa sinensis; assembly: GCA_008638375.1. Lineage (NCBI taxonomy): Eukaryota > Viridiplantae > Streptophyta > Magnoliopsida > Cornales > Nyssaceae > Nyssa > Nyssa sinensis. Next base: position 16,681,740 of record CM018032.1, on the reverse strand, counting down.
TGTGCAAATTGTACATTTATAAGGTATATCCTTTCCAATTCAAAGATGCAATGCAATGGCAATATGCATAATGCACAAATGCAACTCTATGCCTACCCATGCCTTGCTTCACGGTCCGCCCCCGTCAGCACGCGAGTACTGTCATTGGCCAGATTTTGAGTTTTTCACCATAGGATCTACACCCTCATAATGCATAACACCAAAGTGCTCAACACACGCCATGTTTCCAAAGATTCAAGTATGCCAAGATGCCTTGATTTTTTTATGCAATTTCAATGAGGCATTTATCAATCCATGGAGTGTACCTGCATCAAACATAAAGTAAACTATAACTTTTAAACCACAAAACTTTGTCTATATAAACATAGTATATAATCCAATCAATTACACATAAAATCATGTTACATGTCCACAACCTTACCAAATTCTCAAAGATTACACAAGTACACAAAATACCAATACATTGAGCAAAACATAACTTTTAAACTACACGATTTTGTCTACATGAACATAAGCTAGAATGCAATGAATTATACATATATTCGTGTCACATATTCAGTACTACATCAAATTCCTAAAGAATACATAAGTACACAAGGTACCACTGTAAGTTTTCAAAGTAACTATATGCTAGGTGGTTTTCTAACAACAAGTAAGCATGTAAGTCATACAATCAACTTATAAAAACACTCCTAAACTTAACTGTATTCTTTACTTAGCAAAATATCATACCTAAAAGGGTTTTTCTCAACCCTAGGGAGTTGTGCTCGCTATGCAGCCGAACCAATTGGTAAGAATGTAGCCCTCGTGATGGAGAACAACTTCCTAGAAGGAAGCCTTATGAAATTCTAAGACTAGAGATGAGTTTTGGAAGGTAGAAAGTTGAAAAACCTAGGATTTTCTCACATTTTCTCTCCAAGCACGACCTGCTGTGTTTTCTCATATCAATTCTGAGAAATTTAACTCTTAAGGGCTGTATTTATACTAAAGGGGCTAAGGGGTGAAAAGACTATTTTGCCCTTAATGAGTCGCGGGACCCCGTTACACTACGACCCGTCCCGAAATGCCTCAATTCGACATTCTTCTTTAACCAAAGTTCTTAAAATTATTTTAAATGATATTTTTTCAAAAAAATTATTTTCTCCTATTGGCGGTTGCGGCCGGGGCCATCCGGGATGCCCTTTTCGGGTCTATTTTTTAAACTATCTCCAATTAGACTCAAATTTTCACAGGAGTTGTATTTTAACATTCTAAGCATATTTATCTTCTATGGCATACTCAAATTATGCTTCTAAACATAACTTATGTCTAAATGATGCATGTGTAGTGCCCTACTAACAAATAGTGCATGAATAGTGTCTTACCGACAAAAACGAAAAATTTATCCTGATTTTTCAAATCTTTATAGTTTCTGTATTTAAAGTAATTTGAGAATTCTGTTTCTGTTCTATATGATTCTAAAATTGTTTTAAACTATTTTTATAGTATAATATTTATTAAAATGTTGTAAGTATTTTCAAGTACAATATTATGATAAAATATAATTTTTTCTAACAATTGAGGAACGAAATGGTATGAAAGTTAAAGTCCATCTAGCTCACACTATTTGCTTCAAAGGTAAATTTCGTCAAACACCAAAGCGACGCAGTACAAAAATAATTTTAAAATTTTAATTAAATGGTCAGACATATTCTCCAAAAGAATTTGTTTGAATACAAAAATAAAAATAATCTAAAAGTTATCCCCAAACATGCTCGCCTCACTTCTAAGGGTCATTTGGGGGAGTTTCTAATTCTAAAAAATTAAATACTAAGAATTGCTTATAAAATAATCTGTTTTTTATTTAGGTGTTTCGTAAAATTGTGTAAAAGTGATTCTGTATTCTAAATTTTATTATTATTATTTATATTGTATATATTGGATAATGTGGAAGTTTGACAAAATGTCAAAGTTGTATGGAGAAAAAAAAATTCAAATTTTTAAAAATTCCGTTCCACTAAAGGAGACTTGGTGGGTCCCATGTATAAAGCTTGGTTTTTGAAAAAATGGCAAACACCCACATTTTGGACAAAACCATGTTTTAAGGTTTTTTATTTTTGGTTGTAGTTGGGGGGTTGTTTCAAGTGAGAGGACATTGCTGCTGTAACATCAGAGGTAAATTTGGTAAATAAGTTGAGTGAATCGGTAGAAGACGGTGGGCCACTGGACACAAAAAAACAGAGACATGAGGATAGTAGTTTTCCTTGAGTATCAGGTAGTAGGTAATGGAGAAAATGTCTTCTTTTGTGATGCTCTGCGTCTTACCCAAGTACTTAGAAAATGAAAGATGCTTCTGAAACTGACCTCTTGGAAAATCAAATAATGTATTCCTAACATTCAAAGGAACCTTGGCCTGCATACATTCTATATCATGTACATGTGATTCAAAAATTGAATTTAGTTTCTGTTGCTAATTTCAATTGGTCATTTAGTCATTTTGTATAATTGGCCCTACATAAGAGAGAGACCTTACCTGCCAACTTCAGTTTTATATATATATATATATATATATATATATAGGGGGTTTGTATAATATAATAATTTTTTGAAAAATAATTAAAAATAAAATGGCTATATGAATAGCCACTTGGTGTCTCCAGAATCTTAATTAATTTTTTTTTCAGGCCAACAATAAAATTTTGGTTGTATTTTCAGAAGATGGTGGGGAATGGGAATCTAGAAGAGAATGACAAAACATGATTTGTATAATCAATTCTAAATAATTAAAATAAGTTTATGTTAAATTAAGTTTATGTCTCTATTAATTTATTCATCACAATAATGCATCTAAAACCATGAAAGAAGAATCAAATTGACATCTTTTTTATTTTTTCAAATATCATCAGAAAATTTAAGTCTAACGCCTGTTATATATTAGAATAAGTTATATTAACATCTCTCCTAAAGTTTGGAAAATTATATTGATCTACTTTTTGGTTTAATTGTTACTTGTTGATAAGAAAAACTTTCACCCATTAGTATATATATATATATATATATATATGAAGAAACTGTATAATTATACAAATTAAATTCGAATATGTGATTCATATTTTAATTCATATATCATTGTGACGTATTTAAAATTAATATATATAAATAAATACTATTTTATCACTGTACTCTTTTTCGATTTAAGATGGGAAAAGACTTTGATTTCCCTGTTTACCTTATTACATGGTTTACTAGCGAATAGGTTTGTGATGATTTTCATGAACCCCATATAGGCTGTCACTAACAGTATTTGGTGAAGTACAGTTATCATCATATGCTTAGATGTCACTTGTCAGTGCCTAAGCTTCTACCTAAGCCTGTGATTAGTTAAGGTTAGAGGCTTTTAATAATGCAATAAGTTGGCACTAGTCTTTTCATGGATTTAAATTATTGCGATTTTGATTCCTTGCTAAAATTTCATAACAGCATGTTTGGTATACCAAAATGAAATAAGACTAGAATAGAATGGGTTCAGGAATAGAATAGGAATAATCATTTCATTCATTTGTTTGGCTAAATATCATGAATGGAATGATGATTTCATTCTTGTATTTGGTTTAAACAATTCAACTATTAGAATGTAATTAAATTTAAGTTAAATATCGAAATTGTGTAAATTAATTAAATAATTTTAAAAAATATTTATATACACTTGAGTAAATAAAATATGTCAAGTCACTATATTCCACTTCAACATGTTACATTTAAAAATAATAGTACTCATATTTGACCAATTGAGCATAACTAGAAAATTTTCTAATTAAAAATTAATCCAATTGCAATCAAAAGTTGAGAATGTAAAAAAAGTGTATGGAACATCTACTAAGAAAAACGAATAGGTATACATTAATATCCTATTCCAAGTTGCATATTGGCTCTCTTGAATTCCTGTTCTATATCCCATAACATGTTCCCATGTCGTCCTGGAAGACTTTTGGGAACAATCATTGCCTTCTTGTCTCCCAGCATGGATACAACAGGTAAGACCGCTAAATGCGATTTAATCCTTGGTATCACAAATCCAATATGTTTACATAATAACATAAGCTTAATAAATCAGTTTAAATGCAAGTCCAAATCAAAATCAATCAAAATGCCATTAACAGAGAATTTTTTTTAACACATCCCAGATGCTTCCATTCATTTTTTTACAAAGTAAGACCAAGTTTGTCCAAAAAGAAACTTACCAACAACATTCCCAAAAAAATAGACCATGAATCCATGTTAACCTCCAAAAGAGCAAGTAACCTCCAAAAAAAGAACTTTCTAGTTTTGTTTCAAAATATCAAGTTCAAACTTTAAAACCAACAAATATATATCACCCCCTAAGTAATACTTTCACTCATTCTTCCTTCTCATCATCAGCAATAGTGAAAAAAACATCAGTTGTTCCATGATCACGAGCAATTTGAAGAATTGCTTTATGGCGCTCAAACATGAAAATAGTAGGCAACTTCAACAATTCTTCATTAATCCTCACCCGCTTCTCAGCAACTGCGACATCATAACCCATTACTTCAGTCAATTTGATCGTAGACTCTTTGATCTCCCTGCCCATGCTAATCCTACCTCTTTGATTGCTTCTAATAAGTTGTCATTGCTGCAACTCCTCTTCCTCCTCCTCATTTGGCTAGAACATTCTTCACTTGAAGTTTTAGTATTATGTGTTGGTGCAAAAGAGAGTGATGTATCATTTTCATCCAATCCATCTTCTGTCTTAGTCTCATTTTCTACACCTTCTTTATCAAGTTCTTCCACAACATCTGCAGCGGTTTGAGCATTCCTCCCAGTTGCTCGGTCTTTTCCAAATATGATGAGAAATTCCTCAAAATAGGGTAAAGATTTATTTTTGAACATAACTGCACCCTTGTGACTCTACAAACAAACCACATAAAGAAATTATTATTGAAATAAAATATGTAATGTAAATAAAAAATTACACTTACCTTCATGTATTCTTCCCACACATGTGGCTCTGCAACCACACATTTCTTATCATTATTCCAGCCAAACCCACTTGTGTTAGGCCCATATAACATGTCATAAACAATATTGAAATCTTTCTTCATATTAAAGTTTGGAGGCCCAACTCCCAATTAGCTCATCCTTAAAACCTAAGTGTTAAGGAGAGGTAGAGAGGGCCCTTATATATAGACTAGAGAAGCTAGAGATGGGCGATGTGGGACAATTCAACACGCCCCCTGGACCACATTGCCCGCCAGGTGAGGGTGAGCGCGCCCCGTGCGTCTAGCCCAAAGTTAGAGCTCTGGCCTGGCTCTGATACCATATTGAAAATTTGGAGGCCCAACTCCCAATTAGCTCATCCTTAAATATTGAAATTTGGAGGCCCAACTCCCAATTAGCTCATCCTTAAAACCCAGGTATTAAAGAGAGGTAGAGAGGGCCCTTTATATATTGCGTAGGTGGGCTGTGCAAAGGCGATGTGGGATTAACGCTGAGGACAATCCAACACATCTCCTTAACCTCAGCGGCATACAAGACTGGTTGCGACAACGTCCAACAGAACTGGCTGTTGGGATAGGCTGAGGTAGAAGCCCAACCTGGCTCTGATACCATATTGAAATTTGGAGGCCCAACTCCCAATTAGCTCATCCTTAAAACCCAGGTGTTAAGGAGAGGTAGAGAGGGCCCTTATATATAGACCAGAAGAGCTAGAGACGGGCGATGTGGGACAATCCAACACTTCATTGTTTTGATTCTTGATTCTATGTGTGGTTTTGCCTTAATTCCCACTCCAGACAACTTGACATTCAATTCTCTTTCCACAACATTATAAAACACAGGCTTAAAACCATTATCTGCTCTATTATTTTCAGTATTAATAGCATGAAACATGGCTTCAATAAGCTTCTCATCCTCATTTTCAGTCCATGTTTTTTTAATTTTTCCCTGTCCTCAATCTTCTAATGTTGATGAATCCATTTCTAACACATGCAAAATAAATCCTAAGAAGAAAATATAACAATTACTAAAATAAAATTCAATAACATACATTAGCATAATATATCATTCGTAAAAACTCGAACATTAAACCAAACAAAATTACAAGAAACTTTTTTTAATTGTTCTAAATAATGCCAAAGGTTGAGTTTGTTTACATTTCACCCCCTACTAGCACCATACTTTAACAAGTGCAATATTGGGTAATGACTTTTAGACAATCTGTTATTCTCAAAACATAAATTTCTAAGTTAATTTCTTTAGAGAAAGATTTGTTATTATTTTTGCACCTATGAAAATTAAACCCACCTATTTAGGCATACGTAGTGTCCCATGCTAAAACAAGTTTCTCAATATATCCACAGGTTTATTCCACCAAAAGTTGCAGATCTATCCATCCATTTTATAACATAGACAATAACTTTCATTTTCCACCAACTTGATGCGGCAAACCATACAACTTTCTTTTCCATCATTGCAATCTATATGAGCTCTATCAATCAGATAGAATAAGCTATCTTCTTTGATCTGAAGACAGAGGGCTTCGCAAGTAGATGCCATACTTATCTGCTAAACTTGAGACCAAAGTATGATTTAATCTTTACTTTTAAAGCTCCAGTACCATTCTTACTAAAGAATACAATAGTCAATAGATAAATTTGTTGCTAACTTTATGCCCTAACTATTCTTACTTTAACTCTAGGCTCTCCAAAACTGCATAGCTTCCCAATAAGACATGACATAAAATAATTTGGAGATCATTGACATCGTCAAGCATATAGCTCATTACAATCAGATCTAAAGTGGTCAATACAAATGATGAAAAAAAATCCAAGATCTATACATGAGTACAATGGCTAAAACTCTAGATCTAAATATGAGTACAGTGGCTGAAAAATCCTAGAACTAAACACGCATATACAAGATCCTTATAAATTTCTTCAAACCAAACTCTAGATCAAGTGAAATTTTTTTATATATTGATATAAATCTGTTTATGTATAAATTTCTAGAGATTAAAGCTAAGAAGAAAAAGAATCTAGAGAAGATAAAGAAGAAAAAAAATAGTAGATCGAAAGAGAAAATTTGCAACAATGTAGAAAGCATGAAAGAGAAAATAGAGAGAAAAAAGAAGACTTACTTATGCAAAAGATCTGTAATGATAAGATTGAAGTCTTCTCAGGGGAACGACAGAGACGCGATAGATCTGAAGTCTTCTCAAGGGAACGAACGAGACGCAGTAGATTGGAAGACAACGAGACGCAGTAGATCGGAAGTCTTCTCAGGGGAACGAAAGAGATGCAGTAGATCGGGAGTCTTCTCAGGGGATGAATGAGACGCAGTAGATCGGTTTTGATTTAACGAGATACAAAAGAGACACAACAGTAGATCGGGAGTCTTATGGGAATGGAACGGACATGTTGCATATTTTAATAAGGAATGGTGAATCCGACTTGTGCAGGATTAGTGATTATATTTGGAATGGTCATTCCGGTTTAAAATGACTAAACAAATGTGGGAATATAATGGGGTAGAATTCCTGATTCCATTCCTATCTCCATTCCGACCTATCAAACGGACCCTAAAAGAACCTAATAATGAGAAGGGTAATGTCTTGTTAACTAGATGCTGTCATTAGATATCTAATCGTACATACATATATATATATATATATATTTGTATGTGTGTCAGAGGATATACTCATCTTATTAGGAGGCAAAATATGTGCATTGCATGCAATTAGCAATTGATTGAGAAATTGATAATTTTTTTGTTTTTTAGAAGGTATAATAACATTTTTTATAAAATATACAAAATTTAAAAATTATAATTTATATAATTCCCCCAAAGCAATAAAAGGGTCACAATTGCGTAGAGGAGCCGGAGAAAGTGGGCTGAGTAGAGACGAAAGCGAGGAGGATTGGGTGGGCCCTGGATCAAAGACAACGGATCTGTCTCTCATCATGGTTGCTCCCGTTTCATCATGTCCAACACCACGGCCCCATTTTAATGAAATCATTGCAAGTAACTCAGCTAAAGAACTTCCTAACGTTTTATGATATATATATATATATATATATATAAATACATTTACTTAATAAGTAAGTTTTACCAACAAATTTAATCACGTTAGGAAAAAAAAACAAATTAATGACAATCTCCTGAATAATTAATACATAAAAGTAGAATTATTTAATAAAAAAAATAACCAACATTCACTTATTATATAAGTATATATAATAAGATTATACTTAACTTCAAACTTAGTAAGATGAACTTTTTGTTACTCGAGTAGATGTCATAATCATAATTTATCACATATATCATACATGCATATTTTTTAATTTTATTTATTTTTTATTTTTTAATTAAAATTAAATAATCATATGATATATAGATATATGTGTGTGTGTGATTGTATGCGTGACATATTAAAATTATAATAACTACGTGAAAAAAAGTTATCCTACTTAATTTGAAGTGAATTACTATTCTATAAATATCAAGAATTGGTGCATTATAATGATTCATATAAAAAAAAAAGTTTTTACTATCCCACTCTATCTGTAAACAGGCCCTAATATAATTATTTTTTCCTAAGATATGCTTTAGGTTATCATTTATTTTGTTTGTTTTAGTGTCTTATGTGGAGTGTCCATTAATGCAAAAGCATTGTTATCCTTTACCAAAAAAAATATTAAAAATTGTCTTTAAAATAATGTGACAAGCTGGCAGCAATTGACCATTTGAGAGGACTCTTGACAAATTATTTTTGGATTTTTTGTGGGCAAGTAAGTTTAAAGCCCACAGGTTTAGTATGATCAATTTCAGGTTCATTTGAGCTAAATTTTAGCTTCCATTCTTGAGTTTATAATCCTTATCAATTTTTTTTTTTTTTTTATCTAATGTCATTTTTTTAAATAATGTGGTAGTAATATATTGACTTTTTGAGAAAGTTTTTCCATTGGGGCGACAAAATCTTAAGCCCACCAATTTAGTATAATAAAATTAAGATATCTTTGAAACAGTTTTAACATTTTATTCTTGATTTTACATAACTTAGGGGTGCAGTGCGAGTGGATGAGAAATGTATCGTAAAACGGAGATTGTCAGTTCGAATCTTTCACTCTTATGACTTGCTGGTGTACGGAGATGGAGGATTGTTTCATACACCTTTTGGTGGGATTAGTCTGAGTCAAACGTTCTTTTGCTCCCATGACTTACTGGTGTACAAAAGATGTGAGATTGTTTCTTACACCGTTTGGTGGGATTAATTTGAGTCAAACGCTTGGAACAGTTCTCATGTCAAAAAAATTCGACCATTTGGGAGACAATTTTTGGAACACATTTTTTTCTATTGGGGCAGGAAATCTTACACTCCATTTTTCAGTTTATGTTTTCAAAACTTATTTTAAAAAACGTGCTTAATCATTTGATCAAGTTTTTAAATTTATTTTTGTGTTAATTTTATTTTCTTAAACACCCAAAAGTAATGTAGAAAAACTACTCTTTTTAATTAGGAACATATCAACTGAAAGCTTGGAAAAAATTTTAAATTTAAATTTGAATTTTAGCCTAGCTCAAGCAATGGTAAGCTCACTTTATAACTTTATTAAGTCTTGTTCAATCAAAGTAAGGGCATTTTTATAATTTTATATATACTTTCCTTTATGTATGTGATATATAATTCTAATTTGATAACTATAATTTTTTTTTGGAAAACAATAAATTGTTTAACTTTTTTTATATTTTGTTTTATTTCTTTATATTTTCCAGTAAAAATAAAAAATTATTGAATAAACTTTAAATTTCTGAGAACGAAGAAAATAAACAAATAAATCAAGGTAAGCCAAACCCAACACGGAGTTCATATAAGAAAATGGGCTGAGTTTAGATTAAAAAAACTATGTTGAGCACGGGCCAAGCCTGGATTTGGGAGAGGTCATTTACATTCAAGCTAAGTTTGAGAATGCTTGGGCCTAACTCAGCCACCTCGGCTTATACTGGCCCAATTTAAGAGCCCCTAGCAGTCCATAGGACCATGGCTTTTTTTTTTTTCGCGCAAAAAAGGTATCGAAGCAATTAGAGTCTAACTAATCTCCTTTCTTTACGTAAAGTCACCATCTCGTAAAGTTATTAAATGTCGTAAAATCATTAAATGTCTGGACAATTAGTCCCAACGGATGATTAGTCTCAGGAATGTAGACGATGAAAGTTAAACTTACAAGCTCGGAAAATAAATCTATTACAAGTGATTCTTACTCTGCTTTTGAAATTTTTTTAAGTTGGATGTGCCAGGCCAAAGCAGTAGTGCAACACTTCGGCGAGGCGCGAAGGCCATAGTAGCAAGCTACTGTGATGGGCCCTCCTCCTAAAAAAATTAATTTAACATCATCTGAGCTGATCGTCATGTATCAGATATTCAATTGATGAGAATAGATACTGCACTTGGTCATAGCCAAAAGGCCGAAAAATGTATCAGGACCATGGCATTCTCTAATGGCTCTTTTCTTCTCATTTTTTTTTTTTTTTTTTTTTTGTGTGTGTGAAAGTAAGGTTTAAAACCTTGCCACCAGTTGAATACTACCTTCTTATTTATACTTGTTCCTATTGTATTACTTCTTCTACCTTCAACATTTAGCTAATTCATTAATACATTATTTTTTTCCAGTATTGTATTTTAATTTGAGTTCATATATTTGGCCATGTGTATAAATGAGTAATTTCTCTTTTTATCTTTTGGCCATGTGTATAAAATCTAATGAGAAGGTCATGACAGTATTATATTTGAATAACTATCGCACCATCACATTATATATATATATATATATATATATATATATATATATACACATCTAACCACACAATTTCATGTTATTTGAAAAATTATATTTTGAATACATTTTTGAGAAGAAGGGTATTAGCATCCGGTTTCTTACAACATCTCCAATGCAACTCTCAAGGAGTTGCTATAGCAGGTATTACATAGTAACCATCCCAAAATATAACGAGCAATATGATACCCTTTACAAAATTATTCCTACAAAAAAATATAATTTAAATTCTATGAAAATATTATATTGACAGCTCGCTTGTTCGCGAAAGCATAATTGTCATTCATCATAAATCTTAGAGCAACTTTAATGCATGTATCATTTGATGTGTTATTTTTAAAATTTGGCTATGATATAAAAGTTACTATTCTAATGATGTGCTATTTGACTTATCAAAAATTGACGATGTCATTTTTAATGTCACATTTGGTATCAAGAGTAGCTAGTGTTATTTTATGTCATTCATGATTTGCCAAAAATGACAATGTCATTTTCAATGTCACATTTGGCATAAGGGTAGCTAGTGTCATTTTATGTCATTCATGAAATGCAGTTTGCATATACCAAAAGGTTGGGTCCATGCTATTTTTTTGTATAGATCAATCAGGAGGAATCCGTATCCTAGATCAGCTTACGCACACCAGATTAAATCTCCCTCCTTGTGAGCCAGCTTTTGCATACCAAACTAAATCTTCTTCCTCGTAATGACTAGGCACTCCGTATCTTCGGCCTACTTATGCGCAATAGAATAAATCTCCCTTCTCTTGAGCCAGCTCATACGCACTAAACCAAATCTTCCTCCTCGTGAGGACCAGGACCACCACCCTTTTATATAGATCGATCAGAAGGTATCTGTATCATGAATCAGCTTACGCGTACCAAACTAAATCTCCCTCATCGTGAGCCAGCTTATGCGCACCAAACTAAATCTCCCTCCTTGTAATGACCAGACACTCCGTATCTTGGGCCAACTTATGCGCACTATAATAAATCTCCATTCTCGTGAGTCAGCTTATACGTATCAGACTAAATCTCCCTCCTTGAAAGGACCAGGCCCACCACCCTTTAAGTTCTAGCTATCAAGGATCGACGCAAAAGAGACGCTTGAATTCTATTCTCAACGTCTTTACTGCTCGGCCATACCACCAGATGATTAAGATTTACATTACTTATTAAAAAAAATAATTATTGTCCTTAAAAATAACATTTTACTATTGAAGTAAAATTGTTAAAATTTAATAATTTTATATTATAATAAAACTAAAATATAAATTATCATAAATAAAATAACATTTAACATTAAAATGCAAACTTTGTGGTTAAATGAAGCAATTGGCTTGAATACCGGTTGCATCACATAATGGAGTCAAATACCGGGTCAAAAAGGCATATAAGAACAGATTTGGAATCCCCAATGACCAATCTATGGCTTGAATACCGGTTGTATCACATAATGGAGTCAAAAGAAAATTGGTTTTACAAATTCTAATTGATAATGCAATTGCCTCTAATTTGTTTTCTACTTTCTAGGTCCTAACACATTGACTTGTGATACCAGTTAGGCACGTCTGACTGCTCAGTTTGCATTTTAGGTATGCTCCATTCATTCTCTTACCTTTCGATTTACCTAAGAGTGTCAACCAAGTCAACGCTTTGATCACCATGTCGGTTTTGAAAGCTCTGCTTTTAGTAGTGTGGAGTGTGACCTAATGAGAGTCATTTTTTGAAAAAATTATTTATTGGCCCATTTTATGCATTTCAACCGATGAATGCTTACTACGTGAGTAAAAATGTATAATAAAACTTATGAATTTTGCTTAACGTGTACTTCAGTCATTGTATTTCGATCTTCAATGGCGGATGTATGTATTGGGTGGGGTGGGTTATAGCCCCCCTCTCTAAGAATTTATTTTATATATGTGAAATTTAGACTCTTTTGAAATTAGATTATTTTTATTTGAATTTTGTTCATCTTAATTTTTAGTACAATTCTAAGTCTAACTCCAAGGAGTTGTTTGATAATCCGGTTAAGTTATTTGGTTTAAAAAAAACTAATTTATCTCTGATATGATTTTATTTAAATTTTAAGTATGTTTTAAGAGTAAATATAAATTACTATACTGCTATAAAATACTTACCAAACTCTAAAAAATTTAAAATCAAATCATTTATATTTTATAAAACCGGTTTTAACCATTCCCCAAAAGGCCCTAACTCAACTATTTATCACTTAAATTCCCATTTCGAACCTAACCCACTCTAACTTGTAACCCAATTTTAATTCTAATCTACTTAAATTTTCATTTAAACTTAATCCTCTTTAAGTTTTTGACCCAATTTTAATTCTGACTCAACACAATCATTCAAAAAAGAAAAGAAAAATTACATATAATATTTCTCCAATTAAAAAAAATATTTTTTTCCCCTTTATAATCTTCCTCTCTGAAAATTTAAAAAAAAAATTCTCGAAAATTTTAGTCAAAAAAATATTCACTCCTTAAATTTTTTTCTGATTCTGTCCTTGAAAACCACGAATCCTTCCACTAGTTTTGGACAAAACTTTATGTTCATTGAGAAAGGTTCCATATTTTAAAGAAGGTTAATTAAGTAAAATAATATTAGTGTAATTTATTATATATGGACTATTGTCAATTTGTCATGACAAGGAACCAAAAAAAAAAAAATTAATATAGGGTGCCTAGCAGTAGAAGTAGAAGTAGAAGTAGAGAGAGAAGGGGATAAAACCGCGTAGCGAACGATCCATATTTGTCTAGTTGCGACATGTGACTCATCTTCTACTTTCGCATTTAAGTCTTCCCATTGCTTCACTTAGCCTAAATCTCTATTTGATCTCTCTCTCTCTCTCTCTCTCTCTCTTCCCATTGCTTCACTTCTCCTAACTTCATCATACAAGCATAAATCTATATTTGATCTCTCTCTCTCTAAAAAATATAGATCCAAGTGGTGCTCTAAATCGTAGAAACCTCGTTAGATCTTCCGAGCAAGACAGAGATTGAATACATGGCTCAACTTGAGTACTTGAGTCTCAGAAAGGTACTTCTTCTTCATTATCTTGTTTTGATTTTCTTCACTTCTATTCTCGTTTCTGCCTACACTTATCCCCAACCTCTGAGCAATCAGTTTTTGGGTACAAGAAGAATGTTAGAGCTACAAAAAGATGATCTTCCAATCAAGAAGAAAGCCACTGGTTCTATAGTACTGTCCACCAAAAACCAAACCAAATTGATCAAAACCACCACGAGTTCAACCAAAAACAAAACCAAGCTAATCAAACCCACAACAGATTCAACCAAAGATACACCCAGTATCAAAACCACCCTCAAGAAGCTCAATTCAACTTCAAAAACCTCAAATTCAACCAAACCCACCTCACTTCTAATCAAGAAGTCCTCAGATCCAGTCAAAGCCAGCACACCCAAGAACAAAACAATCAAACCCACTACCACAAAACAGACCCAAACCCAATTAAAAAACAAGCTCAGTGACGCTAAATCCAAAAACCCAGATGAAAACCAGAGAACAGAGAAAAGCCCCAATCTCAGTTGGATTGATCAAGATGACTTAGTTGCTGAATTCAGAGATCTACCCTCCAAGTTTCAAGAATCATTGTTGCCAGATTTAGAGAGAATATCAAAAACCTCCAAAGTTTATCTCACCAAAGCCAACAAAGAGATCACAAATAGTTTCAAACCCATAGTAGGTACCAAATATGCCCCCACCATTGCTTCTACAGTCTCTTTTACCTTCATTTTGATCCCTCTTTTTCTAGTTTCTCTCATCTTCAATCGCATCAAAGCCTATTTCTCTCTCCAGAGGCTCTTGATATTCATCCAAGTTTATCTCTCTATATACTTCTCCATACTCTGCTTGTCTTCGCTAGTAACCGGCCTTGAGCCTCTGAGGTTTTTCTACGCTACGTCGCAGTCCACCTACGTCTGTTTACAGGTGTTGCAAACTCTTGCTTATGTGTTGTACCTGTTTTTGCTGTTGATGTACCTGGTTCTGGTGTTCTCGACCAAGATTGGGCTGGCCTCGAAGTTTTTGGGCCTGGGCCAGACCTTCGTGGGCTTCTCCGTTGGGCTGCATTATTACGTGACGGTGTTTCACAGGGTGGTGTTGCATCAACCGCCCAAGACTAATTGGAGGGTTCATGGGATGTATGCCACGTGTTTTCTCGTGATTTGTCTGTTAGCTGGAGCAGAGGGAAGAAAGAAAGCTTACTTAGAAGACGGCGGTGAAGAAGGAAAAAAGAGCTAATTTTTCTCTCTTTTTTTTCCTTTTATTTTGGTTATTAATATAATAAAGAAAAGCAAAAAAAAAAAAAATTTGCTTTTTCATTTTTTTTTATCAATGCATGTCATTAAGATTGTAAATACATAAGACGGTGGTGAAGAAGGAAAAAAGAGATAATTTTCTTTTCATTTCTTTTTTGCATTTTATTTTGGTTACTATTTTAATAAAGAAAAGCAATAAATTTTCTTTTTTATTTTTAATTAATCCATGTCATTAAGATTGTAAATGAAATCACTCTCTAATAATTAACATTAAATAAATTAATAATTTTTGAACAAATAACTTTGTTTTAAAGTAATAATATATTACCTAATAAATAATATATTTTTGAAAAAAAAATAGTATAGTATTAATTATTTATCATACACATACAATTTTTTCTATATGTATATACAACTTTTAATGTATGGTTTAATTAGAAATATGATCTTAAAAAATAGAGTGATAAAATATAATTTCTGTAACCAATTTTAAATGATTTGAATAAAGTTTTATTGAGTTACATTGAGTATATTATTATTCATTTATTCTGTATTCTTTACATTACATAGATATTAATTTTTTATTTTATTTTAAATGATAATGTCTTTTTTGAAAAAATATTAATATAATTTAAAATACGTGTGCATATATATATATATATATATATTTTAATTTGGTATGTCTCAACACAATTTCGGCACATAATTTTGATAAAATTAAAAAAAAATGGTTATAATATAATTTTTCAAAAAAGCCCTTTGCTTGGAAGATGAATTGAATGGAGGCGGTGGATAAGGTAGGAGTGTTACAGGTATTAGATGGTTGACGCATTAAAATGCAGTCTAAAGGTCAATTTTGTGTGTCAGAAGTAGAATAAAGCTTTTTCATTTGAATACGGTCAGAACATTCTGCCGAGTACGGGACATGGTGCTGTCCTGCAAACAGCGTTTAATGCCAGGGCTTTTCTTTGCAATTACTCGCTCTTTCTTTTAAGCAATGTTTTTAAAATCGGATTGGACTGGACGGTTCGACCGGTTGAACCGTCGACCGGTCTAAGGAACGTTCCGGTCGAACCTAAGAAACCGTTTCAACATCAAAACCGGTCTTAAAAGGCAAAACCGTCCGAACCGGGCGGTTCAACCGGTGAACCGGTCGACCCGTCACTGGGTCACCAGTTCGGACCGGTTCAGAGATTCTCATCTCTGTCTCTGTCTCTGTCTCTGTCTCTCCAAAAACAGTAACAAACCCTTGCTTCAGAGATTCTCGTCTCCTCTCTCTCTCTCTCTCTCTAAAAATTATGGCTCTCACGAACAGCAGCTCGGCTCTCTCCTCAAACCCCAACCCTTAACACCTTACTCCAAACCCATTTCTTTCTCTCACCTCCCCACCAATTCTAACCCTAAACCAAGACCAATCAACCCCATCTCAGCTGTTCATGCCGCCGATCACTCTGCCAACAAGTCATCCAACTCTACCCTGACCGCCAACACCACTCGTCCCAGATGGACTCTTGATAACTGGAAATCAAAGCCGGCCCTCCAACTTCCGGAATACCCTGAACAGGTCCAGCTCGACTCTGTCCTCAAAACCCTGGCATCGTTCCCGCCGATTGTCTTCGCTGGAGAGGCTCGAAGCCTCGAAGACCGACTGGCTCAGGCCGCCGTCGGGGATGCTTTTCTCTTGCAGGGAGGCGATTGCGCCGAGAGCTTCAAGGAATTTAAGACCATGTTCGGATGGGTCACGGGTGTTGTCCTCATGTTCGGTGGATAAATTTAATAATATATACATCAAGCATTGAATGGTGTTGTCCTACGCTCCTTCTCTTTGTTTGTTATCTTCCATTTGGATTTCTTTTTTCTTTTTTTTTTTGTGATTTAGAGGAAAAAATATTTTTTAAATTTAAAATATTAATAATATATATTATTAAATTTATTAATTACATAATTATGACATCACGGTTTGATTCCGGTTGACCCGACAGTTGAACCGGTAACCCGTAACCCGGACAATTTTTCGGTTCGATGAACGGTCCGGTTTTAAAAACATTGCTTTTAAGTAAAAGGGGAGTAAAGTAACTAAGGTCGAAAAGTAAAGTAGTCATTAGCATGAGAAATTATTAATTCATCAGTCTTAATATTCTAATAATTAGATAATAAATTACATGTATATATATATATATAAAATATATTATTATAAACGTAATTGTAACACCCTAACTCAAAGTGTAACAACCGACCCGAGACAGACCCGGTCAACCATGTATTGTAATCTGAACACGTATTGTAATGAGATAGATGTACAGTTTTGAAAATACACAACGATGTCAAACACATGATATAAGTACAAGCAATTCCGAGTACTCAGGACTACCCGTACAAGAAATCGGGATGCACGAAAAAATGTGTACGCAGACACATACATGTACTAATATATCTATATGCATGTGGATACATACATATATATGGGTATATATATAACAATATATATGTGTGTGAAATAGTGTGTGTAGGTGTATATATATATATAAACCATATATATGTATCTATATAAACCATATATATATATGTATATGTAAAAGTATATATGCATATATATTGGTATATATATGTATATAATCTATATGTGATATATATACATATAGAGAGGGAGAAGAAGACAACAAGGCTGTCGATAAGGAGTGTGTGAGTGCTATGTATGTAAAAATGTATGTTCGTATATTATAAATAATATAATATATAAAAGATCAAAGGGGTAATTGAGGCTTGAAGTTAAGAAAATCAGAAAAGGAAAATATCAAGAAAGAAAGTCAAGGAAGGGAGGAAGAGAGAGAAAAGGGTGGCGGTTGATTTTGGCTAGAAAAAGGGTGGTGAGTTATTGAGAAATTCAGAAGGGAAAAAAGAGAAATTGAGAGTAAGAATCAAACTTTGAAGTTCAGAAGTGAAGTAAGGAAGAAATAGAGAAGGAAAAGAGTGGAATCTGCGAGCCAAAAGCTCAACCAATGTGAGTGATGTTCAATTCTGTTTTTGAAAATAAGAAGCATGAATGCTTAGTTTAAGTGTAGAAACTTAAAGAGTATGCTATGGGAATTATTTTGCAAAAAGAATTTCAAAAAATAGTGCAAAAATGAAGTAGAAAAGCTTAGTTACAGGTCGGTAGGGATAATCGGTAGATTGACATTTTATGTGTTAAACTTGAAACAAACGATGGGAAAATGTTCCCTTGTGGTGTAGAAAGAAAATAGGGCCAAACCAGTGGCTAAAAAGCCACGAAATAAGAAAAAATGGGTTGGTTGGAAAAATGAGGTCTTACCGGAGACCCACTGTTTCCCCTTATTCGTGAAGATTGAGAGGTTAAAATAAAAAACCAAACCTAGATATGAAATCTTTGCAGAAAAATGAATCGAACCACATTGAGCTTGTGTTGAAATATGGTCAGAAAAATGTCGTCGATGCAGGAAAAGACACCGAAGACTCATCGAATAAGATAGTGAACAATGACACAATACGGTGTCGTGTTGGGATGAAATATACTAAAACTGTGTCGTTTTTAGAATAGGCTATGTTTTAAATTAAACCTATTTGGTTACGGGATTAGGGAGATTAATTGGTTAACCCTAATTTAAATGAGATATCCTATTCTAGGTTAGGAACATTGTCCACTATTTGGACTGTTACAAATCAGGAAAAAAAAAGGGAGTTATAGCTCCCAAGTTTTGAACTTGGAACACACGAGGGAGTAGAGACTTAAGCCCCACGTGACAGCCACTGTGCCATCAAGGCACATGTGTTCAATATTCGCCCAAAATAGTATATAATATTATATTATATGATTTAATTAATTAATTTAATTAAAGGAAATAAATTCGATGTCCAAATAAGTCAAATAAATAGTCAATTTTTATTATTTCGGGCATTCTAAACTCAACGGTGAAGTCCGACTTATGAAAATGGGCTCCGAGAAATAAAGACACGTAAAAATACAAAATGACCATTTTACCCTTTTCAGTTCAGGAGTCCGAATGGAAGTCCGTAAAAGCCTAAACCGACTTTCTTTGACATTCCAAACTCAATAGTAAAGTCCATTTTAGCAAATGAGATACTTAGGCTACGTTTGGTACGCAGGAATGGAATAGAACAGGAATGGAATAACATCAGGAATGAAATAGAGTAGGAATGGAATGGGAATAATTATTCCATTCTTTTGTTTGGCTAAATACCTAGTAATGGAATGATAATTTCATTCCAGTGTTTGATCTGAACCATTAAATTGTTGGAATGGAATGAGAATAATTAATTTTATGATAAATAATTAATAATTATATTACTGAATAATTAATATTTTTTAAAAATATATCTTTTATAATATTAATTATTAAAAAATTAAAATAATTATACATATATTTATATATATCCTATTTATAATATTTTTGGCAAATATATTTCTAATTTTATTTAAATTAATTAATAAATTTTTAAGAAATATAATTAGTTTTATGATAAATAATTAATAATTATATTACTGAATAATTAATATTTTTTAAAAATATATCTTTTATAATATTAATTATTAAAAAATTAAAATAATTATATATATATATTTATATATATCCTATTTATAATATTTTTGGCAAATATATTTCTAATTTTATTTTAATTAATTAATAAATTTTTAAGAAATATAATTGGTTTTATGATAAATAATTAATAATTATATTACTTAATATTAATATTTTTAAAAAATATATCTTTTATAATATTAATTATTAAAAAATTAAAATAATTATACATATATTTATATATATCCTATTTATAATATTTTTGGCAAATATATTTGTAATTTTATTTAAATTAGAGTTAAATATATTGTAATTCATCTACATGTATAAAATATTTTTTTATTAATAAAAGAATAAGAAAATTTATAATTTATAATTATAATAATTAATAAATTTTTCATCTACTAAGATTATTAATTATAAGAAAGTTGACTGTACTTGTAGTCGTGGGCTGTAGAGATGGATGGCCATTCCGTTAGGAAAGGAATGCCCATTCCTTAGGTTTTGTCAAGGAATGGTCATTCCTGTGCTAAGTGGAATGACCATTCCGAACGGAATGGGCATTCCAACATGTTTAAGCATACCAAACGTGGGAATGGAATGGGGACAGGAATGCTCATTCCATTCCTACCTCCATTCCTGCGTACCAAACGGGACCTTATAGTAATGATATATAAAATTTGATGAATTGCATTAAACTGATATACATTTCCTGAATAACAGGAACGTCAAAAGGAAAGGGGAAAGAAGTTTGACTTTCTTAGTGATTCAGAAAGGGTAAGTAAAATCTGATCTCTACATGTGGTAAAGTTGGAGCCATGTCACACAATTATTTCTTGTTACTGCCAAAACTTATATTCTTTATACATTCAGATATTATTTATTCATATTTCGATGTTTATTCTGGTTGTGAATATTGTTGAATTGAATTCTATATCTTGATCATGTGATTATTATACATCTTTACATTGGGCCTAGAGAGGAAATAGTTCTTTGTGTGAGAACAGAAATATTCCACATTTTTATATTCTAGGTGGAAATTATGATCTTGATATATTATTCATACGCGGAGTTGTAATCAGGTCACAATGTCTATCATTCAGGATGAAGCATTCCAGGAGGACGATATATAAAAATGAGCTCCTAATGCTATTCATGCGTCTGTAAGTTGGCGTACTTACAAGACAGGCACCCGAGTGAGGGGTGTGGAATAGGCATAATGATAGGGTATGCCATGCCCTATCGGATTCCATCCACTACAAATTTGAGGCTCCAATCTATTATTGCATTCACTCGGATGATCATGTTACATTTTAATCAATGATCATATGTGTAATACCCTGATCTAATTATATAAATAAATTATGATAATAACATATTAGGTTAATATATATATATATATATATGTATATATATATATATATTAAATTACCTGGTGTATTGAAATGACAACCGTAAGTCGAGAATAAAAAAAACGAAGAAAAAACTAATATGACGAAGTTCAAAGAATTAAATAAGCCAAAAATAGAAAATGGGATAAGCGATATTAAAATTGTCTAAGAAGTCACGAAAATCGAAAGTGACCAAAAGGAACCTAAAATGAAATGAAAAATAAATGAAATAAATAAAAATAATAATTATAATATAAATACATATTTTAGGCCCGAAATGGTTGGTATGGGATGATAGGCATTTTTTAAAAAAAAAAAGATATATATAAATAAATAACTAATAAAATAAATTAATAAATAAAATAAATATATACACGTGTGTGTGTGTATATATATATATGTATGGGTATATGCATATACATGTATAAATATAAATGTATATAAGGAAATTAATATATATATATATACTTGTATATATATATAGATAGATAGTGCCGTGTGTGCCAAATGCATGAGAGAAGCAACAAGTGGAAAAAAGGAAAAAAAAAAAAAAGGGAAGGAGGCAATGTGGCATATGCCACCGACCTAAGGTCAGTTAAAAGAGAGAAAGAAAGAGAGAAATAGGTAGGAAACTAAGGTGTGAGAGGAAGAAAACAGGAAGGAGAAAATCTAAGGAACCTAAAGAGAAAAAATGGCGATTGGTGGGAGAGGGAAAACATGAATTGAGGTAAGGCTAATCTAACTCTTTCATTCAACTTATATATTTATTCTGAATAGATTGAACGTAGAAAGATGACCAAAGAAGGCCAGAAACCTTTGCATACAAACTAACCCACCATGAGTGAGCTTGAAATAAATTTTCAAAATATTTGGAATAAAACAAGCCTTGAGTGTTAAGACTTGATAAAAAAAAAAAAAAAACAAGAGGAACATGTGAAGTCTTGGGGGGTTTTCTTTCGTTTTAAGCTTGGGAAGATGTTCCATAAAGTTTTAGGATTCCAAAAAACAAAAAGGGGGGCAAAAACCATACCTGTAGCCCCTCGAAATAGGAAAAAATAGGGGTGGCCGAAAAATAGAGCCTCGCCAGAGCTTCGACTACAACACCCTTTTAAGTGGCCTAAATCTAACCCAAATCAAAACCCAACTTTGAATATTAAATCCCCAAAGAAAACCGATTCAAACCTTGTTAGTCTTGTTGAAAAAAACAGTCACTGGAGAATGCGATCGCCACCGGTAGGGGTTTGTTGACCAAGTCAACCGTGGACTCGGGTCAGTCAACGGGTCAAGTCAGGCCAGGTACCAGGTCTAGGTTGACCCGCATGTAATTGGATTTAAGAACATATAGAAATGGAATCGGGTGGATTAAGTGGTTGATGCCATCATGATTGCGTCATGATGACGCATTAAACCGGCTGAACCGATTGGTTCTTGACCAAGGCAGACCGGTTCAGTCCCTAACTCCTCAGACCATGCGGTTTAGGTTAAATCAGTTTCTGAAATTTACATTTTGACCAGACTCCTGTTAATTATGAAATGGCCCAAAACTAAATTAAATATTAATTTTAAATTCCTTTAATTATTTAAAGAATTACTAAAATACCCTTAAACCAAAAATAGACCAAACGAAGGCCAAATAAAATAAAAGAATAGTGCAACTCAATATTTTTGGGCATTCCAGACCCAATGGCAGTATCCATCGGGATCCATTTTGTGAAACGAAGTCCCAAAAATTTAGACACGTGAAACGTAAAATTATTATTTTACCCCTAATGATACCCAGAGCCAATTAAATATTACAAAAGATAGTCTATCTTGACTATTTTGGGCATTCTGGACTCAACGGTGGAGTCCATTTTAGCAAATGAAATACCCAAAAATATGACACGTAAAGTCTAAAATTACAAAAATGCCCTTCGACTTAATTTAAGACACAAATAAGCTAATTTAAATCTGGGAAAGCCAAAATTAACTATAATAAATATTTTAAACTAAATAGTAATATTTTTTAAGGAAAACAGAGCCAGTAATTAATTAGAAAATGGTAAATAAATTCTTAAAAATTAATAAAGTTATCCAAAGTATAAAATAAATAATAAAATAGGTACTGATTTAATATGGATTCATGATTATAGGACCTTCTAAAGGAAAGGAGAAGGAAACCTAACATCAAGTAGTAGGAAGGAAAGATAGTATAAGGTAAGTAAACCCGAACTCTATCATGTGGTACTCCTAGCCATGTCACAGTTATTTCTTGATGCTGCCAGTTGTAATCTATACATGCCTGATGATGTTGATCTCCATGATTTGATACCTGCTCTTATTATAGACTCGTTAAGAACTTGATTATTGGCATCATTATTTGATTACATGTCATTTTCATACTAGCTTGTATGCTTTTCCACAAATATGTACAACGCCTGTGGAAACATGATGATCATGATATTATTGAGTACTTGGAGTTGTGATCTGTCACGACATCCATCTGATTCACAGATGCTTGAGGACCTACGGGTCAATGTTTAGGAATGAGCCTAACACCTAGTCCATGGACGATATGTTATATGTACAAAGCTCTGATGTTATCCAGTGCTTTGGGCAAGGTTGGACCCAGGCACGTGAGGGCGTTGTCAGCATGTAAAGACTTGAAATTTTAGAATGGAATTTTTTTTTAGTGTTCAAGTGTACGTAAATTAAATTGATTACATAACGTTAAAAAAAAAAGAAATAAATGAAATAATAATAATGATGAATGAGGCAAAATAAATAAATAAATGAAGTAAAATAAAGCAAAATGAAAAGAAATAGAACAGGTAGAAATGAAAAGTCAAGTTGGCAGGATTTTTGTGGTGGTGGCATGTTAATATGTGCATATATATATATATATATATATATATATTATAATATATATGTCATCAAAAGGAGGGAAAAGAAGCAAACAGGAGATAATGTATGTATATATATATATATATATATATTGTGTGCGGTGTGTGATGTATATGTGGTTGTGTAGTGGGTCAATAAAAGGGGCTACAGCAGGTGTAGGGTGCAGGTCAGTGTGCATGTGTATGTGTGTGTTGTAGCGTGTAGCAGTGTAGGTTTAGATGTGCAGTAGGTTGCGTGTAAAAGAAAAGAAAGAAAAAAAAGAAAAAAAGAAAAAAAGAAGAAGTAAGAGAGAAATTGAGGTAGCAGCCGCGGCAGACCTAGGAGACGTGGGGGTTGAGAAGGAAAAGGAAGAGGGAGAGACTACCTGTAGCAGCAGCGCTGCAACAAAGAAGGAAAAGGGAGAGATTTGAGAAACGGTGCAGGAAGAGATGGCATGAAGTTGGAGCAGTTTGCTGGGCAGCCGCAGTAGCCGTGACTGCGGCTATTACAGGGAGTGGAGAGTAGTCTTAAAACCAGGAGAGTGGTATCAGCTGCTTCGATCCAGCAGTAGTGGCGATGGCACAGCAGGTCGGTAAAAAATATATATATATTTAGATGTATGTGTGAAACGGTGGTAGGGGCAGTGATTGATAGCAAGTGATTGGAGCTGTGGGTTTTGGAGTTACCTGTAGCGGTGGGAGCTATGTTTTGGAATGTCCTGTAGCGATCGTAGCTGCATGTTGCGGATTGAAGGAGCAGTAGCAGCAGAAGCTGCTGGGATAAGGAACTTGTTGTAAAATCTACAGAAAATTGGAAGACTTGATGCGGCTAAACAGCGGCTGCAATAGGGTAAGCCCCTATTCTCTGTGATTCAAAATTTATTGGGTTGCTTTCAATTTCCCTTTGAGCTGTTATGAGTATGGGACATTAATCTAGAGTAGGAAAGAAAAATTTTAGGACAAACAAGGAAGAAAACAGTGAAGGAATAAGGGAAATTTTAGAAATTTCAGATTATGGAACTTGAGTTGGGCTGAGTTTTGTGATTTAATTTAGGCCAAACTGGGTCGGGTCCGACCCGACTCACCCATTTGGATGGCTTCCCAATATTGTTATTGTATGGGAAAAATTTTAGATTTGAGTTTAGGAGGTGTTTGGTTCAAAATGAGAAGCTATCCAATGATTGGCTTACAATGGAAAAACAACGTGAACACGCAGGAAATGGGGAAAATTATAGCAGTGAATAGAGCTTTGTGAAAATTTTAATTATGCCAGAAATCATAGTTAATTATGAATTAACCCGATGAATAAATTAATTAAATATTAATTAAATTAATTTAAAGGAGGGGAAATTACCAAAATACTCTTGAGTCGAAAAGTAGTACAACGGACACCGAATAAATTAATTGAATAGTGAATTTTTATTATTTCGAGCATTCTAGACTCAACAGTGGAGTCTGATTTGTAAAAAGAGGCATCGAAAAATAAGAAACCATGAAAGTGCAAAATGACTGTTTTGATCTTTTTAGTCGAACGTCCAAATTAAATTTTACGAAGGCCTAAACCTATTTTCTTCGACGTCACGGACCCAATTATAGAATTTATTTTAGCAAAATAGAAACTAATAAAATAAAGACATAAAATTTGATGAATAGCATCATTCAAGGGACAAACCGACTGAGCTACATTTTATGGTTTTAGGAACACCGAAAGATAAAGAGAATGCAGTCTGACCTTCTGCATTCTCACTGCTAGCCGCCATCTTGCGAGCACGTTTTATTAGGGTTGAGACCAACCCGTCAGGTATGATATTTTACTAATGTGAGAAATGAGATTAAGCTTAGGAGTATTTGATAAGATGATTGAATGTTCTCTATGCGTAATTGCTATTAGGAAACCACTTAGAATTTGATTGTTTATATGCTTACGTGTTCTTTATGAATCTGTGGGTGTTATGAATTACTTCTTGAGTTGTCATCATATGTGATTTATGTTTTAGAAGGATCGCTGATATTGCGACATGTAGAATTGTATAAGTGTTGGGATTGATCGAGCATGACACGTAGATTTATGGATGAAATCTTGTAATTTAAACGCTATTGTTAATCTTAAATGTGATACATTATTTAAAGCATGTTGCATATGCTTATGAAAGAGATGTTACATTTGAACTGTATCATTGCATGACGAAATCATGGCATATTGGCATCGTGTGATTTCTTGAAAGCATAGTGTGGGTCAGCACGAGGTGTTGGTGCATTATGAGGGTGCAGATCCTGTGGTGAAAAACCCAAAATCGGCCAATAGGTACTCGCCTGCCTGACGGATTCCGGACCGTGAAGCGAGACATACGTGGCGGTACTCATGCCAGCGGGGAAGGACCGTATCATGAGACATGGGTGGGCATAGAGTTGCATGGGTGTGTCACGCATACTGCTTACATACTGTATATTGTTCATATACTGTCATCATTACATCGAATGCCATATAGAAATAACTGTACACTTGCACATGTCACGACCTTAGTTTTGTTTCTTGCATTAGTATTATGTCATACCAGCATGTTGTCGCTGACCCATTCGTGGGCACAGGTTTCAGATAAAGCTCCTGGCACGCGGGACTTGATGAAATCTTGGAGAAAGGAGAGGGAATGAATTTGGAAGAATATTTGGGCCCTTGGGGCGTATTTAGACATTATAAAAGATTGATGTATTTCTGAAAAGCATGGAAATGACATTGTATATTGTAATAAATAATGAATTTGTGATCTTTTAGTTTAAGTGTAGGAGTAGACGTGATGGATTGTATAAGTAGGTGATGTATATTTAACTTTGATAGAGTTGTGGCCATCGAGTGAGGATGGATTGTAACTGTTATATATATATATATATGTTGTATTGTGTTTATCAGGGGGAAAAGGTTCGAAAAACAAAGGAGGTGCTGCCGAAATTTTTAGAAAATTAAAGAACTCTATTTAATTTGACGTAAATTCATAAATCTGTTTAATTATCTTTTATTTTATTTACTTTCTGTTCGTCAGTCGCACCTCGGGTTTCGGTCAGAAATTCGGGGCGTGACACAGCATTTATTCTGTTAGTTTTTTTATATCATTTATTGATATTTTGATGATGCATTCATGACTCATTGATATACTTGCACGCCTACGTTGATGATATACTTTTGCTTCAGATACTCCTTGTGAGCTTGTTCACGAGATATTAGTTAATGTGTTATTTGTTGATGACATGCTTGTTTATCATTAGGTTCAGATTCATATTTTGTTATTGCAACAGCTATATGTTGATCAAGTCAATTCCTATATTTGATTCGATGATCTACCATGAGATATGCCTTTGAGATATATTCATTTATTCCGTGACTGGCTACTATGACATTTTTACTCTTCACATATCGTTGTGATACTATTCTTATTCACTATAGTCCTAATCCTTCTTTTGAACTAACCTTGACCCATGGCAGAGTGAGGAGTTTTCTTATTGAGCTAATTTAGCTCACTCTAGATATATTATTTCTTTTTCAGGTCATCAGGCTATAGAAGGACCTACGGGCATACAAACTGACTAGACGCCAAGTGTAGTTGTAGGTTGATCTTCCGCTAGTACAATGGACTCTCTCTTTGGTAGTAGTGTAATAGACTATGTATAAAGTTGTTCTAGCTCTCCCATGTCTCCACGTCTTGGGGATGTTTTATAATTTTGTAAACTTAAAATACTTAACTTAATGTGTGGTTGTACAGGATCACTCTGATGATAGTAATAGTTTAGTTTTGACATGCTTTATATTTTTATTAATGTTATATAATAATGTTAAGATTTAGACGGGGGGAACGGCATATGGCTGCTGCCTCCAGTCACGAATCCCTAATCCATATAGGATAAGTTATGGGTCGTGACAGCGCGGTATCAGAGCCCAAGGTTTTAGTGATTCATGGGAGATTAGGACTAAAGTTTTAGGATTTAGGAAGTTTAAGAGTCCATTGTTAGGTGAACCCTGTTGATATGATTACGTACTTACGTGTTGTTCAATACTAATTCTTTTGTAGTAAATGGTCTGCACCCGTAGTACCAATTTAGAGTCGAAACGCCTTGACAAGGTAGAATGCATTTTAGAAAGGATGGTAAAGGTTTTACCTAACCCTCATAATAGTGGGACTGGACCAGTGCTACAGAACCATCCTGGTAATTGTAATGTGCGACTAGGCGATGATATAGATCAGTCATATCCTTACAAGTGGTTCCAAGACCAAAAGCCATCAACATTTGACGGTACCAAAGGCGCTACGGCAACTGAAGAGTGGTTATTAGAAATAAACAAAATTTTTAGGATTATGGTTTGCACTGAGAAGCAAAATATAGCCTATGCCACATATATGTTTAAGGGAGCGGCACACAAGTGGTGTTGCTAGAGAAAGCCCGGGAACCTAACATGACTTGGCAACGATTTACAGAGGTTTTTAATGAAAAGTACTTTCCCCAAGAGGTGAAAGACCAGAAGATTGCTGAGTTTCAAGTTTTACAACAATAAGGGATGACTGTAGAAGAATATGAGGCCAAATTCACAGAATTAGCCAGATTTGCTCCAAATGTGATCAATACAGATAATCTAAAGGCTCGCAAGTTTGAAGGAGGTCTAAGATGGACAATTAAAGATAGAGTCAGGCCATTGTGACTAGCCACATACAGTGAAGTGGTGGCAACAACAAAGATTATAGAGCGTAAAGGAAAATAGTTTGCGAAGAGAAAGGCAAATCAAAGGTCAAGCAGCAGTAGAGATAGAGGAAGGGGATCTTCGCTTTTCAAACCAGGCAAAGGTTTACATGGATCGAGAGCAGGGTCTAATAAAAGAAGAGTTAATCATAACAATAGAGGCGCACCTAAATTTCCCAGTTGCCAAAATTTTCATAGGGGACCACGTTGCAAGAATACAAATACATGTTACAGTTGTGGTCAAACTGGACATTTTATAAGAGATTGTCCCAAAGGTGGAAGAACGGTGAACGGTTCTGCGACTGCCGCATCAGCTTCTGTATCACGACCTCATACTAGAAGTGAGGGGCCAAAGAGTGAACAGGAACATCAGGGAAGGGTTTTCTCTATTACACTTGGGGATGTTCAAGCTACCACTTCAGTGGTTGCAAGTACCATTACCGTTTGTTCTCAATCTGCACATGTTTTATTTGATACAGGTTCCACGCATTCATTGATATCTCCTGTATTCCCCGCTAAATTGAATTTAGAAGCTGAACCCCTAGGCTACATGTTAACTGTTTTGATACCTTCGGGGAGATCACTATTAAGGACTGTGATATATAAGTCATGTAAGGTAGAAATCATGGGTACGCAGTTTATTGCTGATTTAATACCTTTGGAGATCTGTGGATTTGATGTGATTCTGGGTATGGATTGGTTGACTATAAATCAAGTTGTCATTGATTGTATAGCTAAGCGAGTTTCTATTCAGAAACCAGGGCAGCCGAGTATTGTGTTTGAAGGGACAAGAGTAGTTTCTCCACCCTACTTTGTTTCATCTATCCAGGCTAGGCGGTTACTCCACAAGGGGTGTGTGGGGTTATTTGTGTAGTGTCATTGACACTCGCTTGCGGGAGTCCACTCTGGAAAAGATTCTTGTTGTTAGAGAATTTAATGATGTGTTTCTGGATGATTTGCCTGGTATGCCTATTGATCAGGAAATTGAATTCAGTATTGATGTATTTCCTGGCACTTCACTTGTATCTAAGACTCCTCACCGTATGGCACCAGCAAAGTTGAAGGAACTGAAGTTACAACTACAAGAGTTGTTAAACAAAGGTTTTATACGGCCTAGTTCCTTGCCATGGGGTGCTCCAGTGCTATTTGTTAAGAAAAATAATGGAACCATGAGGCTATGCATTGACTATAGAGAGTTGAATAAAGTCACTACCAAGAACAAGTATCATTTGCCTATAGTGGATGATTTATTTGATCAGTTAAAGGGGGCGCAGATCTTTTCCAAGATTAGTTTATAGTCAAGATACCATCAATTGAAGGTTAAACCAACAGATGTAGAAAAAACAACATTCAGGACCCGTTATGGGCACTACGAGTTCTTGGTGATTCTTTTTGAAGTGACTAATGCCCCAACTACATTTATGGATTTAATGAATAGAATTTTCAAGCAGTATCTAGATGATTTTGTGATTGTGTTTATTGATGATATCTTGATTTATTCTAAAGATGCAAAAGAACATGAAGTGCATCTAAGGAGAGTTTTGCACAAGTTACGGGAGCAAAAACTGTACGCCAAGCTGAAGAAATGTGAGTTTTGGCTCTCCAGTATTGCATTTCTTGGACATGTGATTACTAAGGATGGGATCTCAGTAGATTCTTAGAAGATAGAAGCCATCATAAATTAGCCCCGGCCGACCAATGTCATAGAAGTCCGTAGTTTTATGGGTTTGGCTGGTTACTATAGGAGATTTGTTAAAGATTTCTCCAAGATAGCAGCACCGATCGCTCAACTAACCTAGAAGAATACTCCTTTTGTGTGGACTAAGGAGAAAGAAAAGAATTTTCAGGAATTAAAGAACCATCTAGTGACTGCATTGATTTTGACAATACCAGATGGGACGGAAGGTTTTGTGATTTATAGTGATGCATCATATCAAGGCTTGGGATGTGTACTGATGCAGAAGGGTAGAGTACTAGCCTATGCTCCATGACAACTAAAACCACATGAGAAAAGCTACCCAACTCATGATCTGGAACTCGTAGCCGTTGTGTTTGCATTAAAGATTTGGAAGCATTATTTTTATGGAGCAACCTGTGAGATTTTTACTGATCACAAGAGCCTCAAGTATCTATTTACACAGCGGGAGCTCAATATGAGACAACACAGATGGCTAGAGTTAATCAAGGATTATGAGCTTGCAATACAGTATCACCCGGGAAAAGCTAATGTAGTAGCAAATGCCCTCGACAGGAAGTCGTCGGGGAATTTTGCTTATCTGTCGACTACACAGCAGGAGCTACTGAAAGAGTTGGAATCGATGGAGATAGAAGTGATCCTACCAGACTCTAGAGCAATGCTTGCTAATGTGACGGTAGGACTGGCAATCATAGACAAGATCAGGGAGTTACAAGGCCGAGATGAGAAATTAGCCAAACTGTGAGAAGATGCTAAGACAAAAAGGAATCCAGAATTTGTTATTCGAGATGGAGTGTTATATTTTCGGGACAGAATTTGTGTACCAGATGTACCAAAAATTAAAGAAAAAATTATTGGTGAAGCGTACAATTCCATATTTGTTATTCATCCAAGGAATGCCAAGATGTATCATAATGTCCGGGATAATTATTAGTGGACAGGTATGAAAAGGGATATAGCCGAGTATGTTGCGCGGTGTGTCAAATGCCAGCAAGTTAAAACCGAACACCAGAGGCCTAGTGGACTGCTGCAACCACTCCCAATACCAGAATGGAAATGGGAGCATATCGCTATGGAATTTATGTCAGGATTGCCTAAGACTTCACACGGGAACGATTTTATATAGGTGATTGTGGATAGGTTGACAAAGACGGCACACTTCCTGGTGACTAGGATGACTCAGACACTGGGTAGCTGCACTTTATATTAAGGAGATTGTTCAGTTATATGGAGTTCCAATTTCTATAGTATCTGACCGAGACCCGAGATTTGTATCTCGATTCTAGAGGAGATTACAGGGGAGCGATGGGCATAAAGCTTAATCTCAGTACTACGTATCACCCAGAGACAGATGGTCAATCTGAGAGAACAGTACAGCCCCTGGAAGACATGTTACGTTTCTGTGTTATGGATTTCAAAGGAAGTTGGGAAGAACACTTACCCCTAGTAGAATTCTCATACAACAACAGTTATCATTCTAGTATTGTCATGGCACCGTATGAGGAATTGTATAGCAGAAATTGCCGATCTCCGTGGTGATAAAGAAAGATATTCGGCCCAGAGATAATGGAGCAAACGACTGCCAAGATTCAGTTGATTAAGCAATGGTTGTTAGCAACTCAAAGCCGTCAAAGAGCTACGCTGATGTACGAATGAGGAAATTGGAATTTGAAGTAGGCGACTATGTGTTCCTAAAGGTATCGCCTATGAAAGGAGTTATGAGATTTGGGAAGAAAGGTAAGTTGGGACCACGTTATATTGGACCATTTTAGGTCACGGAACGAGTTAGACCAGTGGCATACTGACTTACCTTACCATCGGAATTGGCACGCGTACATAATGTCCTCCATGTTTCGCTATTGAGGAAATATTTGCATGATCCAAGTCAATTGGTTGAACAAAAACCCCTAGAAGTCCAATAGGATCTGACGTATGTAGAACAGCTTGTACAGATCTTGGATTGCCAGGAACAAGTTTTGCGGAACAAGACAATCCCACTGGTGAAAGTATTGTGAAGGAATCATCAAATAAAAGAGGTCACTTGGGAAAGAGAAGATGAAATTCGCGCCAAATATCCGCAACTTCTTGAATAATAAGATACGTTAAGTTTGGGGACCAAACTTTTCTCAAAGGGGGGAGAACGTAATACCCTGACCTAATTATATAAATAAATTATGATAATAACATATTAGGATAAAATATATATATATATATATATATTTTAAATTACCCGGTGTATTGAAATGATAACCGTAAGCCGAGAATAAAAAAAACAAAAAACAAAGCAAAAACTAATATGACGGAGTTCAAATAATTAAATAAGCCAAAAATAGAAAATGGGATAAACGATATTAAAATTGTCTAAGAAGTCACGAAAATCAAAAGTGACCAAAAGAATTCGAAACCTAAACCGAAATGGAAAATAAATGAAATAAATAAAATTAATACATATTTTAGGCCCGAAAGGTTGGTATGGGATGATAGGCATTTTTTTTAAAACAAAGATATATATAAATAAATAAATAATAAAATAAATATATATACATGTGTATATATATATGTATGGATATATGTATATGCATGTATAAACATATATGTATATAAGGAAATTAATATATATATATATATGTATATCTATAGATAGTGCCGTGTGTGCCAAGTGCATGAGAAAAGCAACAAGTGGAAGAAACGAAAAGAAAAAAAAAATTGGAAGGAGGCCGTGTGGCATATGCCACCGACCTAAGGTCGGTTAAAAGAGAGAAAGAAAGAGACAAATGGGGAGGAAACTAAGGCATGAGAGGAAGAAAACAGGAAGGAGAAAAGCTAAGGAACCTAGAGAGAGAAAATGGCAATTGGTGGGAGAGGGCAAACCTGAATCAAAGTAAGGCTAATCTAACTCTTTCATTCAACTTATATATTGATTCTGAGTGGATTAAACGTAGAAAGATGGCCCAAGAAGGCGAGAAACCTTTGCATGCAAACTAACCCACCATGAGTGAGCTTGAAATAAATTTTCAAAATATTTGGCATAAAACAAGCCTTGAGTGTTAAGACTCGATAAAAATGAAAACAAGAAATGAAAAATGCAAGAAAAATTAAAAATATTAGTTAAGAAACCCACGAAAATAGTTAGTTATGGTTTAGAGAGAGAACTTAAAATGCGAAGTTTTGGGGGGTTTCCTCTCGTTTTAGACTCCGGAAGATGTTCCTTAAAGTTTTAGGAATCCAAAAACAAAAAGGGGGCAAAAACCATACCTGTAGCCCTTGAAATAGGAAAAAACAGTGATCGTCGAAAAATCGAGCCTCGCCGGAGCTCTAACTGCAACACCCTTTTAAGTGGCCTAAATCTAACCCAAATCAAAACCCAACCTTGAAAATGAAATCCCCAAAGAAAACCGATTCAAACCTTTTTAGTCTTGCTGTTAGAAATAGTCGCCGAAAAAGGTGATCGTCGCCGGTAGGGGTCTAGTGACCAAGTCAACCGTGGACTCGGGTCAGTCAACGGGTCAAGTCAGGCAAGGTACCGGGTTTAGGTTGACCCGCATGTAATTGGATTTAAGAACATATTGAAACGGCGTCGTGTGGATTAAGTGGTTGATGCCATCATGCTTGCGTCATGATGACACACTAAATCGGCTGAACCGGTTGGTTCTTGACCAAAGCAAACCGGTTCAGTCCCTAACTCCTCAGACCATGCGGTTTAGGTTAAATCAATTTTTGAAATTTAAATTTTGACCCCCAGGCTTCTGTTAATTATGAAATGGCCCAAAACTAAATTAAATATTAATTTTAAATTCCTTTAATTATTTAAAGAATTATTAAAATACCCTTAAAGCAAAAATAGACCAAATGAAAGCCAAATAAAATAAAAGAATAGTGCAATTCAATAGTTTTGGGCATACCGGATCCAATGGTGGGATCCATTTTGTGAAATGTAGTCCCAAAAATTTAGACATGTGAAACCTAAAATTACCATTTTATCCCTAATGTTACCCAAAACAATTTAAATACATAAGATAGTCTATCTTGACTATTTTGAGCATTCTAGATTCAACGGTGGAGTCCGTTTTGGCAAACGAGACACCAAAAAAATATGACACGTAAAGTCTAAAATTACAAAAATGCCCTTAGACTTAATTTAAAACACAAATAAGCTAATTTAAATCTGGGAAAGTCAAAATTAATTATAATAAATATTTTAAACTAAATAGTAATATTTCTTAAGGAAAACAGAGCCAGTAATTAATTAGAAAATGGTAAATAAATTCTTAAAAATTAATAAAGTTATCCAAAGTACAAAATAAATAATAAAATGGGTACTGATTTAATATGGATTCATGATTATAGGACCTTCTAAAGGAAAGGAGAAGGAAACCTAACATCGAGTAGCAGGAAGGAAAGATAGTATAAGGTAAGTAAACCCGAACTCTATCATATGGTACTCCTAGCCATGTCACAGTTATTTCTTGATACTGCCAGTTGTAATCTATACATGCCTGATGATGTTAATCTCCATGATTTGACACCTGCTCTTGTTATAGGCTCGTTAAGAACTTTATTATTGGCATCATTATTTGATTACATGTCATTTTCATACTAGCATGTATGCTTTTCCACAAATATGTATAACGTCTGTGAAAACATGATGATCATGATATTATTGAGTACCTGGAGTTGTGATCTTTCACGACATCCATCTGATTCACAGATGCTTGAGGACCTACGGATCAATGTTTAGGAGTGAGCCTAACACCTAGTCCATGGACGATATGTTATATGTACAGAGCTCTGATGTTATCCAGTGATTTGGGCAAGGCTGGACCCAGGTGCGTGAGGGCGTTGTCAGACCAGCAGACCCTAGATAGGCACTTATGAGGGTATGACGTACCCTATATGTATGTCAACATCTGTTCTGTTAGTTTCTTATATCATTTATTGATATTTTGATGATGCATTCATGACTCATTCATATACTTGCACGCATACGTTGATGATATACTTCTGCTTCAGATACTCCTTGTGAGCTTGTTCACAAGATATCAATTAATGTGTTATTTGTTGATGACATGCTTGTTTATCCTTAGGTTCAGATTCATATTTTGTTATTATAACAGCTATATGTTGATCAGGCCAATTCCTATTTTTGATTTGATGATCTAGCACGAAATATGCCTTTGAGCTTATTCATTTATTCCGTGACTGGCTACTATGACATTTTTACTCTTCACATATCATTGTGATACTATTCTTGTTTACTATAGTCCTTATCCTTCTTTTGAACTAACCTTGACCCATGACAGAATGAGGAGTTTACTTACTGAACTAATTTAGCTTACTCTAGATATATTATTTCTTTTTTAGGTCATCAGGCTATAGAAGAACCTACAGGTATACAGATTGACTAGACGCCAAGTGTAGTTGTAGGTTGATCTTCCGCTAGTACAATGGACTCTCTCTTTTGTTCGTAGTATAATAGGCTATGTATAAAGTTGTTCTAGTTCTCCCATGTCTCCATGTCTTGGGAATTTTTTGTAGTTTTGTAAACTTAAAATACTTAACTTAATGTGTGGTTGTATAAGATCACTCTAATGATAGTAATATTTTAGTTTTGACATGATTTATATTTTTATTAATGTTATATAATAATGTTAAATTTTAGACGGGGGAACGGCATATGGCCGCTGCCTCCAGTTATGAATCCCTAATCCATACGAGATAAGTTACGGGTCGTGACAATATGTTTGCCAGAGCATCTTTTATATTGAGCAGTTATCTATTATTGTGGCAGTAAATTTATTGGATAAGCCAAATCCCTGTTGATGATTTATATATATACTTGATATCGTTAGATATTCATTGTCTTTACTATCATGGGATGTGCCTTAGACCCGAGGGATCAGTTCAGTTGTTTCACATTTTGTGACTTGTTATTATGACATCTCATTTTCTTGATTAGCTATCATATTGGCATAACCTTGTTTATCTTGGTTATGAATCTTCTTATATTAACTTTGGCCTAAGGCAAAGCAAAGGGATTTACTTACTGGGCTAAGTTAGCTCATTCAGATTTTTTTTTATTATTTCAGGTAAAGACGTCACAGTTTGAATGTAGGGATTGAGATCCCGAACAGGCGTAGAGTTGCTACAGACACATATACTGCAAGGATATTTTGGCAGTGAAGTATAGTACTTGTCCTGTGTTCTCCCATCACCCCACGTCTTAGGGGTAGTTGTATTTAAAGTTTTTTTTGGGTCTATATATTTAAAGAACTCTAATGGTGTAAATGCAAAAATTTTATTAAAGTCTTTCGTTGTATATTTAATTATTGATTGCATGTTAATAATACTCACATATAAATGTTAAGTTAAAGTTAAAAGGAAAGGATCTGGTTCGACGATTGTGTCAAGCTAGGGTTGCGATGCCAGACCCGCACAAGGTGGATTCCGGGTCATGATAGTAATTCTTAATCTGACTATTAAAATTATGATCTCAAAAAATCACCGAATAATTGATCATTTGCATTGACACTTTTTTTAGCACATGTATTAAAGTTGGTCTTATAGAGTTAACAAATGCTAGAAATATGACTTGCTTAACGATGTCTTTGAAAATGTTTACTATTTTCAAAAGTATAACAATACAGAATGCGTTTGTTAAATATATATATATATATATATATATATATATTGAGTATAAGTTGTATAACGATAAGGAAGGGAGAAATTATATCTAAGTATGTGTGCATTCATGCATTGCGTCTCAAAGTTGAACCACATTTGTGAAATGAGAAAACTTTGTCATCTCGGATGAAACATTGGTCCTTCGAAATAGTAAAATTGAAATATTTCTTAAAACATATAAATTAAAGCTACTAAAAGAAGTTCTCACATCATCAAAATTTCAAGTTCATTAAAAAAATACATATGAATCAAAAATATTTTATTCTCAAAATATTTATTTTTATTTTTATTTTTTATTTTTTGAAAATATAAAGAATGAAAATGGTAAAAACAAAAGAGCTACCAAACATGTCTAGCTTTTACCCGATTGTTATTAGATGTAGGTGATGTTAAAAATTTCTGATTACTGATGGAACTTCTCCAAGCTTCCTAGTAAATCAAAGGTCAAAAGACCATCAAATTGGTTCTGGTGGTAACTGCTCCGATGATTAAGTTAGAAAGGAAAGTTTGAAGTTTAACTTGAATGAAAAGAATTCACCATGAGTTTTAGAGCATGCCTTGGGTTCTTATTTATAGGTTTCCTGTGACCCAATTCGAATAGGACTAGGAGTCAAAAAAATCAGAATTAGGATGTGTCCATAAGTGGAGGTTACCATATCTAACTTTGCCTCCTTATTCCAATTTTGGAGTGTGACTTAAGGCGGTAAGCAACTCAACAGTTTGCCTTATTAGTTTAGGTCGAACCCCAAATGGTTAGGTCCCGAACCAGAGTGACTTAAGTCCTTCTGACCTACAAAGACATATGTCAGACGAATAAGTTAGTGCTTGAATATAGTATATCAACGACTCCCCCTCAGCCTCAGTTATATGGGGTTCATCCCAAGTTGAGGCTAAGGTTACAACATTTGAATTGTATAGGCATTAAATACGTTGCTTCGTCTCTCTAGGTGGCAGTTGTTGTAAGGCCTTATGTCCCATCATTGCAAATGCCATTTTAGAACCATGGGTAATTATGGCAAACGTAATGATTACGCATCTTCACACTTCCAACTGCCACATCGATCAGAATAATGCAGATCTTTTCTATTACTATTCATGAAAGTTTACAAAAAAAGATTTATAGAAACCCATGATAGGGGACTGGTGTTACTCACAAGCTTTTCATAAAGCTCATATGGTTTTATCTTATATATTTTCAGGAATGACTAAGAAGTTATCGATTTAGGTGTTAGTAAGCTATAATGAATAGATACTTTAACTAGAGGATTAGCATCCCAGCCGTGGAGATAACAAGCTGAAGTGACAGATAGCAGATTGATGTGATAGTTGGAGTTGGAATGGAATATGAATGAGGTTCGTTGATGATGTATTAGTTAGATACTCTTATGTAATGTAATGATGGTTACATACCATTGTATCTCCAATTTTATGTTACTTATGCCCTGCCAAGCATGACAGCATTCAAACAAAATTTTTATAGACTCGAATTTTTGCTGCATAACTTTATATGACTGAATGCAATCTACTTGGATATGTAAAGAGGCTTTCGGTTAGACACGTCATCAATATGCTAAATAGAGTTAGTGTATTGAAAAAATGCCTAACTGGTTGATCATTATTCCTAATCCGTATAGGGTGAGATTTGGGATTTGATATAAAGTTTTGTCCTTAAGGTTGGCATGCCAATCTCTACTGGGATTACGACCTCTGTCCTATAGCGTTGGGACCCGCCTGGTTGTTCAGTAGGCCCAAAGCATGTCTGGAAGTTCTTCAACCCATTCCCTTTTTACAAATTCCAGCATGTTCTTTACTACTTCTATGATAGTCCCGTTAGTTACCTCTATTTATATATTAGCTTACGGATGACCTGAAGAGGAGAAACGATGGCTGATGTGGAGATTTGTGCAGAACTTATAAAATACTTTGTCAATGGCTCAGCCTTAGCCCATTTTGTGAA
The DNA here is from genome assembly GCA_008638375.1 of Nyssa sinensis. Lineage (NCBI taxonomy): Eukaryota > Viridiplantae > Streptophyta > Magnoliopsida > Cornales > Nyssaceae > Nyssa > Nyssa sinensis. The sequence continues at coordinate 16,642,749 of CM018032.1, read as the reverse complement.
ATAGTCAATTGCTACTATGAGGAATCTCCTATTCTGAGGGGTTACTGGCAATAGGCCTATGATATCTATTCATCACTAAGGAAAAGACAATGGCCTAACAATAGGAACCAGTTCCTATTCAGGTTGATATTGATAGGTAGTGAAGCGTTGACATTTATCACATTTTTAACACATTCCTTTGTCTGCTTCAACATACTTGGCTAATAACACCCCATGGATAAAGCTTGGTGGGCTATAATTTGACCCCTATTATGATTGCCACAAATTCCTTTCATGAATTTTTGCGAACACATATTATACTTCTTCAGGTCCCAAGCATAATAATAGTGCTTGGGAATAAGATTTGCGATATAATTTGTCTATAAGATTTAGGTACCGAGCTACTCTAATTCGGATCCTTTGGGACTAATTTCTATCGTCAAAGAAGAGTTCATCATTCAAGCATCTGATTATTGGGGTCATCCAGTTGTGAGATCCTTCTAAAGTTTACATCACCTTTGTAACTTGGGCTGTATTGGGTTCTAATTAATATAAGATAGTGATACTAGAGTCCGTTTCTGAGCCCACGTGGGATACCATATTTCCCAAAACATCTGCTCTTGAGTTCTAATGTCTATTATCCTTCTTAATAGTAAACTTTTTGAAAGATTTTTTCAGTAAGTCCACCAGTTCAGAGTATGTCATCATTTTTTCATCTTTAACCGCACATTCTCCCAATATTTGGCTAACAACTAGTTGTGAATCTAAAAGCACCGTAAGATTAGTGGCTCCACATTCTTGAGCTAGTTTAAGCCCATAAATTATTACTTCGGACTTAGCTTCATTATTGGAAGCTCAAACTCCCAGGTTTCAATTGTAATACCATTTAAAGATTTGAGGGTCAGTCCCACAACAGCACCCTTGTCTATAGAAGACCCATCTGTGTTGAGTAACCAAATTGGTCCATCTGAGCTACAAGGTAGATCAGAGCTAGGTGCTAGTACCCTTGTGAACTCTGTAATGAATTCCGCCAAGGCCTAGTCCTTGATTATAGTTCAGGGCTATATAAGAGGTGTCAAACACTCTCAATTCAACTGACCACTTCGTTAACCATCTAAAGACCTCTAGTTTATGAAGAACTGCCTTAAGGGGGTACAAGGTCAGAACCACAATCAAATGCGTCTACAAATACGGTCTCAACTTCCAAGCAAATACCACCATGGAAAGAGCTAACTTTTCTAGCTCAAAATACCATGTCTTAGTAACTAAGAGTGCATTACTAACATAGAATATTGGCTTCTAGACTCCCTTCTCTTTTTTAATAAAGGTTGAATTTCCTGCACCGTTGGATACAGCTAAGTAGAGAAATAGTTTTCCCCATGACTGGTTTTAAGAGCAATTTTGGAGAGCTCAAATATTTCTTCAATTTTTAAAAGGCTTCTTCGTACTCTGAAGTCCACTCCAGGGATTTACTTCCCCTCATAGATTTGGAAAAAGGAAAGCAATAATCTATAGATCTGGAGATGAATCTATTCAAAGTTGTTATTCTTCTATTCAGACATCGTATATCTTTCTTTGTTCTTGAAGCCTCCATATCGATCAGAGCTTTAATCTGAGTAAGATCAACCTCAATTCTTCTTAGGGATACAAGGAATCCTAAGAATTTACATTTAATAACCCCAAATATGCACTTCGAGGGATTTAATTTCATCTTATGTTCCTTGAGGATGTCAAATGTCTGACATAAGTGTTGGATATGATCTTTCTTCTGAACATTTTTTACAAGCATATCATCAATGTAAACCTCCATGGTGCTATCAATTTGATGGTTGAACATCTTATTAACAAGCCTCTAATACATCGCTCCATCATTTTTAAGCCCAAACGATGTCACTCTATAGCAATAGAGCCCTCATTTGGATATAAAACCAGTCTTCTCTTGATCTAAAGGATACATTTGAATCTAGTTATACCCATAATAAACATCTATAAAACTCATGAGCTCGTGACCTGTCGTGTCTATGAGTGGATAAATTCTTGGAAGGGAAAAGTTATCTTTAGGGCAAACCTTGTTAAGGTTAGTATATTCTACAGAGACCCTTCACTTTCCATTTTTCTTTCTTGTGAAAACGATATTGGCAAGCCATTTTGGGAAAAACACCTCTTTGATCATACCTGTATCGAAAAGCATCTGAACTTTATTGTTGATGATTTTGTGTCGTTCTAGAGCAAAGGTTCTCCTTTTTTACCGAACTTTAAGATTGTCTGGATTAACAATAAGCTTGTGATACACGAAGTCAAGGTAAATCTTTTTCATATCTTTGGTTTCCAAAGCAAAAACTAGAAGGTTTTACTTTAAGAATTTTGTGAGCTCTTCATGCTGGGGAGGGTATAAAGTTGAATCTATCTGAACTAGCCAAAACTTTTGCAATTTTTTCTTTGGGATTTACATGGCCATCCCGTCCTACGGGGCTAAGTGGCTCTTCGATCTTATCGAGGCATTCACTTAAGTCTTGTAGATCTAAGCTCAAGAGTTCATCTCTCTTGAGCCTGTACTTTAATTTATATTTTGAAGTTTTTTCCCTTTAGGACAATAGAATGACACTCCCGAGCTATTGGTTGACAACCCCTTTATTGTGACTATTTTTTCTTCCTGGATGAATTTGAAGCATTGGTGGAGAGTTGATGTGATTACTCCCATCTCATGAATACATAGCCTACCGATTATCATATTGTAAGGGGACTTGGCATCCAAGACCATTAGGTTAGAAAGTAGCATCTTTTTATCTTCTTCATCTCCTACTGTGATTAGGAGGTGGATCATTCCAATTAGGAAACTAAGATAGCCATTTAACTCGGTCATAATGCTAACGGTTGAATAGATTTCCCTTGGATCTAACTTTTTCTATTTGAACGAGCTATAAAATAAAACAATAGTTGAGTTGTTTGTGTCAATAAGTACCCTTCTGATCTCAAAGTTAACGACTTTCAACGAAATAATAAGGGCATCGCTATAAGGGCATTATACTCCGACCAAATCCAACTCTGAGAACTGTATTTGTGGTATTGTTCTAGATTTTTTCTCTATTGCAGTAACATGAAAGCGATAGGGTTTTGACCTAGCTTCCCGAACATAACTCTTTCTAGCCCTATTTGAGAGTCCAATTTTTACATCATCAGCATGTAGTATATATATTACGTATTGGTTGTTCAGTGGGTGTTGGTCACCCTCAGCCCTATGTTGTTGTTCTGGCCTTTGATCTTGTTTTCTTAGAGAGTGCTTATCATCACGTGAGTTAGCCTTTCCATCTTGACGAATGAATTCCCTTATGCATCCTCACCTAATTAAGTATTGTAATTCCTACTTTAGAGCTCTACCCTCATCAATAGTATGGCCTTGCTCACGATGGAATTTATAGCACTTCTCCTTATTCCTCTTCTTAGTATCACCTTTCCTAAGTTCTAGCCACTTTAAATTCTCGCGGGCCTAAATTTGATGAAATTTGTGAGTTGATGAGGCATTTAAAGGAGTGTAGTTATTGTACCTTCTTGTTCCTAAGCTGATTTGTCCTCTAGGAAGAGCCTTGTCAACATTCTGAGCTCTTTTTTTGTTGTCCTTGGATTCCTTCTTTTGAGCTTGCTCATCTTTCAAGGCCTATTCCTTGGCTTTCCTATAAGAGATTTTAGTATCCTCTAAGGTAATATATTTCTAAGCTTGCAACCAAAGGGCTGCCATGTTAGCCTAAGGGCTCTTGGTCAAGGAATCTTGAAATCGGCTTGGATTTAATCCGGAAGTCAGAGCTGTTGCTATGAACTTCTATTTTCAATCATATATGTTTGTGGTATCGCCATTGAACTGGGCTATATATGCCCTCAGAGTCTCCTCATGGTATATTTGATTGTTAAGAGGACTTTGGGACCCTTCCTAAGCTTTCGCTGGTGACCACTCAGTTGATAAACAACCTGCTGAGAACATAGAGATTGGCAATAGAGTTCTGGAGGAGTTTATGGAACCACATGAGGGCTGGACCTTTGAGATTTATGGCAAGAGTTCGGCACATAAACGCATTTGTACCCCCATGCAATGCCATTGTATGTTGAAAGTGAGACAGATGATCACCAAGGTCCCGTTCCATTATAAAGAGCAAACTTTGGCACGCTGAACCTCTTAAGATGTTTTTCCGCCATGACTTCCAAGGTCAGTGGCATCGTCAGCCTTCCGAACATGTTGTAGAGGTCATCTTCCTTAAGAGGCACATGAGGTTTTCTATTTGAGACCACTTAACCTTAAGAATCTCCAATAATTTTGATTCTCTGTTGTACTCTGGGCTAATTTTGGAGCAGCATTGAGTGCACAGAATTACCCTCTTGATCAGCTACTGCTAGTGGTGGCACTTGGTTTCCATTCTGCATTACTAGATGAGGAGGTGATGGTAGGACATCCCGATTATTCATTGTTGCTAGTGGCGTGGAGCACCCCCACCCTCTGCTATTGGTAGCAATAGGGGTACCCCTTAATTATTGCCCATCAGTAGTGGTGGAGGGGCCATAGTTTGTGGGTTTTGTGCCAATGTGCCCACCATTTGAGTTAGTGCTTCGATCTGTTTGGTCATCTAATCTATTCATTATTACGCATGGGTTTTCTATTCCTTGTTCCTCTTGGTGGAACTTAGTCTTACTAGACTCACAATGGGTTCCCACTTAAATGGAGACTTGGTGCCATTAATTGGAGTTAATTAATTGGTATAATATGATAAAACGTATCATTCCAATAGACGACGCTAAGCTGATGTTACCAGATTCTAATTACTGATGGAACTTCTCCAAGCTTCCTAGCAAAACAAAGGTTTGAGGACCACCAGGTTGGCTCTGGTGGTAGCCGCTTTGATGATTAAGTTAGAAAGGAAAGTTTAAAGCTTAACTTGAATGAAAATGATTTACTATGAGTTTTAGGGCGTAGCTTGGGGTCTTCTTTATAGATTTTTAATGGCCCAATTTGAATAGGACTAGGAGTTGAAGAAATTGGAATTAAGGTCTCTCCTTAAATGGAGGTTACCATATCAAACTATGCCTTCTTATTCCAGTTCTAGAGCATAGCTTAAGGCGATGAGCAGTTCGACAGTCTACCTAATAAATTTAGGTTGAACCCTAGATAGTCGGGTCGTAAACGGGACCTAAGTCTTTCCGACCAGCATAGACATGTGTCAGACGAATAAGTTAGTGCTCATATATAGTATATCAATAGGATCATGGACGGATGCCCACTGATATTTTTGAGAATTTCTAGTTCTATTGCATATTTTATAAATTCTCAAATTCCTTTAAATTCATCTTCATTGAATACATTTTTTAAAAATTGTCCCCATGGAATTTATTTTTACAAAATTTTAAATTAGTCGTATTAGTGGATAAACACCGAAGAAGAAAGAAATGTTAAAGAATTCAATAATTAAGTTATGTCATTTTTATTAGTCTAAGCTTCTTTTTTAGTACAACAATAGGGGATGGGTAAATTCTACCTAGGTGTGTGCGCGCGGGTGTATGCATTAAGCTTCAAAGCTGGGTTGCTTATGTGGATGAAGAGGCCTTTGTCATCTCGAATGAGACCTCGATCCCTATTAGTTTAAACTTCCTCAAAGCGTCTTGATAGATATTTAGATTTTAATTAAACAAGTATAACTAGTTTATGCCACATAATTCATCCAAGTATAAAACTTGTAAGTTATTCATATGGCTACTTTAAAAGGCATTAAATATTTTAAAATACAGAGAGCGGGCTTATTTACATTTGAAATTTGTGGAAACACATCAAGATAAGGTGGTTAAAGTTTTTCTATTTACTAGGCAGCTTAAAGTTTGAGCCACATGTCGTGCACACAAACATTTAGAATAATTCCCTCATCCTCCATCATTGTACTTAAAAAAATTACGATATAAAATTTTGAACAAAAATTTGAGATGCATACTATCAATATTATTTTTTGCTATGTTAATTAATTTTTAGTTACCGTCTTGAACCTTAGGTACAACAATTTGAATAGCAAGAAATTCCTTGTACAATAACAGATTCACATACGAGGCCAATGAATGTTGAAGGGGTCAATTGCCCACTCAAACTTTTTTTTTTTAATAAAACTTTTACTTATATATTTAAATATATTACTTTAAATTATATTTTTTCCTCAATTGATTTAAAAAAAAATTCACACTTTTAGATCTTGTATATAACTTTTTTTCTATGATTTTTTGTATAGCTTGAAGGTTTTAAAAGCCTTTTTTTGGTTGGACTTTGTGTCTAATTTCTAAACTCCAATGTATCAAGTAACTTTTTTTGTGGTGTAAGTTAAGCTTTTATTGAAAGAACAAACATACAAGTGAACAACAGGAGATATACCCCAAAAATAAACAAACCATGCCTTAAACCGTCACCAACAGATAACCAAAATTTTACTCAAACTTGTGTAAAATTTTGATTAAAAGCTTCATTTGGTACGTAGCTCTCTAATGGTCACTTAAATTTTTACTTAAATCTTTTTTAAGAATTTTCACCTAATCCCAAAAGCTTCTTAATTTAATTTCCCCTCTCTAACACTTTTCCCTCCACTTCTTCCCCCTTAAAGAGTTCCATGTCATATCCATATATCTAAGTTATATAGTGGGTGTATCTCTGTATATTCTGATTTACTTATTTTTTGATAGACACATATCTTCACAAACCCATTTTTGTGTATATAGATGTTGCAATAGAAAAATCTGACATTCATAGTCTACACCCAACTACGAATTGTAACACTTGGTAGCCATCTCTTTCGGGCAGCAACTAGACCCAGCTATGGAATCCAACCATTGGAAGCCATCTTTTCCTATTTCGAGTAGACATAGCTATGAAATTCAGTCGTTAGGAGCGACTAGGAGCAGATGACTAGTCTCTAAATTGACCTACGTCTCTCTCTCTCTCTTCTCTCTCTCTCTCTCTTTCTCTCTCTCTCTCTCTCTTCTCTCTCTCTCTCTCTATATATATATATATAAATATATGTGTGTGTGTGTGAGCGAAATCAATCCACTGGGAGTGACTTGAAGCCATCGCCTTTGGTAGCAACATAGCGATCAGCAACGACTTTTAGTGGCCAACGAATCCTTCCTCTCCCTTTTCTCTCTTTGATTCCTTCCAAAATATGACCATTAGAAATTTGATACAATGGTGTTAGCCAATTAAACCCAGCTATTAGAGTTTTAGTAAGACTCTTAATTTTGAGTCTTAGTAGTATTTAATATATCTTAGATAAGCCTTATCTTATATAAGAGTTGGATAATTAATTATTAGTAGGAGTAAAAGTCTTATTTCTTATGGGATTAGATGTTCTTATCAATATAACACTTAAAGTCAGTATTATATATATGTGGGTCTCTATCATTGTGTGGGCAACTTAAAGTCAGTAACTTATTAGAGCCGAGTTCGATATTGGGAGAGCTAGTTTCAATCTACGGATAACTAATCAAAGTTTCAAAAAATCAAAGTTTGGTCTCGTTCCTTGATTATTGTAAAGAACGATTGTTCTCGTGTTACTCAAGATTGCGATCTTGAGTGATTTGTTAAAAAATTGTTCGATTGTGATTTGACAGCTATTTAGATCAAAAAAAGATCCTACAGTGGTACAAAAAACTGTGAAAAAAAAAACTCGGTTTAATCAACAAGGAGGCTAGTTTGATCACCTTGAACAAAACAAAAGGAGTAGAAATTAGATTTTGGGTGAACCTAGGTATGTGATTTAATAAATTGTTGATTTGAAATTATGATGAAAGCTTTTATTAGTGGAGAAAATTTTAAGATTTTGAGAGGATGTGATCATAATATTGATGAGTGGTCACGCCCTGTTACGCTCTATCTTAAAGCTTGCGATGTTTATGATGTTGTATTGGATATTGCACTGGAGTGTTTGTCAAAAGAGGTTTATAAGAAGAAAATTAAAAAGTTTTATCAAATAATAAGAAAAATAAAACATTGGGGGCATTGGAATGGTTGGATTTGCGAACAAAACTATCCACCACCACCACATAAGTTTGGTTTGATTTTATTTGGTTATATAGAAAATCGCAAAATGGTTATGAACCTCTAATAGATAGATATTGGAAGGTTGAGTTTGAAAGAGACAAGTTTGATGAAGATAGAATAATTGATAGTTCAAAATTCTTTTCAAAATTTATCCCAATTTGGGATGATTCATATAATGTGTTGAATTTAGATTCATATGATATTGACTGCTTCGTCAATAATTATGAAGAAGAAAATATTTTGGAGGTTGAAGTTGAAGAAATTAATTGTAAGGTTAAAAATTTGATTTCGGTTCATAGTGATGAAAATTAAAATTTGTTAGAAATTGCTTTTGGTAAGTTGGGAGATATTTTAGAATTGTTTCAACCTACTCCATTTGAGAATTTAATATTTGAGAAAGAAGAAGTTTTTACAGGTTCAAAGATTGATGCAATTGAAGATTTAGAAGATTTTGGTTTTATTACTTCGTTTGATTTGGACATTTTGAAATCAAATCATGATAAGATTAAAGTTTTTTTTTTCAATTCAGAATTTGTTGATTTTGTTGGTACTAAGAATTTTACAACTCAAGAGTTAGTTCATTTTGTAGCTATTGAAAATTTTATTACTCGTGGCCTTATTGATTTAGTGAAGATGGAGTTTTTAGAGTTTTACTTCGCATTTTAAAAATCCAAAATGGTTATATACTCATTCAAAAGAATAGAAATAGATTATGTTACACTAAATTAAAACTTACCAAAATTAAATTGAAAACCAGAAAACTGTTTTATAAAATAGAATTAGTAGAACATTCTAGTTGGGAAAAATTAGAGAACAGTTTTGATAATATGGAATAGAATATACAAAATCAAAAACTGAGTTAATATAAACTTATTGAATGTTGCAAATCAAAAACAATAGCAACGTTGATCTAGGCTATTGTTAAATACTATGTCCTTAAGACAAGTTTTGCCCCCTCGCAGTGATGATTACGAGCCCTCTAGACGTCTATCTCCCATGATACAATGATCTAATTCTTCACACAGTAAAAGAATTGTAAACTGTGTTTGGTGAGCCATAAAAATGTTGGCACTTTCTCTGACTCTATAAACATATACTAGCTCATAAATGAATGTAGATTGTATATGCGAATATTGATCAACCTATGTAATGAGAGGCTGACTAATTTATATAGAGCTCTTCATGTTTGTTTAGTATAAGCATGAGGCTATAAGGTGCATCTATTCATGTGAACAGACCTAATGTTTTTGTTTGAAAAGATGTGCCAATTTGACTAATAGTCAATTGTAAAATGACAGTGTTTTAGAGATGTTAAAATGGTAACATTTTCTAGAAAATATTAAAATAAATACAACAACCTTGGCCTAAGCCCATGCCCAACCCAACCCGGTTCGGTATATGCAAAATGAACCCACCACGGGCTAGATCCCCTCCCCTCTACAAAAGTGGGGTGCCCCTTGAGACCCAAACCCCTCCTTCATGGTAATTTTATATACACTTACACAAACTTTTGTATGCAACCAATGTGGGACACAGATTTTTTATAAGCCTTTAGTACCATGTTCAAATGGTGATGTTTGAGGTCAATTCTTATTCACTCTTTAATAGTTTTGAGCAACCCAATATATGTTTTTAATCTACTTATGGAGGAAAAGATATTTCTATGTGGACACACCTCAAATAATGTATGGCCAAAAACCATGTTCAAACCCATTTTGTCAACAAGATATGATAATTTGACCTGAGATTAAAGGATTTTCCCTTCCCATTCTGATTAAACCACAATAACTTTGCTTCCCACCTTAGAAGGTTCCTATTGATCATGAAATCCTACATTATTTGCCTCTAGCCTGTAGCCAAAATAACATATTCAAAGAATAATTGGCTTGTATTTTCACTGTCATGACCACATAAGCCATAAGCATTAGCAATTATTCTCCTCTAATTCTTCAGCTTACCTTTGGTAATCATACCTCCTTTACAAACCATACAAAGAATGAAACATATTTTGAAATAGTGTTTTTCTAACCATACTGTTTTGGGTCAGTCCACTCTATCATAGTGCCTTCTAATCCTTTCTGTGGCAAATTTAATAAAGGAGTCTATGTCAAAGGTTAACAGCACCGAGGTCAGTCCTCCTTATTTTGCTTTGGTACTAGATCAGTAGGAGTTTCATTCCTTTTAGGATCATAGGCAGGTTGGTTTCCTCTTGGTTATATCCAAGTGTTATTCTTAATAAACATAGAAACTTTAGCTTTATTAGTACTTCTACTATCTATAATACAAGGGCTAAATATCTCACCAAAGATCTCTATAGGGTGCCACAAACCATGCCATAATGAAGTGTTTCCTGCCATTACCAACTTCCATCCTAATGTAGCCTTCAGCAAGGTATTCTATATCTTCGAGATCTGCCTCCATGTCGAGTTACATTCACTGATTGGTTTAAGTGTCCAAAAACACTTACTTTTTATTTTAAAAAAGTGCGTCATTTCACCTATAGGGATTTTTTATGGGAAAAAATTTTCCAAATATTCTCAATATAGCAGCTTTATTTCATTCACCAAGTTTCGATAGCCCAAGGCCTCATTCCTTTTTTGGATTGCGTACTTCTTTCCAGGGAACTCTAGCTCCTGTTATCTTGATAGTAGGACCCTTCCACAAAAAGGATCTCAGAATAATTTCAACATTCTTAATAACTTCTTGAGGAAAGATAGACAACTTGCACGAATAAACTTACATACTTTGTAGAACAGATCTACCTAAATGATATCTTCTAGTATAGAAAAGGCTTCTTGTTATCCAATGTTGTGCTCTTTTAGTGATCTTATCAACCATATCGTTATAGTATTTGATCTCCAATTTAGTAGATATCAGAGGGACCCCAAAATACTTTACAAGTAAGATTCCATCTTTTACACTCTTCTAGTAGTTTGGTTTTAAACCATATAATGTTTTAACTTCTTTTAAAGATGTTTAAATTGTCAACATAGAATCTTTATTAGTTGTAGACAATATAAACAAGTCATTTGTAAATGATAGTTGGCTTATTTTTAGGCTTGAGCATCTGGGCTGGTAGCTGAATTAGATTGTATCAATGTAATGTTGAAGAGACCAAAGAATATTGCCATCACTATTACAAACAAATAGGGGAATAAAGAATAACCTTAACCCAAGCCTTTAGCACCCTTAAAGTATCCTTCAAACCATCCATTCAATTTTATGGATTATCTAATGGTTGGTTGTAACACAGTCTCTGATCCAATTCCTGAAAACATAGAAAATTCATTGCCTCCGAAGCATTAATAAGGATTCAATCATATGCTTTCATTAAATCAATCTTCATAGCACATCTTCCAAGAGGTTTATTTCTACGATAGTTTCTAACCAATTCTTACATCAAAAGTATGTTATTTGTTATGTCCCTATTATGCACAAATGTTGATTGAGTTGTATTAATGATATGGAGGAAGGATTACCTTTATTCTGTTTGCTAATACCTTAGATATGCATTTCTAAATTGTGTTACAACAGGCAATTGGTCAGTTTATAAAGAGAGATGCCTTAGATATGCCTTTGATATAGTCCAAAACTAATTGAAAGTGATGTATGACAAATATAATGCCCAAAAAATAAGAAAAGTTGTTTTACAGTTGTACTAGGATTCTTTAGTTTTCAATTTTAATTTATTCTTAATTTATTTAGTTTTTTTGTTTTATTAGAATTAGAATAAGAAATATAGGAATTAGTAGTTTCCTATTCAAATTACTAGAAACAAAAACTTTTATTTTTAGACTAATCCTACTACAATAAGCACTATTAATTTCAATAAGAAACTACTAATTCCTATATTTTCTATACTAATCATAATAAATCTAGGAAACAAGAGAAATTAAGAATAAATTAAAATATAAAACTAAACAATCTCAATACAACTCCAAAATATTTTTTTATAATTTTTAAGGTTTCATATCTATCCTACATCAGTCTCCCCCACTTAAAAACAACTCATCCTCGAGTTAACTCTAAATTGGGCCATAGCAATATGATGTTGATATTACTTATAAAGGTAAGGATATTGTTTATATGTTTACATGAAGAGCACACAACTCCTTCAAAATTTGATTTTGAGACTAACAGTTCTAAAGATAAGGGATAGTTTTAACTAGGTTTTAAGCAGAGTTCAAGGCTGAAGCTAAAGAGGTGCATGAGGTTTACACTTTAGTGGTTAAAGCTTTGGTAATAGAGGATCCTAAATGCAAGATTCAACAATGGTTGTGCTAAAAACATTGTAGCCATTATTGGAAGAGTTTAGCGAATTACTTTCTGAGGATCTGCCCAATTGCTTGCCTCTTATGAGAGATATTCAGCACTACATTGATCTAGTACTTGGTGTAAGCCTTCCAAATCTAGCCCATTATAGAATGTAACACAATGTGGAAAGTGAAGGAGAATCGAACACATTGAATTCTTTAGTAACCAAGAACAAAAAAGACTCCTCACTCGAAGAGAACAAATCTCAAATTTCTAAATAGGAATATCTTATTGATAATCTGAATAATAAAGACTCCTTTACATCATATATATAGGCTAAGACTACAACTAATCTGAATAGGAATCTACTAATTCCTTATACTAGTCCTATTACAATTATGAAACTAGTAATAATTTCAAAAAAGAGAAAAAATTCAAAATTAATAAACATTAGGGCTTTTTAGAAAACTAAAAATCATATCAAACTAGGAAACTATAGCCGCAATCAAAAGTTAATTCGGACTTTCCTAAATAAAGTAATTGTGAAATTAAAAATTACTATAAATGGCAAAAAAAGTTAAATTAGAAGCCCAAACAATGTTGTTTGGCCCCGTGGCAGCTTCGGTCATGGTAGAGCCATGCTTAATGTCCTGGCTCGCCATTTTGGGTCAAGATAGGGTCTCCATTTCCAAAAACGTTATTGACCAACTCTGCGTCTACTAGTTCTTTTTCTTGGAATGGGACTTAGAACATTCTCATTGTTCTTCAAAAGCCTCCGCAACTTGTTTAACATCAAAATAAGTCCAAAGAAGAATAAAATTGTGAGAGAAAAGGTAGAGGACTTACTGGAAAAGGGATTCATTCAAGAGAGTATGAGTCATTGTGCAATTCCCAGCCCTATTGGTCCCAAAGAAGGATTATAGTTGGTGCACATGCATAGATTGCAGGGCCATTAACAAGATCACCATCAAATACAAATTTCCTATTCCACGGTTAAATGACATGCTTGATATGCTTAAAGGTTCAAAGTTATTTTCCAAGATTGATATTCGTACTGGCTACCATCAAATTCTGATCAGGCCTAGTGATTAATGGAAAACTACGTTTAAGACTAAAGATGGCTTATATGAGTGGTTAGTGATGCCTTTCGGCTTAACCTAATACACCCAAAACTTTTATGCGAGTCATGAACCAAGCTTTGAGGCCTTTTGTTGGAAAGTTTGTTGTTGTTTATTTTGATGATATTCTTATTTATAGGAAAACTGAAAATGAGCATCTTGATCATCTGCGGCAGATCTTGATAGTGTTGTTGGAGAGTAAGTTGTATATCTAAACCTTAAAAAGTGCAGTTTTTTTTACTAACAATTTAGTATTTTTGGGCTACGTGGTTAGCGCAAATGGCATTCATGTGGATGAAAAAAAGTGCGGGCAATTCATAAGTGGCCAACGCCCAAAGCAGTTGGCGATGTGCGGAGCTTTCATGGTCTGGCGACATTCTACCGTAGATTCATCCATAATTTCAATGCAATAACAGCTCCACTTACTAAATGCTTGAAAAAAAAATGAAAGTTTAGATTTATCCATAATTTCAGTGCAATTACAACTCCACTTACTGAATGCTTGAAAAAAAAATAGAAGTTTAATTGAGGATGAAGAGGCATAAAAATCTTCGTCTTGATTAAAGATAAGTTGTGGCACTACTCCAATTTTGGCCTTGCCTAGCTTTGAGAAGGTTTTTGAAGTAGAGTTTGATGCCAGTAGAAGTTGGCATTGGGGTAGTATTGTTTCAAGAGAAGCGACCAATGGCATTCTTTAGTAAGAAGCTGAGTGAGACCCGTCAAAAGTGGTACTTATGATTAGGAATTCTATGCAGTTGTTAGAACCTTTGAAGCATTGGGAGTGTTATCTTGTACAGCAAGAATTTGTGCTCTACACAAATCACCAAGCTTTAAAGTACATCAACAACCAAAAGCACTTGAATAAAATGCATATGAGATGGTCCACATTCCTTTAGAAGTTCCCATTTGTCATTAAACACAAATCTGGAAACTTAAATAGACGTACAGATGTGTTAAGCAGAAGGGCTAATCTTCTTATTACATTAGCACAAAAGGTTATGGGATTTGAGTTCCTAAAGGAATTGTATGAAGAAGATGTAAATTTCAAGGAAATTTGAGCCAAGTGCAAAGAGTCTCAAACTGTTGCAGATTTCTATATGTATAAAGGGTACTTATTCAAAGGATAACTCTTTGTGCATTCCTCAAACATCCCTGCGAGAAAAGTTGATTCATGATCTACATGGCAGTGGATTGAATGGACACATGGACAGAGATAAGACAATAGCAAGTGTGGAGGAGCGATATTTTTGGCCGCAGGTCAGAGGGATGTTGGTAATTATGTACGAAAATACTATACTTGTCAAGTCTCTAAAGGTCAATCACAAAACACTGGTCTTTATACTCCTTTACCTGTTCCTAATTCTGTTTGGGAATACCTGTCTATAGATTTGATGTTAGGACTACCTCGAACACAATGATGGGTAGATTCTATATTTGTAGTTGTTGATAGGTTTTCTAAGATGGTACACTTTATTCCATTCCGAAAGACAGTCAGATACTTCACACATTGCACAGTTGTTCTTTCGAGAGATTGTGAGACTCCATCGGAGTTCCACAGTCCATTATTTCAAATCATGACACAAAGTTCATTAGTCACTTTTGGATTACTTTGTGGAGCATGTTTAACACTTCCTTGAAGCACAGTACTACAGCTCATCCCCAAACAAGTGGCCAAACAGAGGCGACAAACATAACATTGGGTAACCTAGTTCACAGTATTTGTGGAGATAGGCCTAAGCAATGGGATCATGCCTTGCCACAAGTTGAGTTTGCATATAAGAGTGTTGTTTATAGTGCCACACGAAGAACATCTTTTGTAGTTGTCTACATCATTTAGCCAAAGCATACTGTAGACTTGGTTCGATTGCCTAAGGGCTATGGTGTGAGTGTTGCAGGCAGAGAATATGGCAGAATAGGCCTAATGCAGTACATGTTGATGTGAAGTAGAAATTAAAACAAACCAATGCTAAATACAAGAGAGCTGCAGATAAGCATCGACGTGCCAAGGTATTCAAGGAATGAGATTTTGTTATGGTCTTCTTACGTGAAGAGAGATTTTCAGCTGGTAGCTTATAGAAAATTGAAGCCAAAGAAATATGATCCATGGTACGTGTTTTAACACTATAAATATGATGTAATAAGGTCTTTATAGTTAAGTTTTTTTAATCAATAAATATTGATTACGAATTTGGAGAATTATTTTCTCTTGTTTAGGTGAGCAGTCCACATGTTACTTTGTTACTAAGGAATTCGACGTGTTCAATTCTCTTTTCACGTTTTCATTCTGCATCATTTGGTATCAGAGCAAGGATTTGTTTGGCTTAATGGGAATTAAAAGAGACAAAATCAAAAATCACATTGATATTTGTGCGACTCAATCTTAATGCTCTTAAAGATCTTTCAATCAACAGGAACCGCGCCAGAGGATTTGCCCAAGGCCAACCTAAAGACAGAGTTATTCGCAATTACGAAACACTTCCAGATTTTGATGGTAATTTTTATCTTGAAGACTTTCATGATTGGGTTTATGATTTGGATGATTGTCTTAATGATTTGAGACTTTCAGAAGAAAAAAAAAATTTGGGCAGAATATAAACTCATTGGATTCTCGAAAAGATAGTAGTTTGATTCATAAATCCGCAGACAATTACAACGTAAAAAGTGCATTCGTTCATGGCCAAGAATGATGAACTTCTTGATGATTAGATTTTTGCCTAGAAATTATTTACAAATTTTAGAAGATAAATACAAGCCAACATGGGAAAGCACCAAGAAAAAAGCACAAGTAAAATCTGAAATTGTTGAAGTAACTTTGACTGATACGGTTATATATATTGAATTTTTGAAAGAAATCCACGTTCTTGTAGAAGACTCTCTTATTATAGGAGATGCATATCAAATTATTTCATCAATTGAAGATGACCACAAGGAGTCAATAGAAAATAAAGTTGAATTTATTTCTATTGATGTTGTTAAAACAATTGGTGCGAAAGATGTAGAAGAAGAATTGCTTGAAAATTCTATTATAGAAAGAAAAAGAAAAAAAAAAAAACCTGTTCAAAATCAATTGATCAAAGTATGGATTTAGTGGAACCAATTGATTCCACAAATTCTTTTATGCAAGAGAAAGTAGAAATTTCGATAGTAGTTGTAAATGTTAAGGATGCAACTGAACCTGAATTCAAGAAAAATAATGATAATTCTTCACAAAAAAGATTGAACTTGTAGTGAATCAAAAAGATAATTTTTGTTTTATTACAAGAATATTATCATCATCAGTAGAAGGGTCTAAAGTTATTGACTTCATGGAAGATGCGGTAAAAGAATTTGAGTCTCTAATTGTTCTTAAAAAACTTCAACGGGGTTATGGACGAGTTCGTAGTTGTATACATCCAGTTAATTCGAGAATGAGTTGTTTTCAAGTGGGAGAGACTGATGTAGGACAAATATGGAACCCTAAAAATAAGAAAAATTATTTTAGAGTTGTATTAAGATTGTTTAGTTTCTAATTTTAATTTATTCATAATTTATTTAGTTTCCTTTTTTTATTAGAATTAGAATAGGAAATATAAGAATTAATAGTTTTTCATTCGAATTACTTAGTCTTTATTGTAATAGGATTAATATAAAAATAAAAGTTTTAATTTTTTAGTTAAAATAGTGATGTTTTAAGCACTATAAAAATGATGTAATAGTTCTTTATAGTTAAGTTTTTTATTAATAAATATTAATTACGAATTTTAAAAAATTATTTTTTCTTATTAGGTGAGAAATCCTCATATTATTTTGTTACTAAAAAATTCAACGCATTCGATTCTCCTTCCACATTTCCGTTTCACATTAGAAAGTTCCACTTTGTGACTTCTTGTAACACCAAGCCAATAACTCAATATCCTTTATTGAAAGAGAGTGCCAGGAGGACCCAAGATTTATGGGCCTATTGCTTTCTTCAAAAGATGAATATGGACTGAATCAGTTTAGAAGGGCGATTCCATATATATGCTCTTCTTGCAGTCCATGAAGTGGAATGAGCAAAGGAAGGTCTCTAGGAGCATTGAACATCAATGACATCCTCACAATCTATGCAGCTTCATCCACCAAACACTATTCAGCCTTGAGATTGACTAATCTATAGGCAGTCAAGTCTGGTCAGCCAAACAGACACTAAGAAGCTGTTTGACGGGACTTAATGCTTGTTTTGGACCGCGTCCCAGCCGCTCAAAGTACCGGCCGGGATGCTTGGCCGAACAGGGCTTTATTGCAGCTGCGGGAGGAGCAATTTTGTTCGAAACCGTGAATTTTCATGTCAAGCGAGAAAATAATAACTTCAAATGAAGTTTTTCTCTTTTAGTAGTAATATAAGTTTTTTACTTTGCTTCTTATATATATTATATTTATTTTTTATAATATAAAATTTAATTATTTTCTAACAAGATAGAGCTATACATTGAATAAAATTCTAATAATAAAACTTTTATATAAATTTTTTTAATCTAAATAAATAGAAATAAAAAAATAAAAGTACAATACGAATAAAATTTTATTTATAAAATTAAATTTTTTTCATAGAGTCTTTATGAGACATTTTTTTGTAGAGATAAATTTTATTAAATTTTGAATTTAATTATACTATAAATATATAAAAATTAGGGCTGTTTTGTAGAGTTAAACTTTTAATAACTTTAAATTTTTAATTTGATTACATTATTGATATATGAAATTTGGGCATTCTCTTAAAGTATGACCTAAAACAATTGTTTTGTTTACTTTATATTTCAGTCGACTCTGCAGTTATAATCTCGCCAAACTAACCTTAAGACATCGTGGGCCCAATGTTTTCCAAATGGGCTGAAGAAGTGGGCTAGGCAGGGGTGGCTTAAGACTAAACTGGGCCACCATACTGAGGTAACCCATTTACTAACTACGTACTTAAGGTCCAACAAAGAGCAGTTAATAGTACATTTGAATGATTGAATCCACCAAAAACAAATTTGGTTCACTGTCAAATATTTGGAAAAACTATTATTTGTTATGGTTAAAACAGGGGCGGATGCAAAGGGAGCTATGGCCCTCAAAAAATTTTATATTGTATGGTTCACCCTAATTTTGTTAGGAATTCTTATTAAAATAGGATTTGGTCTTCAAAAATTTATATATTATATTTTTTTTACTAATAATTTTGTTAATTTTTCTAACAAAATAGGACTTATTCCCAACCCAAAAAGTGAATATTATATTTTTCACCACTAATTTTGTTAAAATTTTCTAACAGAAAAAGACTCGGCCCGTTCAAATTTTTTTATATATCCGTATGAATCTTCCTAAATTTTAATACCTACAATTTGGCCCTCCCTAATTAAAATTTCTGGATCCATCACTGATTAAAACTTGAGAAGACTAAAGTCTTATCAAAGTGGTACAAGTGTTCACTTCTTACGTAATTGCCATGAGTTCGATTCCCTCTTTCACATTCTTGTATGATAAAAAAAACTTGAAAATACATGTTATTTGTACTTATTTAGATATTCTCTAGTACTAGATTTCTTTGAGTCCCTCAATATACCGTGTGTGCCATACAACTAGTGATGGATCTAGAAAATATAATTAGGGGGGCAAAAGTATTGTGTATTAAAATTTGAGAGGGATTTAAATGAATATTAAAAAAAAAAATTGGGAAGCCAAGTCTTAATTTTAAAAAAAAAAAAAAAACTAACAAAACAAGAAATAAAAAATACAATTTCAAAACTTTTTGAGAGGACCATGCCCCATTTAGTCCCCTTGCATCCGCCTCTCCATATAACTCTTTTATATATATATATATATATATATATATATATATATAGAGAGAGAGAGAGAGAGAGATATATATATATATATATAGAGAGAGAGAGAGAGAGAGACGATTCTACATGTAGCATATGGACGGCAATGGCCCCCTAAAAATTTTTTATATTTCTATAAAAAATTCTCTTAAATTGTAATTTTTATGTTTTTGCCTCTTATCTCTATTGGCTAAATCCGCCTCTGTATGTGTGTGTGTGTGTATATATATATATATATATGTATGTGTTGGTGACAAGGTTTTGCTTGCCTAATGGATGCATTGTCATTTTCATCAGGGGGGTACTGGAGACTTGGACCTTGTACTGGCTTTGTGGAGGGGCACATTCGAGAAGGAGATATCGTGGCCTAGAAGTCCTTAAATATACAACAAACCAGCTTGTGGGAATTAATTTCAAAACATAAAAAGTTAAAAAACAAAAAACAAAAAATAAAGTGAAGAAAACAAAATAAAAAAGGGTTGATTATGAACAGTAGGTCCCTGATGTTTCGGTGTGTTTGGACATGATAACCTTGGTTTTCATGCACATATCGCACTGTCACCAATCACGAGTGGGTATGGCAGCGCTTGTCTTGGACACTAGCAAGCTGGCCCTGCCTATAATATCTATTCGCAAAGTGCGTGCATGCATCGAGCTGAGTTTTTTTTTTTTTTTTAACCCAACTCATCATCTCCTTTCAAATTATTTTTTAAAATTTATATAATTTTAAGAGATGTGTATTAACAAAAAATTAGATAAGAAACCTATTAACAAAAATACAAACTTTTATAAATTTTTGGATTAATTATACTCACATCTTCTATGATATCTTTTAATTACGATGATCTCTCTTATAATTCCTAATATTATAGTAATCTTCTCTATCAAAATAATCGGAAGACAGACATTAACGAACAACATAAATTTACTATTTTATCTTTATAAATAATTACATTGATCTCTCATGTGATATATGATAATTATATAGAGTCATTGACCTCCCTTATAATCTTTGTAAGGATAAAGGTCAATGTAATATATAAGGGTATTTTAGTCATAAAAAAATGATTGAAACCCTAATATCATTAGTGATGAATTTTATAAGGATGAGAGAAATTGTATATTGTTAATATAATAGAGGGGGGAGTTTAGAAAATACAAGAGAAGTTAGTATAATTATTCTTAAACTTTTTTAAATTTTGAAATCATCTAACAAGAGGGCTTTTTTGGACGGCTTCCTCTTTCCTAAATAAGATGAGATTAAAATAGAAGCCTTTAATAGCCGAATGGCATCTCGTGTCTTTTCTCATAAGAGAGATTACAATTTTAAGCCTCCAAAGTAAAGCATGTGATGGTTTGTTAGTTTTCTAGCCATGGGCTGGACTTGTATTTCTCAGGATTCATATTTCCAAGGTTCTTGTGGTTATTTGTAAATAATACTTGTAATTAGGACTGCTAATGGATTGGATCTTGATCCAAATCCAATCCATTTATCCAGATCTGGTATATAAATAGTTTGATCTGATAATTCAATCTGATCCGAGTTTGATAACTCATTTAACTAAATGGATCGAATATGGATTAAATTGATATAGAACAAGCGGTGGAAGAGTTCTTAGAGCAATGAAAACATAAGTCCAAATTATCTTGTGAAAATAGTTAAAAATGTTTTCGAAAAGTGTTTTAAAACTGGTCACCTCAATATATCCATACCTAAAATTACCCTATTCTAATTTGAGACAACCCAATAAACTCAACTCGCTAGTGTTAGTGATTAATGCTAAATTTTGGCCAAATTCATTTGTGTAGGCCTTTAGTTAAACATAATTAGATTTTTTTATCATTTATGGTAAGTTATAGTTTTTCAATTATTTGCATAGGAAATTTAGAATGGGTGCCATTTGTGGCAATCATTTTTTTATTTTATCTAGTTATCAATTTTGTGAAAAGCTCAATTTAAATTTATTCCGAATTTCTCTATTTTTCTATTTTCCTAGACTTGTTCGGGTTAGTATTGTCGTAGTAGTTTCCTATTTGAAGTATTAGTTTTCTAACTAAATAAATATGATGTAATAAGTCTTTATTTTTCAGTTTTTATCAATAATACACAATTTCAAATTTAGAGAGTTATTATCCTGCTTAGGTAAGTAATTCTCGTGATTGTTTCGAAGCAAGGAATTCGATTTCCTCAGTTCCTTTTCACATTTCGTTTTGTGTCATAAACAAATCTGATCTGTTAATGACCCAATCCGATTAAATATAACATATACCTTTTATGTATTATATTAAAAATTATACATTTTAAATTATATAAAGCTTTCTTAAGTTAAGTTGAGTTGAGTTGAGTTGAGTTGAGTTTACATATTTTAAATGTTACATATTATAACAAGATATTTTATATACATAATATATATTATAACATAATATTTTGTATACATAATATATATTAAAATTATTATCGAATCGCATCCGATCTGATCCGTTTGTTAAAAAAAATCAGCTTTAGATTAAGAATTTGTAAATTCCTCGGATTTTATGATCCTATAATTTTCTTAACAAGTAAGATTTGAATCACTCTTGATCTGATTCATTTACAAGCCTACTTGTAATACACAGTTAAGTTGGCAAAAAAATAAATCTAAAACAGCATGAATTTAAAAAATAAGATTAAAAAAACATGTATTAAAATCGTTCTTCAAAAATAAAATAAACACATTGACTGAATATTATATATATATATATATAAGTACGTATAAGTAGGTATACATGTATATATATTAAGTAACAGAAATATTATTTATTCATCCTAGAACAAAGTTGATTCTTCGAAAAAATATTAATTATTAGAAATTATTAAGTTATTGAATATTATTTGTTACTGAGTCAACTATTATTCAAATTTTACATTAATTTTTATATAATTCTATTTTTGAGGTGCAATTTGTTGTATTTTTTTATATCTTTGAAAGTTTCAAAATTAGTTTGTTAACCTCTTCCTAATTTTGTGATATTTGATTGCTGATTTTGTGATAATTTTGTTACTGATTTTCTGCCACTTATGAATGATTTCTTGGGATATATTTGTTGGTAGAAGATAGAGAGAATGCCTATAAATAAAGGTTTATGTATTCTTCCACAACACACAGCAAGAGTTCTTAACTTCTTCCATCCAACCTCTCTGTATTTTCATATCATCTTTGTGTGGACAACTTTGATTCTAGACGGTTCATTCTTCTCCCAGTGAATGTGAACTCTGAGGAGATTAGCTTTGAGCAAAACTTGGGTTGTATCTTTGAGTTGTCCGTGACCATTGAAACTTTCACGTAGGGAGACACAATAGCTTTAGGGCAGTGATTACACGCCTCACAGGCCAACTCACTCTAAACTTATTTTTTCTATCATTTACGCATGTTAATTTAATTATTTTATTTTATATGCATGAGTTTTTGATATCCTGTAATTTTATTCTATTATAATTCTTCCAATTAAAACTCTTTAATACAGTAGTTCAATTTCGTTTAACAATCTAAAGTTGTTGTAAGTCATATAAAAGAATTACAGATTAATTAAAACATTAATTCAGGTTTAAACAATATCTACAAGTAAAATCGTGCATATATTATTTACATACATATAAACCTTACATCTATAATTCAGGTTTAAACAATATCTACAAGTAAAATCGTGCATATATTATTTACATACATATAAACCTTACATCTATATATATATATATATATATAGGATTCGTGCATCTACCCCTTAAAAAAAATTAGAACAATAATTTATTAAATAAAACGTATAAATTAAATGTTCATACCTGTTTATAGTTCCGCCAAAAAGAGCTGGCGCAATTGTGCCTCACTTCGTACATTCATATATATAAACCTATTTTTTATTTAGTCCACTGCTGTGAAATTAATTAAAAGAATTTTTACAATTGTGAAATTAAACTTTAATAGTTCAATTGACTTACTTTCTGTTGAACAGAAATTTACTTTATTAAATTTTAATAAAATTAATTTAAAATTTAAAACAACATTTTATTAGTTATTGTGTTACAGAGTGACTATAATTCTCTCTAACTCTTTAAACCATGGCATCTTTTGAGGAAATAGTTACCTTTAAGTCTGAAAAATTTAATGAACAACATTTTAGGAGATGGAAAAAACAAGTACACTATTGGCTAACCATCTTAAGGTTAGTGATTGCCCTAGAAGAACTCCCTCAATCAACTCAATCATCATCCTCCCAAACATCAACCCTTAAAGAGTCATCCACGAAAATGACTAAAGATCAAATAAACTTTCACTGCTATAATATGATCTTAAGTGCCTTATCCGACCTATATGATGTGTACCAAAGTACCACATCAACTACCAAAGAACTTTGGAACACATTAGAAGCCGAATATGGGATAGACGATGCTGGAATTAGTAAATTTAAAATCTCTAATTTCACTAATTATAAAATGGTGGATAGTAAATTAGTATGAGATCATATCCATGACTTTCAAGAACTCTTGAGAGGAGTTGAAAAAAGTGGCACTAAATTTAGTGAAGATTTTAAAATGTCTTGCCTAATAGATAAACTACCACCTTCATGGAATGACTTTGTCAAAACTCTTAGGCATAAACAAGGTGAGTTAATATTGGTTCAAGCAATTAACTCTCTAAGAGTGGAAGAAAAACATAGACCAATAATAAATCCTCAAAATGAGAGACAACCTAAAGTAAATCTGGTGAAAAACAATAGCAATAATAACAATAGGTCTAACAATAGCAATGAGTTTAGAAATTTCAATCATAGGAACAACTTCCATCCCAAAGGTAGAACCTTTAAAAATAAGAAATTCAATAATCACTCCAAATTCAGCCCCAATTATGACCAAACCCAAAATCAAAATAATAAACAAAATGACTTAGAAAGAGAGAAAAGATGCCTTGCTATGTACGTGAAAGGACCAATCATGTTGTGAAGAATTGCTTCTACAAGAAGATTGAACCATACAAATCAAGTCTCAAACCAAATCATATTCAAAGAGGACCAAAGGACCAAGTCAACATGCTAGTGGAGCAAGACAATTCTACTGAACCTTCCTTTAGGTATAACTTACCATTGATCAATTTTACTTATCAAAATAAAGAATGGTGGTTTGATTCTGAAGCTAATATACATGTGTGTTTTGATCATGGTTGTTTTAAAAATTATCAGAAATCAAGTGTAGGAAGTGTAACCCTAGGCAATTATTATGTCTCACAAGTGCTTGAAATTGGAGATATTGAATTGAAAATGACATCTGGGAAATCTCTAATCTTAAAAGGAGTGCGACATGTTCCTAAAGTTCGTAGAAACCTTGTTAGTGGATCATCTTTAGTTCAACACGATTATAAAATTGTAATGGAATCAAATAATGTTGTAATAACCAAGAATAATGTTTTTGTGCGAAAAGGTTATGTATGCGATGGATTATTTAAATTAAATGCATCTTTGAATGTTAATGAAATTTCTTCTCGAATTTTAAATGTAGAATCGTGTAATATATGGCATGGAAGACTTGGCCATATAAGTTTAAAGAAAGTCAAGTTTTTAATGGATCTTTATCTTATTCCAAAATCTCAAGTAATTATAAACATAAATGTGAAATATGTGTATAAGCGAAACAAACTAGAAAACCTTTTAAGAGTGTAGTAAGAAATTCTCAACTCTTAGAATTGGTACATAGTGATGTATGTGATTCTAATAGACCACCAACTAGAGTTGAAAATAAGTACTTTGTAACATTTATAGATGATTGTTCAAAGTATAGTTATGTTTACCTTATAAAAACTAAAGATGAAGTCTTTAATAAATTTAAAACTTATAAGACTGAAGTAGAAAATCAATTAGAAAAAAAAAGTTAAAATTCTCAGATCTGATAGAGAATGGGAATATACCTTAACAGATCTTAGTAATTTTTGTGAAAAACATAGAATAATACATGAGGTGACACCACCCTATTCTCCTCAATCTAATGGGGTAGCTGAGAGAAAGAATAAAACACTAATGGATATGGTGAATGCAATGTTATTAAGTTCGGGATTACCCAAAAATTTGTAGGGAGAAAGCTATACTTAGTGCTTGCTTCATCTTGAATAGAATAATTATAAAAGATAATGATAAAACTCCTTATGAAATATGGAAGAAAAGAATATCGAATCTAAATATTCTAAAAGTATGGGGTGCTTAGCTAAAGTAGCAATTCTTGAACCAAAGAAAAGAAAATTTTGACCTCAGACTATAGATATTGTCTTTATAGGGTATGCACAAAATAGTAGTGCTAATAGGTTCTTAGTAATTATCTCTAAAGTAAGTGAAATATCAAATAACACAATAATTGAATCTAGGGATGCTACATTTTTTGGGGATATTTTTCCATTTAAAAGAAGATTCTCAAATCAAATAAATGAAACACCTTCAACTAGTGGACCTTCTTCAAGTATTAATGCTCCTTTAAGAATAGAAGTTGAACCACAAATAGAACAAAGAATAAGTAAAAGAGCAAGAACTATTAGAAACCTAGAGGAAGAGTTATATACTTTTCTAGTAGAAGGAGAACCTACCACCTATAAAGATGCGATGACTTCCTTAGATGCATCATATTGAAAGGAAGCCATTAATAGTGAAATCGAATCAATTTTATAAAATAACAATTGGGAGTTAATTGAATTACCTCCCGGAAAAAAAGTTATAGGATATAAGTGGGTGTTCAAAAAGAAATTAAAACCAGATGGAAGTATAGATAAATACAAGGCAAGATTGGAGGCCAAAGGATATACACAAAAGAAAGGACATAGATTATTTTGACATATATTCTCCTATTACTAGTATTACTACTGTTAGAATGCTAATAGCTTCTGCATCTATCTATAACTTAGTGATACATCAAATGG
Source organism: Nyssa sinensis (assembly GCA_008638375.1). Classification (NCBI taxonomy): domain Eukaryota; kingdom Viridiplantae; phylum Streptophyta; class Magnoliopsida; order Cornales; family Nyssaceae; genus Nyssa; species Nyssa sinensis. The sequence continues at coordinate 16,616,591 of CM018032.1, read as the reverse complement.
ATGTCAAGACTGCATTTCTAAATGAATACTTAGATGAAGAGAGATATATATATATATATATATATATATATGGAACAACCTGAGGGCTTTATAATAAAATAACAAGAAGATAAGGTGTGTAAATTAAGAAAATTATTATATGGTTTTAAACAAGCTCCTAAACAATGACATGAGAAGTTTGATAAAGTGATACTAGAATTTGGGTTTAGAATTAATGAATATGATAAGTGCTTATATTATAAGGAACATAATGAAGGCAGTGTTATTTTATGTCTATATGTCGATGATATACTTATTTTTGGAACAAATCTAGAAATAGTTGAAAATGTTAAATCTTATCTTTCTAGAAAATTTGATATGAAAGATTTGGGAGAAGCTTATGTGATCTTAGGGATGAAGTTAGAGAGAAAATCTTAAGGTATTGTTTTGAATTAATCAAGTACTATAAAAAAAAAAATGTTGAGAAAATTTGAATTTTATGATTGTAAATTTGTGCCAACACCTTATGATTCTAGTGAATACTTGAAAAAGAATAATGGTCAACCAATTTCTTAATTGAAATACTTACAATTGATTGAATCTTTATTATATATAGCAAATAAGTCTAGACCTGATATTTCTTATGCAGTTGGGAGACTTAGTAAATATACCCACAATCCTAGCAAAGAACATTGAACTGCCTCATAGAGAGTGTTTAAATATCTTAGAAGAACTTTATATTATTCATTATGTTACAAAGGGTTTCCAAATGTTGTTGAGGGATATAGTGATGCAAATTGGATTACGGATAGTATAGATATAAAGTCCACCACTAGTTACGTTTTCCTATTAGGAGGAGCTGCTGTATCTTGGGATTCTAAAAAACAGACCATAATCTCTAGGAGTACTACGGAGGCAGAACTTATAGCCTTAGATACCATATGTTTTGAGGCTGAATGGATCAAAAATTTATTACTAGATATACCTCTAGTAAATAAACCAATGCCAACCATCTCATTAAAATGTGACAATAGAGCTGTATTAGAGTTAGTGACGCAAGCACATACTAATAAGAAAATGAACAGACATATACAAGTGAGATATAAATATGTGAAAAATATGTTGAATAAAAATATAATATCATTGGAATATGTGAAATCTGAATGCAATATTGCTAATCATTTGACTAAGGAATTATCTAGGAGTATAGTCCTAGATTTGTCAAGGGGGATGGGCTTAAGCTCACAAGGAAGTCACCTAGGGAAGTAACCCAACCTCTATGATTGGGGACCCCATGAAAAATGTTCAATGGATAGTAACAATTCATATTGCATAACTTATATATCTAGTACTTTATGTAAGGATCCACTTAATAAAATGTTCTTGCTCATCCCTATGGCAATGTGTTGTGTTATGTGACATTTAGAAAGGGTTTACCCTAAATGAGCCTAAGGCATGAACACTCTTGCAAGGTACATGTCACATGTACCCTTGGAGGACTCACCTAAGTAAAAGCTGTTATAAGGCCGCGACTATGAGAATTGAGCTATTCTCTAGAAACTCTCATGAAAATTAAGATCAAGTGCATGGCCTTTAATAGCACTAACCCGCGAACTGTGTCTAATATCAGTACGCTGTGTGTGACTTGTTGAACTCTGACTCAAAGGGTCTAGTTCAAAACTTAGTTCACTATGATCCTTCAGAAAGAGACTGTCAACATTAAGTAAGGTTCAAGTCCGAAAGACACCTACACCCATTACACAATATAATAGTTGCCCAAACTTTCTTTTATATATATATATATATGTATAAATAATAAATATGTTTTATGAGTTTTATAAATTTTGAAACTTGTGGGGGATTGTTGTATTTTTTATACCTTTGAAAGTTTTAAAATTAGTTTTTAACCTCTTCCTAATTTTGTGATATTTGGTTACTAATTTTGTGATAATTTTGTTACTAATTTTCTACCACTTGTGGATGATTTCTTGGGATATATTTGTTGGAAGAAGATACAGAAAATGTCTCTAAATAGAGGCTTATGTATTCGTCCACAACACACAGCAAGAGTTCTTAACTTCTGTCATCCAACCTCTCTGTATTTTCATATCATCTTTGTGTGGACAACTTTGATTCTAGATGGTTCATCCTTCTCCCAGTGGACATGAACTCTAACGAGATTAGCTATGAGCAAAACCTGGGTTGTATCTTGGAGCTGTCCGTGACCTATTGAAACCTTCACGTAGAGAGGCACAACAGCTTTAGAGCAGTGATTACACGTCTCACAAGCCAGCTTACTCCAAACTTATTTTTTTAGTCATTTACACATGTTAATTTAATTATTTATTTTATATGAATGAATTTTTGTTATTCTGTAATTTTATTCTATTGTAATTCTTCTAATTAAAACTCTTAAATACAGTAGTTTAATTTGGTTTAACACAATTTTTACACTGCCAAACATAGTATTAAATCTAAATGGAATCTATAACTCTTCAATTTAAGGAAGACTAAGTTTGATCCCAAAAAAAAGGGAGGCTAAGTCCAAGTTCCAAGTCTATATGGAGATAAGAAGTTCCAAGTCTATATGGAGATAAGGCAGGAGAAAGCATAGTATATAGGGAGGTTACAGAGAGAGAGAGAAGTTCACTAAAGTAATATATAACCGTGATATATAACACTTGCTGTGATATATAATAGCTGGTACAAATTCATAGAACCAAACCCGACGTTCTTAGTAACTGAGTGGGATCTTGTGTCTTCATTCGGAAAAGATCACAATTTTAAGTTTTTTTTGAAGCAATTATTCGGCCATTGGCTGAATTCATGCTGATTATCCCTTGGTAGGTTTGTCAAGAGGTCTTTTACGGTTGACAAAAATAAAAAAGAACTGTTGCAAAGGGACGATTATCAGGAAAATTAAAAGGGGTTTACCCAAGAACCAGTTCTAGTGACCATGCATCGATTTCACGTGAAGCCAAAAGCAAAAAAGCACTCTTTAGGTGAATGCACCTTTGTATGTCTCCTTTAAACATTGAAACATGGTTTTCAAGCAACAAAACAAAGACATATATCGGTACTCAACCCAAGTACAAGCAGAACAGGGGGAAAAAAAAAGACAATTATTCCAAGCCACACCATAGCATGGAAGGATGGTGGCCTTATATCAAAAGGTATGTATATATATATATATATATATATATATATTATTGTTTTAGTATTGTTCTTGTAAAACTGTCTCCTTTTTTTTTTACTGGATGTCTGCACATAATAAGGTTATAAAATGAAACAAATTATTTAGATTCAACTTAAATTTATTTTAAAACTTGTCAATTTATTGAACTTAGCTTGCTAAGTTGATAAGTACTCTAATACTATACAAATAATCAAGTTATTCGAATTCGGGTCACAATTCGATTTGAATCTTAAACAAGCTAAGCTTAATTATAATTTGAAACTTGTTAATTTTTATAAACCAAATTTGAATAATCTGATGTTGGAATCGACTTGACTCATTTATAATCTTATATTTAATAAAGTGAGTGAGATGCAAGGTATGATTTGCAGCTGCACTAAAATTGCTTGGTAATGATATAATGATGTTTTTGTGGCTTTGCTTCCATTACATTATCATGAACAACTTGGATTCTACTGAAACCACTCAAATTGAGGTTAAAACTTTAAAACATTTGATAATTTCTAAAGAAGTGTAAGTCACGTTGAAAAAAAAATCTCATCAAAAGTATATAAATACTACATACATATTTGACAATAAAAAGAAATTTGCATAAAATTCATCACTTGTCAATACCATAGCATGGCAGGATTAGATTGAGAATGCATGAACCACCCAAAAATCTAATAATTATAAAGAAATGGACATGCAGATGCTGTAGAGGGATGAATCCTATTTCTGGGGCATATGCACTGTATCAGTTGAGTTGCCTACATGGTGATTGGGTCCCTATCCATTTTACTTTGTAGTAGTCTAGGGGGACATTTCTCTATGCAAATTAATTAATGTCATATTTATCTGCTTTTTTCTTTTAATTCTTCTTTTTTTTGTGGGTGAGTTTATCCCACTTATCCTAATTCCCAAATTATTATTCACACTCTGTTAGAAAGAGTGTAAATAGCACTTGAGAAGTGAGAATAGTTTTATCCTTTTTCTTGGACCAATAATTTAATTTATAATTAGGAAATAAAATTTTATGATTTATTAATCAATAAATAAACAAAAAAATATAGTTACTAAAAATTTAAAGTCTAAGAAATATTTATTTAATGTCACAAAACATGTTTAGTCATTTAATTGTTTCATTTATGTATTAAGTAGGATTCAAATTCTTATACTAAGTCTCAAATTATATCCAACATGCATTTATGAAAGACTTGAACAACAACAACAATAATAATAATGTTCAAGCGTTACATACATATTGTCATTTTTCCTTTTAATTTATAGTTTTTTGAAAACCTAACCAACCTAAAGTATAATGCATTCACTTTAATTTTCAATAGAAAAAATTGATGGCATTAAACCAAGTCATAGTATAACTAGTTATGAAGAAGATATATGCTTGCATGCAAGCCTAGGAACACTAGTGCAAGAGAGCTTACTTAATTTCTTCCCCTTGCTTGAATACCTTCTTTAAAACTTGTTGGAAGAAATACTCATATATTATTTATGGTGGGTTCCATGGAAATATGCTGTTTCTTCATGCTTTAAATTAAGAACATATGTTGGGTTACCAGAAAACATTAAAAAATAAATGAGAAATTAATTCCTAACTTGAAAATGGTAACAAAATTTGTAAAAAAAATTTATATCCCACAATGATGGGATACAAAGTTTTTAATGAATATGTATACAATTATCTTGAAAGATGATTTGTACTCTAGGAGTACCTCACTTTTGTAGAATGGAGAGGACCTAGCTCATGGAAGATTTAACACACGTGTATGGATCAAACGGGTTGAACTTGGGCCTGGGTCGATGTATAAATCGTTTAAAAAAAAATTATTTACTATTTTAATTATTTTTTTCTATAACTTGTCGTATTTGTAAGCATTTTAAACAATCTCAATACACTGTCATTTTTTAACATGACTATTGCATGAAAAGCCACGTCAGAGTGGCCGTGTGTGTGGGTGGCCGGAAAAATTGTGGCCATAAATATGGAGAGAAAAGTGGCTACTATATAGCGTGAGTTTGCTGCCAACCTCTTAATGGAATTTGTTTGGTATTAGAGCGGTTTTGGGTCCATCAGCTAGTATTAAAGCAACTTTAAATCCTAACATGTTGAAGAGTATAAAGCCAAATGAAAAACATGTTTTTTAAAAAAAAAAAAAACAAAAACAAAAATAAAACATCAAGACTTAGACTTCAATCAAAAAAATTGTTTTAACTTTTACAAAGTAACTTTGAATTTTATCATCACCTTTGAAAGAATATAGAATGCGAATTTGAAAATATGATCATAAAAGATAAATTACATCAACTTTTTATTATTCTTGATAATTAATGCAAACATTATTCTTAATAATTAATGTAAACATTAATTGTATTGCTTGACTATTTACATTGACTCCCTTTTGATATTCTCGCATGTTTCCTTTAAAATGATGAATAATTTGTCAATGCTTAGTAATTTTTTTTCTAAATAACAAATTTGTATCACTTAGACATTTTAATTAGGACTAAGTACATAAATTTCCCTTGTAATATTTAACAATTACATATAGTTTATGATATTATATTGACCTCTCATTTTAAGATTGTTGGAAAACGGGTGTTAACGGAAAATTGAATTTACTATTTTACACTTATAAATAATAACATTGACATCCCATATGATCTCTTAAAAAATAGGAGAGGTCGGCATGATATATAATAATATGTTAATTTAATTTGTACAAAGAGAAGAATATGTATATTGTCAATATAACAAAGCAGAAGTAAGTATAATCTCAAAACACATAAGTGGTGAAAGCCAATTGAACTATCCCTTTTAATTAAAAAACTATTATTAAATAAATGATGACAAATTTATAATAATTATTATCATTATTAATGACTTTAAAAAACTTCGAGAAAGTTACTCAATCATAAAAGTATTAATAAAAGCACTCTCCCACAGTTTAATCTCTTTTTATTCTTTTCAATCTTGGTTTTATTTAAATAATAATTATATTGATATTTTTTGTGATATTTGATAATTATAAAAAATAAAATATGACAAATGTTAGTAAAAAATATGAATTTATTATTTTACACTTAAAAATAATTACACTAACATCCCTTGTTGTATTTTATTAATACATTGACCTGTCATATGAGTTCTGAAAAATAGGAGATATTAGTGCAATAACAAATGTATTTTAATCATATTAAACAAATTTATTAAATACTTAACATTATCAATTTATATAGAAAAAAATATTTGTATATTATCAATATAAAAAATAAAAAATAAATACAAGTCCATATAATCCCTAAAAGAAAATAAAAAATCTTTGTACTATTTTTTGAAAAAAAATAATATTTTATGATTTGAGTGATCTACTTCATCTAATCTAATGTGACATAATTCAACTCGTGGTGTCTCATTTTAATTTCGGAACGTTAAGGGTGTGCTTTTATAGTTTGGTACTTTACTGTTTGAAACGGTAAAGCGGCAGGCGTGAAAGAAAATAGGACCCAACTCTTGATTATAATGGAAATTATACTGGGCGCAATAATTATAGAGAGAAAACGGGTGGCCCATCGTCAAGCCTTTATTTTCGACCCAACTATAACTCCACGCGCACCCATTCAAATGTTAAGGATAGTCGCCCAATTACTATTAAGATCAAACTCCAAAGCACGCAAGTCTTCATACAATTAATGGATGAAATATGATTGCATAATCATCTTTGTAATAGCATCATGGTGCATCTTAACTCTAAACTATTGATAGATTAGTACCTCAAATTAATTTAAACTTTATTCATTAATTAAATTTTAAAAACTTTCCATAGCCTATGTTTATTTTCACTTCTCTTTCTTATTTAAAGCTCATTCAAACTAATAGGATAACATGTTAGGAAAAAAATATGTTAACGATTTAATTTATATTTATTTAAAATAAGTTTGGTGACTAATAATATGTGATATATTATCACAATCATAGTGATGCGATCATATTTATAGAAACCAAGTGGATATATAATGACAATTCAATCATAATAATTTCATGAAGAGATAAATATTATGTGAGAAGTGTTATCGTCTATTACAAAAGTTAAAATTTTGCTCAATTTAATTGATGCGTATATTTATCAGTTTACATGACGTGCATGATTGAAATATACATATCAATCAAACCGCAAAAATTCAATATTAGCAACTAAGTATTCCTCTCATTTATAATAGATGACTTACATTTTTTTTTATAGTAAGTTAGGCTTGGCAAAATGGGCAGGTTTGGGACGGGTCACGAGCTACCCTAACTTTTTTTTAGAAATAAAACACTACCTAAAATTGTTACATCTCAATCAAGTAATATGATTAACAAAATTCATCACGTTTCTCTATTAAAACTTTTGTGAATACACATTAAAAAAAAAAATTATTTCTCTATTAGTAAATCTAATCAGGCGAAATTTATGGTGATTACTTTCACGGATTCATTTTATTTTCTAACATGAATTAAATTGTTAAACTAAAAATAATTTAAATAGTTGTTTTGAGTCACGATAGGATTTGGATGGTGCGATGTTGGATTTGGATGGTGCATGGACATAACAGCAAAAGGGTCACTGAATACTGTGTAATTAGCTATCCCTTTGTTTAGCCTTCTAAGGCATGCTATACTAGTGAGTTGTATCATCCAGTTGGTATGCATAATAGTCCTTGATATCAGCCCTGAGATTTCTTCTTTTTCTTTTTTCTGATAATTTTTCACATTAGGGTCCATGTATATATTAGCATTATTATTATTATTATTTTCTTCTTTACCTAGTGGTTTGTAAGTTGTCTAGAAATTAACCATTTCTTAACAGAATAAGTTTCATAAAATGGTTTTGCATACCCCTCTTTTGTTTGCCTTTGGAATCCAATGTCATACAAATTTAAGTTTCCCTTAGCTGATACCACCTGATGATGTGGCTTCGCATTGAAATGGAGATATAAATATATATATATATATGGTGATGTTGATGTTGAATTACATTTTTTAAATATTAATTTTATTTTATAATTTATTGTATATGTTTTAGTATTTTGTTCTTTCCCAAATAAAGATATAAATATATATATTCTTATATATAAATGAAGATATATATATATATATATATTTTATTTTCTATTCTCAACCCGTCAAACATTTATATTCAACCAGTATTGACCCGCTAAATTGACAGGTTCCTTATTATCCGAACCCATTTATGACCCGTTAACTAATTGGGCGGGTTAAGACGGATTGATGAATTTGAATAACATTTACCACCTCTGTAATAAGTTATTTTTTAATTTTGTACAAATTAAAATTTTAAGAAGAAATTAGTCATAATAAAAAGGTGATATTTTTCACACGTAAAAGAAAAGAATGCAATTGTAATAACCTTTATTATAAAAATTACTATTCCATCACGTGATTATAATATGTGAACCTTTTTGGCGAGTAAGAATGTTAAATATTCAATTTCAAAAAAATTTAAATAAAATTCCTTAAAAGACCTCAAATGTTTGCACAGTCTTAAGTTGAGAATTTGCAAAAATATAATTTATTTTCAATAACTCATTGAAATTTTATAAAAGAAAATTATCAAATTTAGATATATCTTCCAAATATTTGGATTTTATCATATCATTTAAAAAGTCAACAGTTCATAAAAATATTAAAAAGATTTCAAATTCTCTCTGCAAATTTAATGATGCATGTAAGAAAAATGCTAGCGTCACTTATGAGTGTTTATACGAGCGATTTGATTGACACGTGTATTACACGTGTCTATTTTACATTGAATCATACACGCTTATATAATATACATACTAATTAAATCACGAATATTAATTAAACATTTACAACTAATTCTAGCATTACTCAATCTATCTATAATAAAAAAAATTAAAATAATAACACAAAAAAGTAATTTCACTTAAAATGAGCAATAAGGAAGAGGGCGCGTGACCTGAAAGCGCGTGAATACAAAATCTGTTTTTGGAAAATTCATTTTGGTGTCACATTTACAGGCGAAATAAAAAGTATTTTCATTACAGTATCTTCTTGCTCGTCAAGAATCACCCAAACCCACACCACCGTTTGCTGCTGCCACTCTCCTTCTTCTGCTACTCTCCATTTTTGTTCTACAAAAACAAAGAAAGACTCTGCAGATTCAAAAAGCAATTTGCTTTTCCAAACACAAAAACTATTTTTTTTTCTTTTGCTTTTGTTTCGGCCGTTGTTTCTGTAGCATTTGAGTTCAACCTTTTCTCTTCACTTCCTCTTTTTTCTCACTCATCTGTACGAACTAATTCTTCCGAGGTATCTTCTTACTCTTTCTCTCTGTGTTTTATTTTTAGGTTCTGTTTCAATTTTTTACTTCTTCTCGTGAAAATCAATGCAGGTAAGAGTCTTTTTTCAATTGATTCTTAGCCCTGAGATGGTTTTGGTTTTGGTTTTGCTTGTTTTCAGTGTTTACGGGGCGAGTGTTTAGTCTCTTATTAGGGTTTTTTAAGAATTGAATCTTACTTTAAGTCTTGAGTTCTTTGTTTTTTTAAAATTTCTTGTGTGTGTTATCTTCTCTGGATCTAGTTGATTTAGAAATGCATTGCCTTTGTGTGACTAAGAAGCGATTTTGTTTCCAATGCTGAGATGTTACCCTGCTCTTTAGATTTTGATTCTGTGCGCCTCTTTATCATAATTTTCGTGTAAATTAATGAGTAATTTTGTGGGCACTCTCACTGTTATTCCATTCTAGTTCTTTATTAATACCTTGACTTTGAACTGATAAATATGCTTGAAAAGTCTTTTTGTTTTTTCTCTTCAAGTTGTGGTAGTTTTGATGAATTTGCCATGGTTGCTTTGGCATTTCAATGATTTGGATTTTTGGTATGAATTGAATTTCTGATCTTTTTCCCCTGCAAGCCAGTGGTCGGCTCAGAGCTTATTTGTTGAATCTAGGCATACTGACAAGTAAAATTTTGATTACGGGGTTTTTTGTTCTGTGAAGCTAATCACCTAAGCAACTTAAACGTGAGAGAATTTCTCTGTGTGGCTTTTTTTTTTCATTGTTGGGGATCCGTGTACAAGGAAAAGAGAATTATTGCATACCGTTTTGGGAACATTCCAGAAATTCTATGTTTCAGGAAGTAATTTGTTATCCAGGAGTAGTTTTTATGTAATATTGCCAAAAAATCCATTAAGCCATTGGTATTAATAAGATTGATCGATAATTTTGGTGATACTTTTAGTTAATGAATTTGGGTGCATGAAAAGCACTTGTTGTGATTTTAGAATTTTGTAGAACAATTTGGAAAAATGATTATTTAAAAATGTTTTCGTAATGTTTGTATCTTCACAAATTAATGCATATACATGATAGAAATGAAATGGTAAAAAGCTCATGTTGCCAAGTGTGAGAATGCGAGTTTGAGTTTGACACTTTACACAAAATAATGCAAAGGTTAGATCTGTCTTTTGTATACCTCTCTCATATCTTCTTGGATAGATAATCGATCATTCTTCATTTCCCGTAAGTAAGACAAATGTTCATATTGGGGAAGGCCAAGAGAGTAGAAGTCTAGAACCGTCCATCATTAAGCATGTGCTGTTGGAGATGTTGTGGGGCTCTTCATTCGATAGGCCATGCATTGGGTGCATCGGGTGGATTGATTTGGACCTCCATTCTTCCTTCCAACCTACGTAAGTAGAACCAATACTCGGAAATAGCCTTTTTTACATGGTAGAAATGAAATTATGCAAGAACTTGTATTCATAGCTGAGTTATCCAAGGTGATGGCTTAGAAACCAAATGTTTCAGGTTATGCACATATGGTTTGCAGTCAATTGCATGAGTCCATAGGAATTAGTCTTCACTTGAAAATGGGTTGAGGAACATACACACAAAAAAATGCAGGCTTAATAAGATAAACAACCAAGAATATAAGAAAGAATGATTTGAAGACTTTGTCCAAAGATCTGCAAAAAAATTATTATTATGGTTGCAAATTTGTGGACTTTTCCTACTGCTGTTGCAATTAAACAGTGGATGTCATTGTATCTTGCATCTAATCTTCTAATGGGTAAACTAATCTTCTAATATGATGTTGCAGTCTTATGCAGAATTAACTTCATGCTTTGTGAGTACTGAGTAGTTAATTATATGAACATGGATAAAGTATCCCCAGATTGTCCATACCCAGGATGCTTCTTCTGTGTCATGAAGGAAGGGAACCCAAGTAAACGCAGAGCAAGTATATTGAAATTCTTCCGGGAACTTCCTTCTCAGGATGATGATGGTCAGGTTCTCCCTATCAGTGGCCTTTGGAACACTGCCATGGCACATCCCAATGATCCTGAGTTCATTGAGTTGGGAATATTTGAATGCATGGCAGCGCTAATTTGTAAGGGTTTAAAGAATCGCCGCTGGCTGTCTCATGACCAAAATATCTATATTCCTTATTATGCCGCGCATATAATTGGATCCTACACTATGAACATGGAAGAATTTGCTGAAAGTGCTGTGCATGCTGGGATAATCCCCCCCTTAGTTGAACTGCTGCGAGGAAGGTTAACTTGGGTTGAACAGAGGGTGGCTGTACGAGCTCTAGGCCACTTGGCTACATATGCCAGCACTTTTCCTTCTGTAGCAAGTCATGGCGAGATCCTTGAGCTTTCCATTCAACTAGCTATGAGTTCACTCGAAATTGTTTACTCTCACTTTTACCAGTATGTCGACAGAAGGCTGAGTTATCATTGTGACTTACTTACACGTGGCATGGGTGGTGTTGAAATGGAGTCCAGGAAGGCAGAGGAATGGGCTAGTCAGTTGCAGTGCTGGTCTCTTCAACTTATTAATTGCTTTGCATTCAAACCTGAGTTTCTCTCTACCATATGCAAACCGGAATTTTTAATAAAACTGCCAGGCATGTGGGGTGGGCTTGTTAATGAAAACTCACCAGCTGGTATCGGTTTACTACGAACAATTTGTCATCATAAGCTTGGTAGGGGACCCGTGGCAAGTTGTCCTGGTATTATTGAAGCATTGTGTAATATTGCACGCTCATCAGATGATTGGCAGTATATGGCTATTGACTGTCTTCTTTGGTTGCTCCAAGATCCAAGCACCTGTCATAAGGTACATATCTATGCTGCCTAAAACTGGTCATAGATGTGTTTTTACTTTTTGGAAATTTATTATATGGAAATTATACTTTCTGATTTTTTATGGGGGGTGGATTGACTTGATTGCTTATCAAAGATTTCTCACATGCAGATTCTTTCATTTTGCTCTTTTCAGTAACTGTTAAATCCATAAAGTTTTGTTTATTAAAGCTTTGTAATTCCATTAGTTACCGTCATCTATAAAAAAAAAACCAAAACACAAGCCATCTGTTTTTAGTTTTTTTTTTTTTTGATAAATAACGAGAATATTATATTAGAAGAGCCCAAGGAGGGCACAAAGGGCAAAAAGCCTACAAAGAAAGCATTACAAAGGTCTTAACGACCCCATAAAATCAACAAGAGAAGAAGCATTAACAGGGGCAGCTTCTTTAACCCAAAAAAATAACAAGCGCAAAAACGCATCTTTGAGGAAAGGAATAGAAAGCTCCTCATTCTCAAAGATACGTTTGTTTCTTTCAAGCCAAATACACCACAACAAGCAAACAGGGGCCAATCTCCAGAATCTCCTTCTCTCTTCTGAAAGGTTGCACCCTGCCCAAGCCAGCAGAAGATCTCTGACGGAGCCAGACATGACCCAGGAGACACCAAAAAGAGCAAAAATCCAATGTTCCAACAGCTCCAGGAAACATGGCAATGGAGGAGGATGTGATCCACTGTTTCATCATCCTGGTGGCACAAATAGCACCGGCTAGCCAAAGAAAAACCTCGCTTCTTCAAATTATCGGCAGTTAAAATGGCTTTCCAAGAGGCTTCCCAGGCAAAAAAAGAAGCCTTAAGAGGGGCTCTAGCGTGCCATATGAGCTTCCAAGGGAAAGGAGGGCTCTCCAAATCGAACAAGCTCTTGTAGAAGGAGCGGACTGAAAAAGATTTGTTATTCGGCATCCATACCCTCTTATCCGCCCTCCCTTCCATAGCGCGGTAACGACAAATGTGACCGAGAAAGGAGCCCGCCTCTTCCAACTCCCAGTCGAAAAAGCTTCTCCTAAAACGAGGAGACCAAACTAACTTGTTCCCAACCCGCTCCAAGTAATCGTAAACCCGAGCCATTTTGTTGCTTGCCAGACTATATAAAGTAGGGAATTTCACCTTGAGAGGCTCATTGCCATTCCACCCGTCATCCCAGAAACTAACCCGGCCACCATCCCCAATAACAAAATTATACTTAGCCGTGAAAGGCCTCCAGCCATCTCTAATAACCCCAAGGACTACACCCCCTAGGCCCCTCCACTCTGCCTGAACACCAACCTCCTATGACACACCCATACTTATCAACAATAACCTCTCTCCAAAGCTCCCCATTACTCTCGCCAAACCTCCAAAGCCATTTTCCTAGGAGAGCAATGTTAAAGATGCCCAAATCTTTCACCCCTAGCCCTCCGAGAGAGACGGGCTGCTTAATCTTATCCCAGGTCACAAGATGAATCTTTCTGCGCTCCCCTTCATGGCCCCATAAGAAGTCCCTTTAAATCTTCTCTAACCTTCTACAAACCAACTTCGGAATGGGAAAGAGAGACATAAAATAGGTGGGAAGGTTTGCCAGAGTACTTTTGATAAGAGTGAGCCTACCTCCTTTAGAGAGAAGTTGACCCTTCCATCCTGCCAGCTTTCTGAGAAACCTTTCCACTACAGGATCCCAAACCCCTATGGAACGAGAAGAGGCGCCCAACGGAAGGCCCAGGTACACCAAAGGGAGACAGACCACCCTGCAACCTAACGTGTGGGCTAACAAGTCCATCCCTGGAATCGAACCAACCGGAGTAATGCTGCTTTTCGTGAGATTGATCCGCAAGCCTGAAACAGCTTCAAAGAAAAGAATAAGACTTATGAAGCATGAGTCGGTTGTAATCACTGTAGTTTTTTTTTTATTGGTATTGTAATCACTGTAGTTAAACGTAATATGCGCCCTTAAGGCAATAAGGTCTTGCATTGCCCCCCCTTTCCTAAAAAAAATGGTTCTACATTGGCCCGAAAAGTGAAGTAATAAAAAAGCGCCACCTTTAATGAAGTAAGACACTAATTCATTTATTTTAAGTTGAACAATATTTTATGTAATAATTCTCATGTAACGTTAAAAATTTAATCTACAAGATGGCATATGACGAATTTTGGGAAGCACTAGTTGACCATACTGACCAAGTGCAAATTTGGTCCCCATTTGTCTGAATCATATAAATAGTATTTTATTTACAGTATATGTTATAAACTTCTAATTATTTATGATAATTATCTGCTAAAACAGTAATTATTATTCACGGTTATATTTATAACCTTGATTTTTATGTAATATTCTAAAAAAATTGAATGAATGTGGTTGACTTGTTCAAATTAAAGAATATAGAACTGCTTTTTATATTTGGACAACATCGACTGCCCAAACCTGGACTCTGGACATTTAACTTTGGTCCAAACCTAGATTAGTTCAGAGGAGGGGCAGTTGGATGGGTCAGAGCAAAAATTTCCACCTCAATGCCCATGGTCAGCAGATGCACTGCAGTTTGCATCATAGCTAGTATTATAGAGTCACTTGTTGCCAGTGTAATCTTTATTTGATAACGAGTACTGGTTTGGCCAACTTATCTTGTTATTGGATGATAGCAGTATGAGTTAAATGCACTTTGATAGTCTCACTTCAAACATATAAATTTTCTCTTGCAATGTTGCTGAAGCAGGTGAACTGCAAGCATTTTGACCTGAGTGCAGCTCACATCGGCTCAAACATGAACTAATTTTGTTATGAAATTGAATCTAACTCTTAGCTACCTTTTTGACACATTTTCTTTCTGCAATATGTGAGTACTGAGTGCTATCCCATGAATTTATTACGTATGTTGTGTCTTGATTTCTTTGTACCCTAGCCATCTCATTTGCTCTCCCCTATCTCTTCACATATTGTGTTAATTGTTGTCTAAGAATTACGGATACGGACACGGACACGGGACACGAATGTGACATGACACGAATATGTAGACGTGTCATTTTTCAAAAAAGTAGGAATACAGACACGTTGAATATATATAAATTTTTTATATGAACTATATAATAATTACCTAACATTATTTCAATTAAAATTGGCATAAAAACACACAAATCACAAAAAAAAAAATTAAGATATTAAAACAACAAAGTCATTAAATAAAATTTCAAAAACTTATTCATTTAATCATTAACATTGATGATTCAAGTTCCAAAACAAATTTATTAACTATTTCATAAAACATGGGTGTGTGTATGTGTGTGTGTATAACCAAAAAATAGAACTAAGAAGAAAAGGAGAAAAAAGAAAAAAATTCAAAAAAATAGAAAACATGTCAAAAACATGTTCATAATGTGTGTCCGGAACGTGTCCGAAATTTAGAAGAAAAAAAATTGGATACTTTTTTTTCGCGTGTCCGGGAAGTGTTCAAGAGTGTCGGTGTCCGACACGTGTCCGTGAACCAAAATAGAGTGTCCGTGCTTCATAGATTGTTGTATTTTAGTGATGAATGTTCTCGTTCCATTCTCATCTTTTTGTTGTGTAGCAGTAATAACCCTTTAACCTGATCGAAATGTGGCAACCACTTCACACCCCAGAAGGAGTGACATAATTCTGCTGTCACCTCCTGGTCTTAATTCTATGAGCAACTTCTTCTGCCTCTCTTCTCATGGATATATTGAACTGAGGTGTATAAAGCTGTATAATAGATGATATATATAAATACCACAAACCATCATCTTTAAATATCCCTTCGTATAGGCTGTGTGTATACGGTTCTCCCTCTTGGCACCTTTAGTGTAATATTTTTTTGTCTATAAAATAATGTTGCATTTTTTTTTTTATGTATTATCTCATTGATCCATTTTATTTTAAAAATCTTAGCCTCATTAGCTTTTATAGTCTTGAAAATAACGAACACCTCAATTCTTCATCCCTGAGTATAATAACTCCATGTTTCCTTACTAGCATAACTAAATGTTGATCTTTGAATTTTCACCTTTCTCTGAATCATGCTACTTAACACCAGCCATCTTATTTATGGACACATGATGTTAACCGAGGAGGACTAAAGGCTTGATAGAAATTATTACCTATACCAGAGTTACGCGGAATGCCCAAAATATGTTCTTTAGTTATTAAACCTTAAATAACTAAATAGGAATAGTTGATCTTAGATAGTAAACCAAATTATCTAAAATTATAGTGAGATTCCTTTTGCAAGTATTTATGGCCAAGTGCTAATAATTAATCAATAATAATAATAATAATCATGTGCAATAACCTTCCAGAATTAGGAAATTAATTAACCAATCTGTGTTGTAGTTATGTATATTGCAATTAAGAAAGACAAGGATATCTAGGTTTATCAGTAACCTACCAGAATTAGGAAACTAATTAACCAATCTGTCTCATGTGTACGGAGACGCACATTTGAACAGTCAGCCACCGTTTGTATGGTCTGGTCCATGTTGAACAGTCAAAGTTTTGGAGCCAATTTACATAACTTCAAAACACCGTTGTGTGCGAATGATGACCAACAGACCACCATTCGAACGGTCCTCTTTTGGGTCTCTGTTTCAAACAGCCTAATGCAATAGTCCCTAGAACCTAAGGGTCAAAATTCACATTTTTATGGTATTTCTAGCCTATAGTCAATATTAAATATCTCAAAGGTATGTGTAAAAATTAAATGCAAGTTGCAACCCTTTTTAAGGACCAATATTAAAGACTAAATACACCCTCAAACTAATGTATGCAATGCATGTTGTATGTTTGTCTGTATGTTTCCTTAGTACAAGTAATTCTAAGGGCTTCAATGTAGACGAAAGGCTTCATCTTCAGAATCACAGTCTGTAATTTAGTCTGGCTTGTCTTGAAATTTTCACTATTATAGAAAGATTGTGCTAAAACTTAACTAGTCTAACAATTACAAACTCATAAGGTTTCATTTGGAATGAATTTCTAACAGACAATAACCAAGGGAAACATCTCTCACAATCTCTATGGAAACATGTTTCCTTGCATTAACCATCCATTATATGTGCTTTGAACTGCATGTTTTGTTAACATCACTACATCAACTTATCTAGATTGTCATGTCACTGTTTGAATTCAGCGAGTACCACATGACCTTTTCATCATATCTTTGAGTTCCTCATTTATTGAGTATAACTAAGAAGGAAAAAAACAAAAAAGAAGATAAAGAAGGTAGCCTGAGTACCAAAGCTAACTTGCATCAATCCTAACAAATTATCTTTTTATGTGCCATGAGTGTGTTTTATTTTTGCTTATATATTCATAATATAAAGCTAATTTGATTTTGACCTCACAAAACTGATGGAGCTTGTGACATTTTCCCTATTAGGGTTTGTTAGCGTGGTGCTATTCTTCCCTGTAACTGTTTAGTTATATTCTAGTCTTCAAAAAGATAATGATAACAATAATAATAATTGAACAGCTTACTGGGCAGGCTGTGGCATTGCCCTTGAATGTCTTTGTTGGAATAAAATCTGAGCTGATAGCTTTACCAAGCTCCATGCACAAGATTAAAATTCATTTGCCGTAGGTTTGGATATACTTTTGGTCCAGGTTTTCCTCAAATGAGCGACCTTTTGTTTATTAAGACCACCATGTAGTTTTTCTAATGCCAAAAAAAAAAATGGAACACTGTGCATATAGCACCTTTTTCAATGACTACACATGTTAACCAAGTAAGAGAAACTTTTCAAGGCAAGAGTACCTTGTACATAGAAACCCAAATCATGTTCTGTGAACATTTTACTCTTCATTAGTGGTGATAGATATTCTGGAATTCACACTTCATGATTTGGTATGTAGGTAATTGATAAAGCAGTACCTGCACTTGTGGACCTTGCTGAGATCTCGGCTCTGGGTGATCACAAAAAGCTGGGGGATACCATTGTTAATGTTCTTCAGGAATGTATCCAATCACAAGGGACAGGGCGAAACTCTCTCAGTAACCGCACTAAAGAACTGATAGAGGAAATATTAACTTCTAGACAAAGATTAAAGTGGGAAAAGAATATGCCGAAAGAGGATCTCCACATCAAACAGGCAGCAGCACTAGTGGTAAAGCTTGAAGGAAATTCCCTGTTCTCATCAGGAAATATATCTGCAGCGGCATCTAAGTACTCTGAAGCATTGGCATTGTGTCCAGTGCGATCCAAGAAAGAGAGAGTTGTGCTGTACAGTAATCGAGCTCAGTGTCATCTTTTGCTGCAACAACCTTTGGAGGCTATAAGTGATGCTACAAGAGCACTTTGTCTTCATAACCCTGTTAACCGTCATGCCAAAAGCCTTTGGAGAAGAGCTCAGGCTTATGACATGTTTGGGTTAGCTAAAGAGAGCTTGTTAGATGCAATTCTGTTCATAAATGAGTGCTCTCATTCAACCGATCCTGATCTCTCCTTGAGGCAAAATAAAGTTCCTGACTATGCTGAGCGTTTAGTCAAAAAACAGATGCGTGCAGCTTGGTTATTTAGAGAGGCAGCTATTAAACATGGGGGTGTCCACGGTGAGGGTGATGCTGGCGACATCTACGGCCAAGAGACTGATGATTCTGAATGGGAAACAGCAAGTGAAAGTGATATGGGAAATGATGGAAGGGATGAAATGGGTGATAAAGATTGTGAATGGAAGAATGAGGATGAAAGGAAAGACAAGTACGATAAGCCTTCAATAAAAGGTACTAAGATTCAACATTTCTGTTCTGCATTAATCTTTAGTCCAATTAGTGGAGTTGGTAACATGCATCTATGAGAGAAAATTCAAGTATTTGCTCTCTCCTGATCTAATTTAATTTTATGTTTTTGATAACTACTTCCTTTTTCTTGATTTTGCATATTCAGTTTACTGGTATTCTAAATTTTGTAAAGATGCTGCTGTTATAACTTGACAATTTTGTATGTTTGAAGTTGTAAATTTAGGGAGTACAATATATTACATAATCAACATCTGATTTTAATAAGCTCGCTTATTATCCATGTTGTGGGTGGACCCTGTCACAAAATAAATATTGTACAATGTCAGCAGGCACTTTTTTCCCCTTTTTTTTCTTAGAAAAAGAGCTGGAGTTTTAACCTCTTTTTTTTTCTTGTAGTCAATAAATACTAGATCCACAATCGAATGCGAATGCTATACAATATTTGTATAAATGTTAAAACCTTATGAAATTAATGAACAGGATGAAAGGTAAGTGAGTATGCTCCATAAAAACTGTAATCAAAATTCAGTGTGGGGTTCCCTTTGAGAAGGTTTGCAATTTTTTTTTTCAAAAAAGCAAGGGGTAGTTACAAATAGCTTAAAAGGAAGGATTTCTTGTTCAAAACTATGTTAGAGTTTCACTGCTGAATAATTTCCAAAGAATGCTTCATTTCTGCAGTATTGATTACTCATTAATGTTAAGGTCTTACTGTTTTATATCTGCATGCCTGGCAGTTGCGAGTAAAATAATAAGAATAAACACATGGTTTGAGTCCATCTGATTTTTAAGCAGTGATTGAACATTAGATTTATTTTTTGTTCCTCCATCTTCCCCTTTGCACATACAGATCTAAAATCTTTTGTAGAATAGAACAGTGCCTTTTCTATTAGTTGGCAACAATTCTCATTTTTTACCATGGTTGGAGAAGCAGTATTAGTTTTCCAAGTATCAGGAGAGGCATCACTTTTATGCAGCAGAATAATTGTCTACAAACACACACACACACACACACACACACACACACTGTCATTAGCGCAAAGGGTCTTGATGGCATAAGTGAAAAAAGTTTTATGTAACCGCCAGAACTAAAATCAATGGGTTACATATAGTGTAAGGAACCCCAGCACCCCAACCCCACCTCTCAAAAAAAAAGATTTAATTCTTTATTATATTATTATACCCAAGGAAAATCTTATTTCTTAACTATTCTCCCAAAACCCCCAACTTAATACAAGACAAGCTGCCAGTCTTACACCTGTGACTATTTTGGGAGTTGGGTCTTGCAGAACCACTCTTGCAACCAAAATTTGATTATTCAAGAGATTTAAGTTTTGGGAATCATCTCTATGAGGAAGATTAGTAGTTTGGGCTCCAATGTGTAGTCTGTCACTTTCTTCACAACCATGTTGGGACAAATGATATGAAAAGAGTGGGTGCTCAAATTTCAGGATGTAGTATTTGCATTCATTAGTTGTTTCTTTTCTATGTTACCTTGCAGGTTGCTAGGATATTTAGGTTCATGAATAGGTGAACCTGTTGAAATGTTGGAACAAATAAACTTGTTAGTATTTACCTAGTTTAAATAATCCGTATGCTATTTAGGAGGTAGCAAAAACGTATTGCCTCTTTCCTGCTTCAAGTTTTTCAATTAGGTGCTACAGCCAAAGCACCTATCTTTTGTTGATGTAGTTTCATTCTTATCGTTTTTGTAAGATGGCAGCAAATCTTTAGCTTGATTTGCAATCACTAAAAATTAAAGCATGCCTAGACAAGAAATGCATTGTTAATGTGTTTATACTTATTAGATAAGAGATGGGGCAGTTTTATATTTGGACTAAAGATTCATATCTTGCTCTTGTAGTTTCATAAGAAGTTGTTGCAGTCTTGCACTCAGAAGTCAGAACTTGTATCATATGCATATATTATTATAAGTACTGTTTTATCACTAAAGACAAGTTAGCCCACGTATTTAGTAAACTACAGGAGTCCCAATTCTTGTTGATAACAGAGTTTTTCTATTGGTGAGAAGACGAGAGAACAGGATTAGATGTGTCCCTTCTCAATGGGGGCTTCAGACTGCAGGATCACCAGGCAATAAGTGCCACCTGTATTGGCAAATGGATAATTTATCTTGTAAAACACAGCATGCAATTAAACTTGATAGGTGAAAAACTGACAGCATTAGACACACGAGATCATCTGATTGTGTCTGCACATATTCTAAGTACTGCTTATGCTTTAGGAGAGTAGTTCTGATTATTTTGCCAGTAACTTCAGGTAAAAATATAAAAAAGAACTTCATCAATACTATAACTGTTTACATGTACTCAATCATATCTTAAAACTTTCAAATGGTTTCATCTTGCCATGTGTAACCAGTCCACTAAGATGGCAAGTTGAAGTCTGAATCACATTTTTTCCACTGATGTAGGTTATCAGTACTGTTCGTTATGTGTTCAAATACTATTTCATGGTATTCGATATTCCTCATAATTTTCTGCCCTTCTTCATTTATTTAAGCATTGTTCTCCATCAGTTTCATGCATTTGAAGATATGAGAATGTGATCTGGTGCTTTTTTTTAAATGTTTATATGGTTTCTTGTCACCCTTACAAACACTGCTTTGGAACTTTGGATTGATACAGACATGAAGCATGGATACAATATGCAGCTTATGGAAGATGAAGAGTGAATTTTGGATGATCGGGGCTTCTTTTAATGTGCAAGCTTGTACACTCATGGAAGTTTGAATCATGAATGAAACAGCTCTGGATTAAGCGATATCCAGCACGTTAGCCTCTTTAAGGTGCTCAATCCCATCAGAAGCAGGTTGGGAGAGAGATGCGTCTTTTTGGCAATTGTGTTTAGATTTCAAACTTGTGTTATAAATGTGTCATATTTTTCTCCCATTTTTTTAATTTTAAAATCCAACTGCAAAGAAAACACAGATACTAGAGGATGTGAATTGTTTCCCTTTTTTAAATTTTTTGAGTGATTGAAGAGGCTTGTGTATATAAACCCTCCAGGTGTTTTTGACTGAAGAATCAACTATCCTTATTTGAATGATAATTATGATTTTCTTACATTATTCTTGTAGTGCAATTAAAAAAGTTTTCGACACGTTCATGTTCATGTTCTTGGCCATATCTTCAATGGAGGATTGTGGTTCACCATGTTATTTGCAGTGGGTGCCCTGGTTACTGCTGATTGTTGTATACAAGCTAATCTTAAATAGGTAGATACGACATCCCACTCCAACTATATTACTCTCAAGTATTTAATTATGGTTCTGAAATCTACTTTCCAATGGCTTTTATTGAACTATTTTGACTGAAATGACTGGGAAAAAGAAACACAGCGAGGGGGCCAGATGGGCACAATCAAAATAACTGCAGGAGACTCCCATCATTGTAGTGTCTCACAAGAATTTGATGTATGCAGTCTTATTTATATAAGAGTGATATTACTTCTGTGTCTCGAATTTGTGAATTTTAGGTTACAATAGAACAATCTTATCATTACAAGACAATATATATGGTGCTTATCATTTTTCCAATTTCAAAACACAATGGCTGGCTTAGGCAAAACAATGATGAAATTTTTATTGAAGTTTTGGTTTTGAAGAAATCAGAAATATGGGAACAAAAAGTCAGAGGCTTATTAATGAATTGGATAGGCGCTCAAAGTATCTTAATAAGGGAGACAGGTTAGGTTTGTGTCAACTCTAGGCCTTGGTGAGATCCAACTGTTGGGCCAATAATAGAATCCTTATATGTATATTAGATTAGCCTTAGTTTTTGAAGTACTTGTTTTCTTTTTTACTTGAATAAGAAAACATTAGAAATAATGTTTTATTTATCTTATAATTATTAAATTCACTTTTGTTTCTTACCTTTTATTTTTAAGCAAAAGAGAAAACAAATTCAAAACAGTAATTTTAACAAAAAAAAAAAAATTATCAATCGATATCCTGGTGAAAATATATCGAACTTTACAATTAATTTTAAAATTATTCTTATCACCTCAACTATTGAATAAAAAAATTGAGGGACTGATATATTATTATTCAAATTGAGAAGATTCATGTTTTCTTTATGTTTATTGTTGTATCACTTTGAGTCTCACATCGAATAAGAGTCGGGTACTGGCGTCACTTATAAGTCTCAGTCATCCTCTCCCTTGCATCTGGCCTTTTTTGCTCAGAAAGAATAAAGCTGTGAGGGCTCTTAAGTATAAACAGGACAATATGATACACACAAAACTTACTATATGTCAGAACGAAAAGTGCAGCATCATTTATTATTAATTTTAGCCCGAATGAAACGGGCCAACCAGACACTAAAGTCAACAACTTGAATTATAAAAGGAAGAACCAAAAGCTTCTTCCCGGCCTTCACATTTGATGCAAGAAAAGTATTGGTGAGAGAGAGGGCAGTCTTCAATTTGAAAAGGAAGTATCAACCAACAGCCTTGACTGTAACTACTCCTTAGATTTCCAACTAAAAAGGGTTAGATGAAAGGCTTATATTTATTATTGTCTTTATGTCTATGTAAGACCTAAAAACCACTCTAACATCAATTATTAAACCCACAATTACGCTGAAACCAACTGATTTAAGAAAAATTAAGTAATTAAATAAATCTTCTTTGAATAAAACATCAAAACATGAACATCAAATAATAATATAATTATTTTATTGTAAATCAACTCAATCATTACTCATGACTACTGCCTATAACAGCTCGCGGCAATCTCTCGCACACAAACTCTTATTTATTTATTTATTTTGGATGTAATTGTAAAAAGTAATGTTACATTTTTTAAAATTATATATAAAAAAATACTTGAAATCGTATAATTAATTTATGTTTGTAAAAGTTTTTTTTTGTTACGTTTGGTTCAGACTTTTAAAATTGGTTTTGATTATTACATATGAAATTGTTTAAAAAATAATTCTATCAGACTTTATTATGATTGAAGATTATTTTTTACATAACTCATTAATAATTAATTTTTCATTCGATTATCCAAACTAAAATTTAAAAACAAAAATGAATTTAATTAATCATTTCTGTTGATTAAATCAGTCAAAACAAAACCAAACATAAAGCTAGTTGTTTAGTCAAACGTTTAAAATTATTTTGTATTGATTTGTTTTAATTTTATTACAACGATTATATTATGTTAAAATATATATTGTACATATCAAAAAATTATAACTATCATAGAAGTCATATTAACCTAAACTCTCGAACAAACAAATCTAGTCCAATCCAACCGAATTTAACTCATGATTGACATGGTCAAAGGATTACAACATTTTCTCAAAAAAATAAGATTCGTGAAATCTTCTCAAAGGGTCACGAGTGGCCAACTGAACTAGTCTAATTTATTGTATTGATTTTTTTTATTTAAATCCACGTAAGTATATTTGTGTAAAGATAACTCTAAATTATTTTTTCTAATGATTTTAGAAAAATAACTCCAAACATCCACTAAGTTTTATCACATATCAATATACTAAGAGACTATTTAAAATTTTTTAAAACTATTTTAAATCAAGACTATTCCTATTAAGTTATTTATATTTTAGAAAAACAAATTTCCTTTGTTATCACATTGTTCTGATTTGAAATATTTTTTAAAAATAAATGTACACTATTTATTATTAAAATATACTTAACAAATATTAAAAAAAATTAAAATGAGTTCATCCAAATTTTACTTTTGACTTTTGACTAGTCCAAAATGAGCCTTAGCGTCCAAATCTTTATGCACAAAAAGTCATCTCATGTGATGTGACCTGATATATATCTGAGGGTCCATTTAAATATTTGTGCACCTGATTTGAGAACATTATAAACTGTGGAATCATGATGACGATCAAATAATGTGCAATAATTGTTTGTCAATGATAATAATAATAATAATATTTACAACTCAATCATAACGTGAGACTCCTTTGACGTCATACTTGACTTGAAATCCAACTATCTATAAAAATTATAAAATTTGAAATATTAAAATAAACTTTTATTTTATATTTTTTCAAGAGCCAAATAGTCTAGTTGAAATTTCTTAAAAAATTATTACAGACTCAATTAATTTAAAATTTTAAATTATTGTATTAAAAAAAAAATTAGGTTTTACGATTTAAAAATTTTGGGTCACCCTTTTTTTTCCTACCAATGATAGAAATAAATATGTCAATGACTCGAGTATTGGGCGCAGCGTTCTTCTTCCATACCCTTGCCCTTTCACGCCACTTATCATCACTTTCTATCCTTACATTGTTAAAAAAAATGGGTTTGAATATTATAATTAATTATCTTTGAGTTAAAATTAAAGTGAATTCTACAAATTAATTTTAATGGGTCCACATGGGAATGTGTTCTCCTTTATGAGAAGATGAAGATTATATATTGAATTGTTCAAAACTATTAAGGAGTGAATAAGAAATGACCTTCAAACATCACCACTTAAAAATGGTAACAAAAGCTTGAACCTTGTGCAAAAAGTTTGTGTCCCGCATAGGATGGGTACAAGGCTTTTAATTAGTATATATATACATACTTTGGAAGAGGGTTTGGGCCCTAAGGGGAAGGACCTAGCACATGCTTGGTTTAGCACACATGCGCGCGTGCGCCGCAGCCTCGCCGCGTTTAAGTTACCTTTGGGATTCTGAAACGCTGTCGTTTTGCGACATGCGTATGGTTACTGTTGGGAGTCCAAAACGTAGTCATTTTGCGACGTGCGTATGGTTACCGTTGGGAGTCCAAAACGTAGTCATTTTGCGACGTGCGTATGGTAACCGTTGGGAGTCCAAAACGCCGTTGTTTTACGATTGCGTTGGTTTGACTAAACAGTCGTCTTCTTCATGGATGCACCTGTGTCTGTTCACCATGAACAGACACAACTGAACCTTCATGACTGTACCAAACAGTCATGAAGAAGCCTATAAATACCCAGACCCTCATTGCATTCAAGCATTAAAAATATTGCATTCTCTCTCTCTCTCTGCTTAAATCAAGTTCGAGTACTGCCATTGTTGTGTTTGTTAGGTTCTAAAGATTGAAGTGCTGCTTCTTTAGAATCGAAATTCGTTCTATCTTGGAAGACAATTGCTCATCACCTTGAGCACCAAGAGGGAGCAAATTCGTCTTAAGGAGATTGTGAATTTCACAAGGCTTGGATTTTAATTCTGTTCAAATTCAATTACAGCGAGTTTCTGTTCAAATTCAATACAGTTGTTTTCATTCTGTTTTAATTATTATAACAGTGTTTTTCATTCTGTTTTAATTTGTATAACAGTATATATATATATATATATATATATATATATATATATTCAGTATATTCCAAGCATACAATCTTAAGACGAATTTTTTGATTTTAGCCTATTATACTATACTGCTTGATTATATATATATATATATATACACACACATAGTATTGTTATATTATATATATAGTACTGTTATTGTTAAATATAGTACTGGTTTATTTTATATATATATATATATATATACAATATTGTTAATTTATAGTACTGGTATACTATATATATATATATATTGCACTGTTTTATTATATATATAGTACTGTTCTAATATACTATATATACTATTGAATCTGGTTATATATATATATATATATATATATATATATATATATATACTGTTCTACTAACATGTTCACTGTTTTTATAAAAACATTGAATCTAGTTTACAAAACTTCTATTTAGTAGATTTCTGTTTAGTGAATCTTTGTATAATTGAGAAAAACTTTCTGTTTTTGTAATATAAATGGCCTCTACAAGCAATGCACCCACCATGAATCAGTCTCATGGAGAGAAGCCCGAAAATTCAATGGAACGAATTTTAAACGTTGGTAACAGAAGATGATCTTCTATCTCACAACCTTCAACTTGGCAAGGTTCCTTCATGAAGATTCTCCTATACTTGCTGAAGAAGAAACTGATAAGGAAAAAGTGGTTGTTGTTGATGCATGGAAACATGCAGATTTCTTATGTAGAAATTATATTTTGAATGGATTGGATAATATATTATATAATATATATTATTCAATCAAAACAGCAAAGCAATTATGGGATTCTTTGGACAAGAAATATAAAAATGAAGATGCTAGTATGAAGAAATTCATAGTTGAAAAATTTCTTGACTACAAGATGGTAGACCATAAAACAGTTATAAGCCAAGTTCAAGATCTACAAGTGATCCTCCATGATATCCATGCTGAAGGAATATCTCTAAGTGATTCATTTCAAGTGGCTGCTATGATTGAGAAATTTCCACCATCATGGAAAGACTTTAAGAATTATCTCAAGCACAAACGCAAAGAGATGAATCTTGAAGAATTGATAGTGAGACTACGAATTGAAGAAGACAACCGAGGATTTGAAAAGAAGAATAGAAATCATTCCATGGGGGCTAAAGCAAATGTTGTTGAACAAGGCTTAAAGAATAAAAGGAAGCATGAAGGTGAAGGTCCTTCTCAAGTTTCTAAGAAGTTCAAAGAAAAATGCTACAACTGTGGTAAGCAAGGACATCGTTCAAAGGACTGTCGCAGACGAAAGAACTCAAGGAAACAAAATGCTCAAGCAAACATGACAGAATGTGACAGGCTTTCAATTGATGTTGCTGAGATGAATCTTTCCATTGTTGTATCCGAATGTAACTTGGTGGGGAAGCACCAAGGAATGGTGAGTAGACATTGGGGCTACACGCTACATTAGCTCAAACAAATAGATATTCTCTACCTATAAACATGTTGAGCATGAAGAACAACTATTCATGGGTAATTCTTCGAGCTCCAAAGTTGAAGGACGTGGAAAAATGATACTGAAAATGACATCTAGCAAAGAACTCACTCTCAACGATGTGTTTCATGTGCCTGACATTCGTAAAAACTTAGTCTCAGGATTATTGCTTAGCAAGAATGGTTTCGAACTAGTCTTGTGTCTGACAAATTTGTACTCACTAAGAATGAGATGTTTGTGGGAAAGGTTAGTTGAGCGAAGGGTTGTTTAAGATAAATGTTATGACTATTATACCAAAATCTATTAATAATAATATTGATTCTTTTGCTTACTTGCTTGAGTCTTCGAATATTTGGCATGCTATATTAGGACATGTTAATTATGCTACTTTACGTAGATTAATTAACTTAGAATTTTTACCTAAATTTGATATTAATCCTAATCACAAATGTGAAACTTGTGTGGAATCTAAATTGACAAGATTACCCTTCCATTTTGTTGGAAGAAGTACTGAACCTCTAGATTTAATTCATAATGATATTTATGACTTAAAGTTTGTGCAAACTAGAGGAAGGAAAAAAGTATTTTATTACTTTTATTGACGATTGCACCAGATACTGTTATGTGTATTTGTTAAGAAATAAAGATGAAGCTATAAAAATGTTCAAACATTATAAGAATGAAGTTGAGAATCAACTTAGCAAGAAAATTAAGGCAATAAAAAGTGATAGAGGTGGTGAATATGAGTCACCTTTTGAGGAGTTCTGTTCAGAACATGGAATCATTCACCAAACTACCGCTCCTTATTCACCTCAATCTAATAGTATTGTTGAATGCAAAAACCGAACATTAAAAGAAATGATGAATGCTATGTTGTTAAGTTCTGGTTCACCCCAGAATGTGTAGGGGGAAGCTTTGCTTTCCGCTAATTATATTCTCAACAAGGTGCCTCATAAGAAAACTCATAAAACACCTTATGAATTAAGGAAAGGTCACAAACCTTGCTACAAATACTTAAGAGTGTGGGTGTGTCTAGCAAAAGTGGCAATTCCTAAACCTAAAAAGGTTAAGATAGGACCAAAAATCATTGACTGTGTATTCATTAGTTATGAAAATAACAGTAGTGCATTTCGATTTCTTGTTCATAAATCTGAGATTCCTAATGTGCATGTTAATACAATTATTGAGTCAAGGGATGCTTCATTTTTTGAAAATATATTTTCTTATAACATGACACATGAATCAAGTTTATAGAAAAGACCTCTAGAAGCTATAGTTAATAATAATCATGAAAATATAGACCAAGAGTCTATAATTGATAAACCTAGATGTAGCAAGAGAGCAAAGAAATCAACATCCTTTGGACTTGATTTTCTAACATATTTGTTGAAAAATGATCCTCAAATGTTCAAGGAAGCAATGTCCTCTCCCGAATCTTCATATTAGAAAGAAGCAATCAATTGTGAAATTGAATCCATCATGCAAAATCATACGTAGGAATTAGTAGATCTTCCACCTGGTTCCAAACCATTAGGATCCAAATGGATCATTAAAAAGAAGATGAAAGCTGATGGGTCAATAGAAAAATATAAAACAAGACTTGTTGTCAAAAGCTATAAGCAAAGGGACGGATTAGATTATTTCGATACTTACTCACCAGTTACTAGAATCACATCCATTCGTATGTTGATTGCAATAGGAGCCTTAAATGGATTAGAAATACATCAAATGGATGAAAAAACTGCTTTCTTAAATAGGTGCGTTAGATGAAGAAATATATATGGAACAACCCGAAGGATTTATAGCTTTTGGACAAGAAAGGAAAGTATGTAAGCGTATCAAATCCCTTCTATGGATTAAAGTAAGCACTAAAACAATGGCATAAGAAATTTGACAATGTAATGACGTCAAATGGATTCAAGATCAATAAGTGTGACAAATGTGTATGTGTCAAAACCACTCAAAAATGATATGTCATTTTATGTCTTTATGTTGATGATATGCTAATTTTAGGTAGCACCATTGATATGATAAATGTTACAAAACAAATGTTATCTAATAGATTTGATACGAAAGACTTAGGTGTCGCAGACACTATTCTAGGACAAAAAATTTATTGAATGTCTGATGGACTTGTTTTATCTCAATCTCATTATATTGAGAAATTACTTGATAAGTTCAAGAAGTATAAAATAAATCATGTAGAGACACCAGTGGAGGTAAGTCTTCATCTTGCTAAAAATATTGGAGAAAATATATCTCAATTAGAGTATTCTCATATAATAGGCAGTTTAATGTATGTCATGAACTACACTCGACCTGATATAGCATATTCTGTGAGTAAGCTTAGTTAATTTACGAGTAATCCAAAAAACAATCACTGCAAAGCAATAATAAGACTTTTGGGATATTTAAAATATACCCAAAATTATGGATTGCACTATACGAGATATCCAGTTGTACTTGAAGGGTATAGTGATGCTAATTGGATATCTGATTCAAAAGACACCAAATCCACAAGTGGATATGTTTTTACTTTAGGAAGTGCAGCCGTGTCTTGAAATCCTCCAAACAAACATGTATTACTAGATCTACAATGGAATCTGAATTCATTGCTTTAGATAAAGCTGGAGAAGAAGTAGAATGACTTCATAATTTCTTAAAGGATATTCCAAATTGGTCAAGACCAATGCTTACTATTTGTATACATTGTGATAGTCAATCATCAATTGGAAGGGCACAGAGTCATATGTATAATGGTAAGTCACGACACATACGTCGAACATATAATACCGTTAGACAATTGCTCTCGAATGGAATTATCACTATTGACTATGTAAGGTCAAAAGATAATATTGCGGATCCACTTACGATAGGCTTAACACGAGAGCAAGTGAAAAGTTCATCGAAAGGAATGGGTTTAAAGCCTATATCTAAACAAGAGTTGTCATAGTGGCAACCTAACCTAGTTGACTGGAGATCCCAAGATCTAGGTTCAAAGGGCTAATCGAACTATGAAATAACTCAGTCCTGCACTGAGGAGATATCTACTCCTAACCATTCCTATGATGAGACAGTGCACATCTGCCTCGAGAATGAAGGATAAGTTAGGCTTTTAATGATCTCTATATCTTAGAAAAATGTCCAAGTAGGGTATTGCAGGATACTCTTCATAAAAATCACCTATGTGAGGAAGAAGGGGCCGCTTCTATGGGAATTTGAAAAGCTGAATTCTCTAAAACACTCACAGAACCGAGAGGTGTTCAAGGCCAAAATGAACATAAACGTGAGAACCAACTATGTCCGAAAGGGTGCTGTGTGATTTCTATTATCTTAGTTTACACAAACGGCTAACAGTTTAAAGACCTCATGTCCACTGATTAGTTACCAATCTTCATCCAAGGAAGAACCCTCAAAAACCCCCAAAACCAACCTTCTACTAGAAGAAGAATGGGGCAAGCATTCGATCATATGCAGCACTCGGTCGAGTCCAGCGATAGTCCGATCAGATGTAAGAAGCAGCTCTTTGCCATCTCTAAAACTTTGGCATTGCTCACCCAGAGCCTGTGGAGCAATCCCGCTCATCCTTCCACCAGTGTGGCTAGTGAAGGGACTCAGCCTCCTACTACCACCATGGGTGGAGGACCCCCGCGTGGAGACTCCTAGTGAACAACCGGCTACACACCTATTCACAAGGACATATATTCCAAGGGTACCTTGAAATCTATGGGATACAAGTCCACTGATCAATGATGGGTCCCCAAATCCACTCGCTCCATCGAGCCGACTCAAGAGACACTCTCTTCCACTCACCTTACTCTACAGACCACTTTTCTTTCTCCTCCTCCGGTCACAATCCCATACCCTTCTCTATCCTCAATTTTCTTCAAGAAATGGATTCCAACCTCCAAACCTAAATTCGGATCTTTGAGTCAAATCTCTCCAAAAACCTATTTGGCATCACATACAAGATAGAGACAATAGAGAATGATGTTCACATTCTCAAAATTCAGGCAGACTCTCTATGAGCACAATGAGACAAAGCACTAGAAAAACCAAGCTTGAGATGCTTAAGATCAAAGACCTTGCATATCATTTGCATTACTTTCAATCAATTTCATTCATATGGGGGATTGTTGAAAAAAATGGATTTGAGCATCATAATTAACTATCTTTGAGCTAAAATTAAAGTGGTCCCACAAATTAATTTTAGTGGGTCTACATGGGAATATGTTCTCCTCTATGAGGAGATGAAAATTATATATTGGATTGCTCAAAATCATTAAGGAGTGAATGAGAAATTGCCTCCAAACATCACCACTTGGAAATGGTAACAAAAGCTTGAAGTTTGTGCAAAAAGTTTGTGTCCCACATAGGATGGGTACAAGGCTGTTAACTAGTATATATACACATACCTTGGAGGAAGGTTTGGGCCCCAAAGGGGAGGACCTAGCACATGTTTGGTTCACCACACGCGCACGCGCGCCGCCGCTGCCACCTTGCCCTGCACCAAATTGAACCGGGCCAGGCTTGGGCTTGGGTTCAGGTTCTGGGTTTTGGGCCTGGGCTTGGGCTTGTTGTGTATATATCTTTTTAGAGAAAATTTATTTAAAAAATTTTCCAAACCAGAAATACAGTCGTTTTAAACATGCGTTTAAGTTACCATTGAGATTCCAAAACGCTGCCAGTTTTGTGACGTGCGTATGGTTACCGTTGGGAGTCCAAAACGCCGTCGTTTTGCTATTGCGTTGGTTTGACTGAACAGTCGTCTTCTTCATGGATGCGTCTGTGTCTGTTCACCATGAACAGACACAATTGAACCTTCATGACTGTACCAAACAGTCATGAAGAAACCTATAAATACCTAGACCCTCATTGCATTCAAACATTAAAAATATTGCATTCTCTCTCTCTCTCTCTCTACATAAGTCAAGTTCGAGTGTTGCCATTGTTGTGTTCGTTGGGTTCTAAAGATTGAAGTGCTGCTTCTTTAGAACCGATATCCGTTCTATCTTGGGAGACGAATGCTTATCACCTTGAGCACCGAGAGAGAGCAAATTTGTCTTAAGAAAATTGTGGATTTCACAAGGCTCGGATTTTCATTCTGGTCAAATTCAATTACAGTGAGTTTCTGTTCAAATTCAATACAGTTGTTTTCCTTCTGTTTTAATTATTATAACAGTATTTTCATTCTGTTTTAATTTGTGTAACAGTATATATATATTTAGTATATTCCAGGCATACAATCACATTAGAGTTGATATTCGATGGTTCTAAGGGTTAGATCATATGTCACATGTGTATTAGTCTACTATAATTTTATATGTGGCATATCGTCTGATCGTAAAGTTTAATGATCTGAATGTAACGAATAATTTTTTCTTCACCCTGCCCCTTATATTAAAAACCTATCCCACCCCAACAAAGTTGAACTAATATCTTGCTAACAAAATGATTACTCTGTCTGAAGCAAATGCTGAAAAAAGGAATGCTAGCATCAATCACAAGTAGTTGCATTTGCGATCTGATTGGTGCGTACATTACGCGCACCCATTTCATGGGCGTGTGTTGCACTCGTCAATCAGATCGTGGGTGCTGAACACTGGGGACTAATACTAACATTTCTTATGCTGAAAATTTTTGAATTACTATTTTTATTAAAGATGTATACATTATGGATTTTTCAAATAAATTTATCTAATAGCTTATCACCCATAACGCAAATAAGTTCATTTATCCAACATAATGGCAACTCTAGCCTTGTTTCTCTCCGATATCTGTTATAGGCCACATAATAATTTTTTTTAAAAATACAATTCCCTGGAAAATAGTTTTACTAGATATAGAAGATACATATAATATAAAATACAATTTCTATCATAAAAATCTTGGGTAGTTGTGATAAAATTTACCTGGATTGCATGACGACACTTCTGTAACTCGAGGCAACTTAAAAAGTACTTTCTGTCCAAATGGAGATTGGGTTCTCATCCAAACAGAGTCTCATTTGAGTGAAAGCTTCTCCATTTGGACGCGTGTGGAGACTTCAGTACCGACTTACTAGTTTTGTGCACTTTCTATATAAAGAGTGTTTTTCAGGGTTTCAAAAAGGTGTGTCGAGTTTATGATTATTGTACGAAATGGGAGTCACTTTCTGAATCGTTATTAAGTGTAAAGGAGATTTTGAGTTTGTGAATATTCTTTCCTCTTGTAATCTCTTACTTACATAGTAGGATTGATTATCGTTATTTGTAGACATAGACATTTTACTAAATCACATAAATCTTGTATCTTTATTTCTTTGTATTCTTTTATGTAATGAATTCACCTGAATTGCATGATGACTCATTTGTAACTCAAGGCAACCTAAAAAATATTTTTTGTCCAAATTGAGATTGGGTTCCATATAAACAGAGCCTATGCTGAATGAAATAGACTTCCCCATTCATACGCACGTGGAGATTTCGGCACCAACTTACTAGTTTTGTGCATTTCTATATAAATAGTGTTTGTTAGGGTTTGAAAAAGGTGTGCATTATGATTGTTGTACAAGAGGAGAGTTACTTTGTAAATCGTTATTGGGTGTAAAGGGGATTTTGAGCTTGTAAATATTCTTTACTTTTGTAATTGTTAGGATGTATGCTCTCACATCCAATAAATTTTGCTATTATTTAATGAGTTTGAGTTATTATTATTGAGTTTCATATTATCATACACATGAATGTTGTTATTTTATATCATGAGATGGTTAGTCCTTGAATTGTTATTGAAAATAATTTATGCAAATAAATGATATTTATGTACAAAAGATATAAACTTATAATCAAGCAGTTCTAGAATTGTTTGCAGTCATTGATGAGGCTAGACATCTTGTCTGTAAGACTGTAATATACTTGACCTCTATGTGATAGGATGGTTTATCTCAACCACTAGAGTAGTGGACTCTAGGTTATTATATTAGTGTATTTGAAATACACTGAATTGGATCATAATAAGAAACACGTCATATAAAATTGTCTTCTTTGATGTGATTCGTATATTTACCATTCGTAATAAGTTCTTAATCCTGAGAGAATAATGAACTCAAGTTTTTATTAGTGATGACTTTGAGTTACCAATGAGTGATGTATCTTAGATCAATACCTTGATAGCTTACACTCTTTAAATTAGAGAAAATGACATTACTAATGTATTAATTCAATTGATTAATCACTAGAATCCAGATCCGCTCTTTTCAATAAATTATTTATTCAAATGTTAACAATTTAATAGTGATTAATAATTAGTGAATTAAGTTGTAAAAATAATTAAGAATTAGTTTGACGGTATATAAGCCTAAATTATTGATATCTAATTAGAGGGGCCTACTATATTTGTTTATTGATTTTAGGTTTTCTCTATTTTACCAATTTAGAGTGCAATTCTAAATATGTGATATAAGGAAGACAGTTGTGCACACATAACAACAAAATTTTATTCTCTTGTGACATAATAAAAGATGAGCCCACTTTTCTTTTTAGTGTACGACTTGAATAAAAAACAAGAGAGAAGAAGATATAGAGGAGCAAGAGAATGAAGATTGCATCAATATCTTCAAAAAAATTTCTTTAACAATCAAGATTATCAAGAATAAGATAACTCTAACTATTCTTTTCAAGATTGTTTTTGATTCATGTAAGAAAAAGATTCAAATACATTTTTAAAATCATTTTCGCTGTGATTACGAATATAAGTGTAATCTCTTTGTTACATAATAGATTGATTATCATTATCTATAAATATAAATATCTTGCTAAATTACATAAATTTTATATCTTTCTTTATTTGTATTTTCTTATTTAATTTATTATTTGTTTATTTACTTCCGCACGATAAGAAATGAGTAGGAAAATTGTAAACCATGTCTGTGAGTACAAGGATTTGAACCAGAGTTGTGGACAAAAAAATATCAATCTTTCCATCTCAAACTTCAACAAATAAAAAATTTATAATGCAAATGGTTTGAAGTAAGGCCGCAAGGGGCTATGATTCTGTGGGTTTTTAGTATTTGTTAAGTCTTATAGATTCCTGCATTCCAAACGTAGAAACACAGATTTGGGTGTTTTTTCTTATTTGGAAATAAACTATGGGTATTATTCTAATTACAAACTATCAATTAATTACGCTACTAAATTCAAGAATATCATAATTCTTTAAACTAATTAAACTAGTAAATCCAGAAATATTACAAAATTATCACAAATAACCAACAAAACCACTAAATTCAGGCATCATACTCACAATTTTCTAAACCAATGATCACTTTTTTTTTTAAAAAAAAGAAATAATAGGTAATACCTTAATTACAAACTACCAACCCACTAAACCACTAAATTCAAGAATATTACATAATTAAGTAACCACCAACCAACTAAACCACTAAATTCAGAAACTTTTTAAATATGATCCTGGACTAATAAACTAGATAAAAATAATACGCATAACCCTTTAAACCAACTAAACCACTAAATCTAGGAATATTACATAATTACCAACCACCAATCAACTAAACCACTAAATTCAATAATTTCTCAAATATGGACACTGGACTCATAAACTAGCACAGTTCATGATTGGATGAAAATAATAATCACAATTCTCTAAAGAGAAGAAGTGAAACTTGAACTCACCACTTTCTCTTACTAAGGAGGTCATGATGGTCAAATGAGTTAGCCCTAGTTAGTTACACATTCGTGTGTTCTAGCCATACGCGTATGTGCCTTTTCATTTTGTCTAACTTTTAATGATATTACAAAAATTTCTCAATTCAAATTACTATTTTAACCTTAATATATATATATATATATATTTTTAGAGAAAGAAACGATAGGATATTATTGAAAAGATGATGTCCCGTGCTACAAGCTAAGATTGAAAAGAAAAATATTATAACTTCAAAAGTCTAATTTTTAAATTATTTAAAATTAAGTTCAAATTTGCTGAATTGTCATTAATTTATTTTTTTAATGACAAATTTACCCTTAAAATAAACTATTTATCCCCTATCTATTCTTTTGACTCCATCGTTGCCATTGCTTGCAGCAAAGGCACATGGGTTTCTAATTCACGTCTGTTGTCCCCATTTTTGTCTCAGCTGGCTCAGAATTTAAATTAAATCATTTCCAAATTCAAGAAATTCCATTTCTAAAACGTGTTATGTTATTATTTCATTTTTTCTTTATTTTGTTTTATGGGAACGGATGCCATCTTCTTCACTGTTGTTTTGTAGCATATTCTGTATATGAGAACACCATTGAACCCATATTTGAACTTAGAAACTCACCAACTGATTTTGTTGCCCGGAGTTCATTTCTAAAACTCCCTGATTTTTCTTCCTTTGAAATGATTGAATTCTTAAGAATCTGTGGTGATAAAAATGAGTATATGGCAATTAATATTTTGAAGTGTATGCTAACAATTAGGATACAATAATTGGATTATCTTATCCCAAATATGATCCATGTTATATTCAACAACACTTACGTCATGTTTGGTACGATGGGATAAATATTCCAAGAATATTCATTTCATCTTTTTCATTTCGTATTTTTATTTCATATGATTGAGAATACTTATTTCATGAAATGTGAATTTCATTAAAATTCATATCATTTTTATTTTATAAAATGACCAAACATAGCATTAGAATCCAGCCATGTATTATATATATTTCCAAAAGCATACATTTGATATATATATATATATATATATATATATATATCTTATTGACTCGTGTTTTTAGGGAAACAAATTTCCCATCTCCTGGTTCGGACGTTCTGAAGCCAAATAAGATTTCAGAGCATATGTTTATTATTATTACTAATTCTTTCGGTAGATAAGCAGTAAAAGATCAATGTAAGATATTAAATTTTAGTGTTAGAATATAATATTCTGATACTCCCATAAATTTAAGTGCACATTTTAAACTTAAAAGAATATTGTGAGAGATATCCAAGATGTGGGAAAAACTCCCAGCACCAGAATGTGATTTCAAGAACTAGGTTAGGCCTGAGCAGAGATGAATCTCTGTTTTGAGAAATTTCTCAAATTTTTCAATCCGAAAAACATTCTATGGAGCAAGAATTGAAAAAACATGATTTTTTTTTTTTACAAAATTTTATATGTAATATGATTCTTGTTCAATACATCTGGATTTTTGAAAGTCTAAATATATAATTTTTATATAAAAAAATAAATTTACATATTATAAGTTATTTAATTTTAAAATTACAAAAAAATAAAAAATGATGAAATAAGATGTGCTGGATACAGGAAAGGGGGACTAATCACTTTATGAGGAACTTATTATCCAATCCCCCTGTTTTAAATGTATTATAGTTCAAATTATAAAACTAAGCTCGTTTTTTTTTTCTATCAAAACATACCATATATCCTAAGTTTTTCAAGATATCCAACACGAACGAGGCTCGTATTCATTACTTTTATTCATAATTTTATTCAAGATATCCCAGATGTATGCCACGCTATTTACTATTTAATTTTTTAATAACAAGTGCATGATATAACATACATTTAAAGTCACATTAAAAAAAATTGAGAGAAAAATATAATAGCACAATGGAAAGGAACAAGCACACAAAACTAGTACAATTAAGATTTATATCAATTATAATTTGCTTTATATAATTACTTTGTAAAAATAGTAATTTAATCATAATACACACACATAAGATTCATAAAGGGAAAAAATTATAATCCCTTTTAAACATTGTTTACCATACACACTATAATCACTTTTCAGCGATATCAAATTAATTATATCATAATTAATTTTCCATAACTGATTATTCACAATTAAAAAGACACCTTAAATGCCATAATTTAATAGCATTGCAGCCAAACTAATCGAATACATACACCAAATAACTTGAACCATTTGAAAAAAAAATTTGTAGTGTTCAAGACCGGCTCTACGTAATTGAAGACTTAAAACGATAAAGTGACAATTTTAAATGAGGTATTTTTTAATATTAATGTAATTTTTTTACTTTGTTTTTTATATATATTATATTTACTTTTGTTATATAAAATTTAATTATTTTCTAATAGGAAATGTATATATTGAATGAAACTTTAATAATAGAGTTTTTACATAATTTTTTTATTTAAATAGATAGCAATAAAAAATTAAAGAACAATACGAATAAAATTCTATTAATAGAATTACATTTTTTTTTTCATGGAATCTTAATGGATTTTTTTTTTTTTTGGGTAGAGTTAGATTTTTATTAATTCTAAATTTCTAATTTGATTATATTATAAATTAATAAAATTGGAAGCCTTTTGTAGAATTAGATTTTTATTAATCTTAAACTTCTAATTATATTATATATATATATATATAATTTGAGACTTTTTTTTAAAATATGGTCTAAAATAATTATTTTATTAATTTTATAGTTGAGCCAGTCTTGTGACTAAGTATAATAATAAAATATCTAAACAAATATTAAAGAGTGTCCAAACGGAAGTTCTTAGCATGTATGCATGACTACTAAATATAATAAAAAAGAAGGTTCGCACTTGCTAATGTGGAGGATAGGTCAAGACAATATATATATATATACACACACACACACATAGATGGCGTTTGTTTTCAACTTTTTTCCCTAATTAGACAAAAACAAAAGACACTGAAATGGTGCAAGAGCTACAACTCTCATGTCTATCCTCATTTTAGATTTATTTTGACGTAGTGAATTGGGTTTCTCTCTCATACATATATGTATTAAAAATAAATTTTTGTATATATCTAATATTATCTTCCATAAAATAATTAACGATGTATTAAACTCATCATTTAATGTTTTACCAATAAACTATTGCCATATTATTTGACACAAAATTTGTATAAAAATTTAAAACATGCAGTATCACTTTCTATATTTGAAATTATTTCCTTTGTATTGGACATCTAGTGTACTGTTTTCCATTTAATAAAATAATTAACACTATAATTATTGCAACAACTTCTTTTATGTGAGAGTACAATACATTACAAGGTGACAGAGACCATTAACATGAAATTAATAGTCATATAGTCACATATTTTATATTATATTAATTATATGATATTACTTATTTTACATATAAAATTTAAAACAATAATATTATTGCGTTGTGTTACGGTCGTACCCTTCTGTGCGCTCACGGAAGCGAAGCCGTCCTAAACATAACGACACAGACTTCATCTGTCGTCATCCAGTCCCCCCAACACGCTAAATGCCTAAAAGAGGCATATCACTATCACCCATGCCAATATTTGTTTTATATTTTCA
The DNA here is from genome assembly GCA_008638375.1 of Nyssa sinensis. Classification (NCBI taxonomy): domain Eukaryota; kingdom Viridiplantae; phylum Streptophyta; class Magnoliopsida; order Cornales; family Nyssaceae; genus Nyssa; species Nyssa sinensis. The sequence continues at coordinate 16,576,407 of CM018032.1, read as the reverse complement.
CACACCCAAATATATATATATACACACATGATATTAACCATATGAAAATTACTTAAAACTAATTTCATACACAAACAAATAAAATCTTGGAAAATTTTAAAAATACTTAAAAAATATATATTTAAAATACCTAATTTATATACACTCTAATTTACAGTAGCATTACTCATATATAAATATAAGTAAATATATATATATATATATATATATATATATAAAACGAATGCTAATTATTATATAAGAGTGAGTAACTTAATCACATTTATTAATAGTTAATTCAAACACTATAATATTATTTAAGCATTTAAAAAATATATTTATTTAAATACTAAATAATTTAATTTAAATAATATTTTTTTACAACTATTTATTTAAATCGTATTTTTTCTAGATTAATCCAAATAAACACATAGTAAAATATTATTTTTATTTTTATGATATTAAAAATAATGACTATTGTGAAAATTAATGGTTAATCCTTATTTTTTGATACTAAATATCGTGCCTCAAATATAATTATTAATAATGTCTAAAAAATAATTAACAAATATCTAACCAAAAAGCGAGGTAAATTAAAAATAAATAAAAATTGGAAGTCCCTGAGAAATAGCGTCTCACTTCTCATAATCCTGTCTCAGCTTTATAAAACTCCTTCCTCCTTGCCTCTCTCTAGCTCTCTCCCTCTGAATCAGTTCTCATGATTATATAATTTTTACATGTATGGTGTATATATATTAGGAAAATCTAGGGTTTTACTTTGTCCGAATCGGAACCGTATTCGGCTATTGATCGATTCGTATGTCGGTTCAAGATCTTGACAGTATCTGATTCGCGTCGGAATTTTCAGCTCAATCAAATTTTGGACTTAGAAACAGGTAAGGAATTTGGCTTGTGCTTTCTGTATTTTTCTCTTTGCCTGCCAAGAAACCTGAGGTAGAGCAATGATAGTAATAATTTACAGTCTTATGCTATAATCTTGGCGTTGTTTTGATTAAACGAAAGTGTAAAGCTCCCTCCAACCGTTCAAAATGGTTATACTAGTATCATTTGGATGGAGGTGTTTGTTTTGTTTAAACCTATCAGGATTATCTCATTATTTTCCTACACTTCGTCAGCAAGCAAACGCTGCTTCTTTGTTTTTAGAACATTGCATTGAGTAGTGAAATCAATTTATAATCTTATTTATGATTTTATCGGAGATTTAGTCATATGTTGCTTTAGTATTTAACTTCGTTATATTTAATTAATATGCGCTCTATTTTGTTATTATTGATTACTGTTGTCAGATTGGTTTGTCTGTACGGATTTGCTTTGCTTGTTTGCATATTTGCTTCATATATCTAGAAACTTCGAACGTGCTGGGGATGCACATTTTACTTTAAAAGGTTGCACGTTTGTAAGTATGTTTTGAATTCATAGTATATAACAGCACCTTGGGACTTGATTATGCTTATTCACTTTATTTCTCATAGTCAGGAGCATGGCCTACCACTAGCCTGCCCAAATCTTAATTGTTGGAATTTGTACAAAACGTTGCATATTTTTCTTGGCTTATATCAAATTGCATTGGAAATTAGGAGTAGGTGGGGTTACTAACCATAAAGTAGCAAGTTTGCACTTCATTGTTGCAGTAGAATCTAATTCTTAATTAGGTCTTCAAAGTGTATGCAGTATGCCCAAAGAAATTTTTTTTTCCTGTCAATTGTGTTGTCAAAATCTCCGGCAAGATCATGTGATGAATGCTCACAGTGTTTAGGGAGTAGGTCCCAAAAAACCAAAATCAGGTAATTCTAAATGGTTCTTCGACCTTTGTTTGTCGTGCTAAAGGTCCAATTTTTTTGCTTTTTAATTATTATTATAAACAAGCAAAAGAGGGGGTGCAACCCGAGTTTCTTCACCATTTTTTTTGATCAGTAAAGGTAACTGTATTATAAATAGGGCGCCCAAGATGGACAAACCCAAAGTACAAAAAAAGGGACCAGACTACAAAAAGTCACAACCTAAAATCCTCCAAAAAGTCTAACAATCAATGTAAATACATTGGGTATTTTTTTTTTAATCCAAAAAAAATAAAGTTGAATGTCCAAGGGGGAGATTCCATCCCCTCAAAAGTTCTCCTATTTCTTTCCCACCACAAGCACTAAATAAGGCAAAGCGGAGCCATCCTCCAAGCAATTCTCAACCCCTTTTTAATCTTTCCGCATCTCTATGATAAGAGTGTTTCCTTCAAAGACCTTGGCAGCACCCATCGGCAACCAAAAATGGAGAATACTAATTTCCAAGTGTCTTGAGTCCATTTGCAACTCTTCTTTGCACATTAGACATCGACTTGGCAATTAAAAGCCCCTTTTCTTCAAAATTTTCGTTTTAAGGATTGATTCCTAGGGTTCTGTCCAAGCAAAAAAAAGCAGCCTTTATAGGCACTCTAAATCTCCAGATTAGTCTCCATGGGAAAGAATTATCCTTAGCATCCATTGAAGTCCTATAGAATTATTGAACTGTGAACTCTCCTTCCTTGCTACCATTCCAATTCACCCGGTCCCCCCTTCCCTCCCTCAACTCCACCATGCCTAATAATTCTAAGAAAGATTCCATCTCCCTCAGCTCCCAATCAAAAATATGTTCCCCCCCCCCCCCCTCTTACACAGTTCGCCACCATCACACCCTTGTTCGAAGCAAGTTGAAAAAGATTGGGGAATCCGTCTTTTAAAGCTTCCTTCCCCATCCAATTGTCATTCCAAAATCTCACTCTCAACCCTCCCCCTACCTCAAAATAGATATGACGACTAAAAACACCCTTTCCTTTCCGATGGATCTCTACACTCCACATTTATATGCTTCCTTAAATTCACTGGGCAACCAACCTCCTTCCTGACACCCATATTTTGTAGCAATCTCTTCTCTCCAAAGAGCTCGATCCTTCGTAGCATACCCCCAAAACCATTTCCCTAACAATGCTTGATTAAACACCTGCCAATCTCTAAGCCCCAACCCTCCCTCGGGCCTCAGCTATAGGATGTTTCACCGTCTCCCAACCCACCAAGTAGATTTTTCTTTCCTCTTCCTTGCCACACGAAAGAAAATCATCTTGAATCTTCTATAATTTCTTCTTCACACTGACATAGGCATAAAAAACAATGACATATAGTAAGTGAGAAGATTCTCCAACGTGCTTCTAACTCTATCCATTTTGAGAGATACTGATGCTTCCACGCCGCCAATCTCCTTTGAAATCTCTCCACCTCAGTATCCCATACCCCTTTGGATTTCATTGGAGCTCCCAATGGAAGACCCAAATAAATTGTGGGAAAGCCACCCACCTCACACCCCACCCACACTCATTGCCATCTCCCCAACATCCTGAACCTCTCCCCTTGGAATTACCTTACTCTTGTGGAAGTTCAGCCTTAGCCCAGAGACAACCTTAAAGCAAATCAAAATGCATCTCAAATACCTCAACTGAGCTTTTTCCGCATCATAGAAGATTATTGTGTCGTCTGCGAACAAAAGACGAGAAATCTCTACTTTTGTTCCCCTTCTCTCTTCTACCACGAAGCCTTTTATCCAACCGGCAACAACAACTTTGTCCTCCACCACCCTACTCAACGCCTCCATAGCAATCACAAAAAGGAACGAAGACAATGGATCTCCTTGCCGCAACCCCCCTAGAAGATCTAAAAAAGCCCGTCGAAGCACCATTAACCAAAACTGAAAAAGCAGCAGTAAAAATACATTACTGAATCGAGCTCATCCACCTAGCCCCAAATCCCATTTTGGTCAACAAGTGCAACAAAAAACTCTAGTTTACATGGTCATAGGCTTTCTCGATATCCATTACACAAACCAATCCTTTCTCCTTTTTCTTTCTTCTTGCGTCAATGCACTTACTAGCATCATTGCCTCATCTAAAATCTATCTCCCTCCCCAAAAAACATTCTCATTGGATGATATAATTTCTCCCATCACACCTCTTAGTCTCAAGGAAAACACTTTTGCCAAAAGCTTGTAAAGACTGCTCAATAAACTGATTGGCCGATAGTCTTTAATGTTTCTCGCCTCATCCTTATTAGGAATCAATGTTAAGAAAGAACCGTTAAGACTCCTTTCGAAGGAGCATCTATCACGAAAACTGTCAAATATGGCCATCACTTCTCTCTTGGCCACCCACCAACAATGCTAAAGCTATCGTGAATCCATCCGGTCCAAGTGCCTTATCCCCAAGGTTGTAATGATTTCCTCCTCATCAAATGGTCTTTCTAGAACATCAGCTTCCTCCTGGGAAATCGAACCAAACTTCCATCCCCACCCAAATCTGACCTCCAATTGTGCTCTTCTGAATACAGATACTTGGAAAACTGTGCCACACCCTCCTTTATCTCCTCTGGATCCTGCAATGTCCTCTCACCGATGGTCACACGACTGATGTTATTCCTTCTCTTGTGGTAATTTGCTATTCTTTGGAAGAATTATGTATTCCTATCTAATTTTTTTTTTTCAACCACAAAGCTCTCGACTTCTGGTGCCATGAAATTTCCTCTAGTTTCAGCGTAAATCCCAACTCACCTTTCAAACTTGCTCTCCTAGTCCTTTTGGCTTCCAGTAAAACGACATTCTGCTCATCATTATCTGGCTGCTAAATGCCCTTTAAAATTGTTTCTTTCTTTTCTTGAATGTTACCAAAATCTTCCAACCAATCAAAAAAAATCTTACCAAAATCTTCCTCATTCCATCTCTGCAAGTCCTCCATCAGAAGCTTCAGTTTCCGAGCGATTACGAAGGTCGGACTTCCCCTAATGTCATAACCTCTCCACCAAGCAGCCACTCTCTCCTTGAAACCTGGCACTTTCAACCACATATTCTCGAATCTAAACGGAGATTTACCCCACCTCAAACCCCCACTATCCAAAAGAATCGGCATATCATCTGATACTACCTTTGAGAGACATTTCTGCACAGCATTTGGATAGTTAGTCTCCCACCTAGTAGAAATCAAGAATTTGTCTAATCTGGACATGGATGGCTCGCCCCTGTCGTTGCTCCTCCTAAATCTCCCTCCCTCCCTCCCTCAAAAGGAAGATCCACCAGCTGGTCCCAATCAATGAACTCTGAAAAGGCTCTCATGCTTTGAGTCAGCCTGCCCCCTTCCTTTCCTCTCTGATGGGATATCTGACAGTGTTAAAGTCACCTCCCAACACCCACAACTCTGCTCCTCTACTAGCCTCCCCATGAAGCTCCTCCCGTAGGCCTTCCCGTTCACCACCACTGTAAACACCCATCAAATAGAAAGCCCCAAGGGTGCCATTTTCTAGGAGCCCAAACTGTGTGATTGAATAAATCCTCCTCTATCTATTGCGGGTTGAGGGCTCCTTCTCCTTCCCCTTCTTCAATCTCCGATTTGTCCTTTTCATATAGAAAAATCTATATTTCCCGAAGTCAATCTGAATTTACAAGATAAGAAAAACCTTCCATTCCAATCTTCCAGCCCCATCAGCTCTCTAGAGTTCCATAACAGAAGGATACCCCTAGCCGTGTTTCCTGCTGCTAGAAATTTCCACTCTACCCATCTGTAACCCCACAAACTCCTCACCAATGCATCCGACACTTCTTGAATCTTTGTTTCCTGTAGACATACAAGAGTAGGTCTCCACTTTCTCAGTAACCCTTTAACTACCTCCCGTTAATCAGGGTCATTTAATCCCCTTACATTCCATGAAACAATTTTCAACTTCATTTAGGCATCCGCTGTTTCCCTTCTCAACTTCTTCCTGTACCCCTCCTGCGTCCTGCCCCTTGTCTCCCCTCATAATTTATTGAGCACTCCACATTTCTCACCTCTCTTCTCAGTTTTTGAGCAGATATCCCCTCCTTGGATTGATGATGTTCAGATGCTGTTATTCTGCCTTGCCTACTGCTCAGCTCAATCCTCCTTAGCAACTGCTTCAGTTCTTCCTCCTGCCCATAGTCAAGCACCCCAAATATCTGCTTATAGTTTTGAAGCTTCGCAACACCCACCGAGAAACTTTCAATTTTATTTAATTATGCGTAGTCAGCAATAAAGGAATTTTAGGTACAATATTTGGCATTGATATTACCCATAATATTAAACTGGAAATTATATTTCATATCAATATATATATATATATTTTATAAAAATAGTACTTTAATAAATCATTAGGTAGTGATGGAAGAGTGTTTTAAAGGAATGGTTAAAGTCCTTTAGTATGTATTGATGGCACATAATTTCTTATTAGTGAGATCCATGAGATGCAGGAATTCAAAGATCAAGATTCTCAATCCTGTGAGTTATATATGCACTTATGTAATGAAGGAAGTCTATACGTTTGTGTTATGTAGTAAATGAGTTCTGCAAATAATGAAGTTGATTGGATGATCTTAACCATTTAAGTAAAAACACATATTTTGGCAAAATTCAAATTGAATACAGTTGATAGGCATGTTCTCTTTTTTTCCAAGGGCCTTGCAGGAGCGCATAAAGTGCATTTTGACGCTAAGCAGGCCCACTAGTGTGGATCCAGCTTGATTTGTTTAAATGGACGCCTCACCTTTTATATAAGGTTGTAAACTATTATGAGCTCTCATAAAAGTGTTCCAAAGAATGTCTAGTGTAGCTAGTTGTAGTTGTTTGGCCCAAGGTTGGGCCCTTCATTGAACAAGATGAAATGTAATTTCTTGTGGTCAGAAACTTTTGATTGTCTAGTTGGATTGACCAATTAAATTCGCAACTTGGTGACCTGAATGGGCAGTTTGGTCCTGTCTAGAGAAAAAAAATAGAATTGGGAATTTCTTTTCATAATTCATGCACTAATAGCTTTAATTTTTGATTGTTTGCCTAGGCTTTTCGATATGCTTTTGTCACTGTATGATTGTAATAGGCCTTGATGTAGGACAACACCAAGGTTTTGAAACCGATATTTTTGGTCAATTTGCATGTGTAATCTGTATTTTTTTTTTGGATATATTTTTTTCCAATGTGAAAGTAATTTTTTATTTTAAAATATTTAGCTGATTTTTTTTAAATTTTGCATATTTTAACCAAATTAATACACTATTTTTTATTGAATTCCAAACCAAATTTAATGGAATATGGCTGAATATTCTGAATTTTTGGGAATAACTTTTACCTTATGTTTGGTTTGAATTTTTCATACTGATTTTGATTATTAGATAAATAATTATTACATAATTGATTAAGATTTAAATAATCTAATGAAAGATCATGTTTGGTAATTGCATCAGCAAAATAGTCTCCTTTTAAATTTCAAACTCTTATCTATAAGCATACATTTGTTTTAAAAAAAATCAACCTAAGCCCTGATTATGATTTTATTTATTTTATATAATCAATTATAAAATAATCATTTTAATTTGGTTAACCAAATTATATTTTTCAAACCAGAACTTAATTTAATCACATTGATTAAGTCAACAAAAATAATCTAAACCAAATAGAGCCTTAATCCTTAATTTTTTCTAATTCAAATTCGGTTGTCTAGTTTGAATTTGAATTTCACTAAGTTTTTACTGATGATTTTTTTTTGATAAGTAAGAGTAATTCATTAAAAGATTCCTCGGGGGTGGGGGGGGGGGGGGACCCAATTCACAAAAAGGGACTCGCTAAAATTAGAGTATCATGTTGTAAAAAAAATCAATAAAGTTATATACGTACGAGGGGTATTTCTCTATATCCCAAAAGTATAAAATATTCAAAAAACAATCTTTGAATCTATAAATATCTATTGTCTCCCCTTCGAAAAGATGTCGGTTCCTTTCCTTCCAAATACACCAGAACAAACAAATAGGAAATATCCTCCAAACCTTCCCCACATTCCCCTTGCCACAACCTTCTATTGAACCAACTTTGAAAAAAATCCCTAACCGAGGAATGCATCACCCAACAACAACCAAATAAAGAAAACGACAAGCTCCACACTTCCCTTAAACAAGAGCAATGAAGGAAGAGGTGGCTTATAGATTCTTCCTCATTCAAGCACATGATAGTATGATACACCTCCGGCAAGATGGAAACCCCTTTTCTTGAGATTATCCATTGTTAAAACCGCCCCCATGCAAAAAAAAGCCGCTTTAATTGGGCCTTTAGTGCCCCACAACAACTTCTAAGGAAAATGCCTTTCTCCTTTTCTAGCTAAATCCCTATAATAGGACTTAATTCTGAACTTCTTATAATTTTCTTTCCTCCTGCACAATCATGTCCTGTTTATCACTCCCTGAGCTTATTCTTTTGGTGCATGTCCAAGAGATTCGTTACATCCTCCATCTCCCATTCTTGATTTTTTTTTCTTCCGAAAACAAGGAGGCCACTGAGTGCCTCCCTTCTAGGAACACAAATAGTCCATCACCCTGGCATTTGGATTTGTAGCTAGTAGATATAACGGAGGAAAATTCTCCTTCAAAGCTACATCTCCACACCATACATCATTCTAAAACCGCCCCGGGGACCCACAACCAATAACAAACCCAACTCTATGAAAAAAATCTTCCTTTTCCCTTCTAATGGATTTCCATAGACTCACCCCCAAAGGTTCCCCTGACCTCATTCGAAGCACATTGATTAATTGTACAGATCTCATAGATTTGGCAATGGAAGGAGGGAGATTTACCTGGGTGAGTAATAGGTCTGACCTAGCCATGTCCAGGCTGGACAGATTCTTAATATCAATAGAGTGGGAGCTGCATTTTCCAGATGCAGCACACACCTGTTTGCCTAAACCTATTTTTGACCACTCGCTTATTTAATTGGATTGGATTGTGTGGGGGGGGGGGGGGGGGAGGGGGGGTTGTTGAGAACGGAGAAAGGACCTTTTAGATTTGGAAACATGTGGCTTGAGGACCTGGGCTTTGTAGACACGGTGAAGGAGTGGTGGCAGCAATACAATATTAGTGGTGTTCTAGGTCATGTCATCGCTGTAGAGATGAAACTCTTAAAGAAGGATTTGAACAATTGGAACAAGGAGATATTTGGAAATATAAAGGTGAAAAAATTCAGAATTCTTCATGATATTAAGAATCTGGATTAGAAAGAGCAAGAGGGTAATCTTATGGAGGAGGAGAAGGCTTGCAGAGTTGGGTTGAAGGCTAATTTGGGGAGAGTATTAAAGGTGGAAGAGATTCGTTGGAGACAAAAGTCTAGAGCTTTGTGGCTAAAAGAGGGGGAGATAGGAACACTAAATTCTCACAGGGTGGCGAATCCACATAGGAGATTTAATAACATTTGGACGGTGGAGATCAATGGAAATACCTTGAATGAAGAGGAGGAGGTTAGAAAAGGAATTTCCTCATTTTACGAATCCTTGTACTGGGAGACTTGTGACTGAAGGCTAGATTTGGAGGACCTTGAGTTTGATGTTTTGAATGAGGTGCAAAGTAGGGAATTGGAGAGGCTTTTTGAGGAAAAGGATGTGACTGTTCTTCTCAATCTTCTTAAAGAACATTATCTCATCTTCGTAACCCTTGCATGACACCCCCAAGAACCTCCTTACACCCTTTATTTTCTGCAACACCCAATTTGAAGCCTCTATCATATTCAATTCTTGTCTGGCCACCTCTCAGTCCCAGCTTCTCATAACATCTACCAGCTTTGACCCTCTTCCCCTCTGTTCCGGTTGTTCCACTGCGAGTGGAGTACAAAATAACTTCTTGATCCTTCTCTACATCATTCCTAGATAATTGAGCTAGTGGCATCTCTCCAGTTTTGGCTACCCAAGTCGAGATAGAACCTCTACTTTCCTTGCTTTGAATAAGAGCATTCACCATTGCAAGTGCCAGCTTTGTGAAACTCTCGTTCCCCACTTCAGTTCTGTACTCTTCTCCGTGATCATCACTTGCATAAGTGCTTTGGTCCTCCTCTTCGGTTTCTGACACCACTATGCCCCCCTCTGAATTCTCTTTCTCCTCATCTCCTGATTAATCGCATTGATCTTCCAATCGATAAGGAAAACTCATACTTGTTTCAGCTTTCTCTCTTGCTGCTGCAACGACACTAGGTTCTCCCTTCTCCCCCCCTTTTTCCACCTTCTCTCTATTGTCAGCTGTCACTTCCTTTATTGTCACTTTTCCTTTCCCTTTCCCTTCTTGCCCATCATCTTCATTCGTGCTCTGCATCTCAGGTTGGATGACCTGATTTAAGCTTGCATTGGGCTTCGTTTTTTAACCTGGCCTGATGGGCCTCTTCATCTTGGTCCAACAGAATTACTATCTGAACTTTGGATCGAGACTGGGCCTTTTCTCCTCTTCGACCCATCTCCTCCACCTCCCTTAAGCCTATAAACCTATTTTGGCCCAACTCTCATTTCACGACAGGCCCGTTACTTGTTGGCTTCCGGATAAACTTATTGGGATGTCTCCACCCTTGCTTCACCCCATTACTTTCTCTCTGGGCATTGCTTCGCAGGCCTTCCCTAATATCAGTTTGATAAACACTAGTCTGGTTCCCTCCTTTTGGCCTGCTGATTTCCTTTGGATTTGAACAGCCCATTTGCCAGTCCTCCTCGCTCCGCCTCATAATCAAATCTGGAATCTTATCCAGTTGATCCATGTGTCCCCCCTCATAGATTCCCCAGATTGTTGTTGGATTGCCCCTCTCCTCTCGCTCACACGTTTGCAGCTTGTGCCTTCTCCTTGCCTGAGCACCATCGTCTCCTCCAACGTAGCTTCGATGTTTTTTCTCTGGAACTTTCCCTTCTGTTGAAAAATGAGGCTTTCTTACAACCCAGACTTGTACCTCGAATCGCTCTGAAGAGTCTGAACCCACCAAGATTTAAGTTGTTGCTGGTAAATGATTATCTGACCCTTCGACCCTTATCCAAGCCCACCGGAAGTGAGTTATCGTTCTTGTTTCCTGATCCAAGCACTGAATCCACAACAGTCTTCCAACACTTTGGAAATCTCCTGATTCGATAGGAAAATTGGCGAACCCACGCCTCCAACGGTTCAAAGCCTTTTTTGGTGCAACACCCAACTGCCGCCCCACCAGTCTAGGAACAGGGGTTGCCCATCAAACACCCAATTCTCTTCTCTCCATATTCGTGTTGCTTCTTCAATGGATGGGAACTCAAAGAGGAATTCTGCTCCAAACATTTATGCAACTTTCACTTCAAATGGAACTTTCCACCGGTGATCCACCCAACTCTGCAATTTCTGCCTTTGGTGCCGGATATCCCATCAGATCCACTCTCCCCACCAAACACCATTTTGCATACTCCGATCGTTCCTTGGATGAGCCGAAATCAACCACCACATCCCTCATCTTACACCTCCCTTGTCGATTCTCAGAGCAGTCGCCTGGCCACTTCTCCACCTTTGCAATGTCCTTAAAAGTTCTCTGAGCTTTATTTGTTATCCCCAGTTGATCGTTGCAGCCAAATCTTTCAACAGCATGGCCGCCCTCTGCCATCCACTGCATTTGTCATACTCCGGAATGAAAAGGCTATAGCCCACTTCACCATTTGATTCTTTGATCTTCATATAAGCTCCTTCTTCGTTGGAACACCTCATTATCCTCATGCTATGGTGAGTTCCATGAAATACCCTCTCTGAACTCCAGACATCCGTTCGTGCTCCCATCTTCATCAGTTGCTCTCATATCCATGATCCATCTGAAACCTTTTGGTTCTTCCTGAAGCCTCCTTACCACCCCTCTTCATCTTTCTGTTATCTAAACCAAACAGAGCCTTAATCCCTAATTTTTTCTAATTCAAATTTGGTTGTCTGGTTTTAATCTGAATTTCACCAAATTTCTGCGAATTACTGATGCATTTTAAAAGATGAACAATATTGGAGAACTTAAGATAATGCCAGCAGGCTTTGGTTATGGAAACTTGAATGTTCATGGCTTATATTGATGGAATTGTTGGTTTACCTGATGGGAAAAGGTTGGAATTGACTTTGTTTTTAATGTCAGGTTGCTGTAAAATGGTGCATTGACAACAACTATTAAAAGGCCAAAAGGATAGAAGGAAGGGACAGGCTTAGAGAACTAGATTTTTTGTGGTGAAAACTGAAGAAGTTTGGCCTGAATGAGTTGTAAGGCTCAGTTGTTTTCTTTTGATCTAGTTTTCAGCTTCTGTAACTTGTTCTGCTTGGTGTATCCTTGCCCGTGTAGTCTTGCATTGATTCTGGAAAGCATATATAAGCTTTGAAGTTTTTTTGCCATTGGTAACCAGCTCGGACTTCTTTGCGTTGACATTTGAAAAATCTTCAATGACATGGGATTGCCTTTTGGAAGATGACTGAGTTGAACTGTGATTGTGTGCTCTGTTAGACCCTTCAAATGAATACACATCTCATTTTACTTAGCAAATGCTACTAATTCCTTTGAAGTTCTGAAAAATAAGATATTGAACTGGTATCCCAGTTATTGGTTATATTTATATCTGTTTGCCCTGGATATGTTGTCTCAGTTTATATGGTTAACTCAATTAAGTGAAAAAATTCCAGATATGTTATACCTGATTGCTGTCGAGGACTATTATGTTTACAACAAATTATATACACAAAGAAACACATGTTGCTGGTTTGAAGCTCAAAAATAGAATTTTCAAAATTCAAGAAGTATGTACTCTTACCGACCTCTTCATATGATGGAGCACGGTTAGCAATCTTGGCCTTAAAAGGTAACTAACCCCTTCCCCCCAATTTCTTTGTGGTACCTTTTGAGTGCACATGTACTCTATCTAGTTGCTACTATTGTTAGTTTAATCATTAGACTAAAGGAGGCCATTAGCCAATGTGTGATTCTGCCAATGCTGAGTGCTGGGAGGGGTGGAGTAGATACAGACCTGACATTTAGTAATATTTGCACAAAATGGGTGGGGTAGATACACACCTGACCGTTAGTAATATTTGCACAATATGGCGTTGTAGGTTACATATCCTTTCTAAAAAGATGCATCTTTTCACACTTATGTGGTTACCTGTGGAGAAGAGCTCAAAATTAAAGATGCATTATACTCAAATACTGATAATATCTGTCCATGTATATACTTTTTATTTATTTATTTATTGTCAATAAAGGATAAGTCTTTATTCATCTGTATACTTGATCTAGTAATTCGATGCAAGTGTTTTCCAGGATATGGGAAATGGTGTGTTCACGGGGAATTGGCAATTTGGCACACGCCTGTATATATCTAGGACTTAGTGGCACTCTCCCAAATTCTGTTATATACTCTTCTGCTCAATAAATATTGAACATTATCCAATCTTATGTTTGTTTATTTAATTTTAAGACATCTAACCGATTGAAATAAAATTATCACACAAAGGTGTTGAGAACATCAGTAATGATTTTAATCAAGTCTGCTGACATATTTGTTTCGGGAACACAGGAGTATATACTAGTTGTAGTATGTGTAGACAGATTAATTTGTTTCTCGAAAACTTCTTTGATATTGCCACTCTTCATTATGCCATATCACAGCCATATAGGTTTGATGAGAGTGATGCCCCTACTCATGTTAAAAACTTTGTTGCCACTGCTTGTTACCTATAACTTTAGTCATTTCAATAATCTGTCCTAAGTAGGGGTGAGGGAAGGTGTCACGTGGGTTTAAATTTCTATGATATTTTTGAAATTTAGGAATTTGCAAGTTCACCAGGGGCAAAAATATCCCCGAGGGCAGAAGTCATTAATGGTGATTTAGGGGATCTATAGCCAGAGGTGGAGCCAAGATTTTTTACTTTGGGGGGGGGGGGGGGGGCATTGATTTGAAAAACATTGAAATGTTCATACAATTTTTAAGAAACGTGTATATAGTTGAGATTTTTTTCCAATATTGCAGGGGCCACGCCCCCTGCCGCCTCCTCCCTCTGCCAGTGTTTATAGTGTGCTCTTTTTGTCCTATTGATTGTATCAGCATATTGAGGTCTTCCTTTTTTATACGTGCCGTTGTTTAATATCCTCTACGGAGCTTAATTATTGGTATAAATTTAATTGGGAAATACAAATAGCTAGCAGTCTACTTTATTAGTCAGCTTGCTTGACCCCAACTGTTTGGATATGGGCCATAGTTTGGACATATTATTAGTGATCAAGAAAATACCGCAGAACATGTTGTGAATTGATCTTTTCCCCAAAATTTGCATGGGGTCCCATTTCTAAGTTAATAGATATTTGAAAAATGTAGTTGTATAATAAGTTAAATATTCCCAAAAAAGACATGAATGACAAAATCCGAGGCCTAAGATATTGCTTGGATATTATGTTAGATGGTTACGGGTTGGTGGAGGGCTTGTATCAACATTATATATATATAGTGTGTATTTTAAAGGTCTGCAAGTGAACTGATAAAAAAAAAAGGTCTACAAGTGATGCAGGACAACTTTCACAACCTTAGGAATCCGCACCTGGGGAGGGTAATGGATTCCACACCAATACCAAAAGAATTTTTTTTTCATTCAATCAAAATCTACTAATTCATTTACATTCAGCTTATTATAGGCAAACGACAAAGGATAAACTACTAAAAAGATAAACATATAAAATTAAAAATAAAAAATATAATGATAAAATCCTATCCTCCAGGATCAAAGATTAGCCTATGGGATGATCTTTCCTGTTCCCTATGATTAAGTAGGAAAATGTAATATATGGCATTTTTCATTTTAAGAAGCAAGGAATACATCTCATTCTTTCTATACCCAGAGAACAGTGTTATAAAGAAAGGCACTAGTTATAACAATATTTAGCAACTTTCTATACCACAGATGATAATAATATCCCATTTATTATTTGTGTATGCATTTTTTTCTTTGTGAATTTTGATATTTATTTTTTAAATTTTGGTTCCTTTAATTTTGTATTTTCCAAATTTTTTTAAGGAGTTGACAAAAGTAACATTTTACAGTATTTTATTATGAAAATTTGAAGTCTGAGTGTTTGATCAAGAAGGGAATCAGCTTCATAGTCAGCTGACCATCTAAATTCCCCCTTCTGTACTCAAATGCAGTCATATATGTGTTTAGTGTGTATACCGATAAAAAAATGTGTGTGTGTGTGTGATGTGTGCGTGTATTAATAATAATTGTAAGGGTAAATTACACTGATCTCCCATGAGGTTTATTGATATTACATACATTTCTCTGATGATGTGAAAAATTACACCGATATGTCCTCTGCTTTAGTGTCAATAACAATAACCTCCCCTCAGTTATGCTGATGTCATCTTAAATATTTTCATAAATGTCAATTCTAACCTTAATAAAATTTTTTAAAAATGAAAAAACTAGAATTTGTTACCTTCTTTCTCTCTAACTGCATCATCTCCTTCCCATATAAGAAAACCCTAATCCATTACTAATTATTTATATTAGTTAGAACCAAGAATTGTTAAAAAAAAAACAAGTCAAGAAAAAATTCTTGAGCTCACTCCAATAGCATTTTACCCATCGCCAGCCTATGCAAGTTGGGAAACTGCCCACAAACCACTGGCTGTGGGGTGTTGAGGGGTATTGCAAGCAAATATCAGTTTAGGATTCTCCCCAAAAAATTATCAATTTAGGGTCATTTTTCTTGGTGGGGATGCCAGTGGTTATCTTCATGGGTTTTGTGGCCAAAATGAGTTGCAGAGCTTACACAATCTTCTTCCACTACTGCAACTTCATTACCAGTATCATTGACATCAAAACCAGAGTCTATCACTATGGAACCTAAGAAAATGGCTAATCTTGAAGAGATTTTGTGCACTAATGATGAGTTGGTGAAGTCTGATTCACTTGAAACATACACTCATACTCCACACAGCACACTCATCGGTTGGACAGTTGGTATCTATGGCTCTTGGCTTCCATCAGAGAGAATCTTGGGCTCCAAAACACCACAATGAACAGACTTTTTGGTTTTGTGACGGGTTTCGACAAAGAGGGGGAGATGGTCTGGGGTTTTGGTTAGATGGCTGTTGTGTATGGTTGTTCAAAGAGAAGCAACTTTATCTTCAAAATCTGTTTTTAATGGCATAGCAATGTTTCATCCTACATTCACCATGGGTCTTTCGGGACTGCACTCTGAGTGTTCAAAGAAATGTTCCTAACACCTCTGATTGCAGATTCATCATCTGCAACATGGTACAGCCATAAAAAAACTAGTCCATCACCAAAATAGGGATTCTATCATTAACCTTGCTTCAAGTGTTATCGTTGCAAACACTGATGCTCCAATGGCCGATTGCCTGCTCTCTGGCATCAATTGTGTCGAAAGATGGAGAGAGGAGAGAGATGCTGGGGGAGGGATAGTGACAAGAGAGATGGTAGAATTTATTAGAGAGAAAATATAGATCGAGACAGGGAACAATTGAGATAGAGATAGAGTAAATGATGGTGATCTCTATGTTTGGATGCTGAGAAAATGTGAAATAAAGAAAGAGAGCAAGATTCACCTTGCATTTGCTTTGAATGAAATAAAAATTAAAATATAAGGGTATTAAGGTAATTTTGTTTTTTCTATTAACGGTGTTAGGAGACCAACGCTGACATGGGAGGTCAATGTAATTTTTAGAAGTTACGGGGGTCCATGTGTAATATCGAAAAACCTGAGGGGAGGTCGGTGTAATTTATCCTAATTCTAAAGATGCAAGAAAATGCAATATCTCATTCTTTCTGTTGGCAAAGAACGCTGTTACAATCGAAGACAATTAGTTATAGTAGTTGTTAACAACTTTTTGTGCATAGATTTTATAGTATCATATTTATTTATTTACATTACGTTCTGGACATATGTCAAACTCTTTTCTGAAATTAATGTATTTTTGGGTGAAGCAAGCGAGTCCTATGTATGCTAGCTGTTTTTGTAGATTTTTTTGGGGGACTTTCAACTGTAATTTTTGTAAGCGTGTCCCTTGTTTTTGTACATGTTTATACCCTTCTTGGGCAATAGTAATAGTAATACAGTCTTTGCTGATAAAAAAAAGTACGCATTCTTTTCTTTGTAACTTTAATTTTTTTTCTTTTCAAAATTTGCTTTAATTTTTATTTTGTCTTTTCCAAATTTTTTATGCACTCCAACTGACATTCTCTAATTTTCTTCTCAATCTCTTCAAAGTTACCATCATCACGTGGTAAATATATTTTAGTGACATAACATTAAGGAAAGTAAGAAGGCATTTTTTTTTTTTTGAAAAAAATTCAAAAGGATGTGAGAGCAATATAACGGAAATATTTTTATTTTATTTTTGACAAGTAAGAGCAATATAACAAAAACATAGGAGTGGCATCTTGGTTGTAACTGCAGAAGTTCGGGGAAAAGAATAAAAGAAAAGTAATAAAAGACATTATATTAATTTTAGAAATATAAGAGGCGTCCATATGGGGAAGAGGCTTACTTAACTTGCCTATTTAAAAAAAAAAAATGGTGGAAGAGGCTTCACTTCCCCTTTTTCCCCAACATTTTCTCCTTTTGTATAGGGTATGTTAGATGTTCACATGGTACCAGCTACCAACAAGCTCTAGCTTGGTTGGTATCTCCTCCACCTTCCCATATGGGAGGTTGAGGGTTCAAGTCCCTTTGAGGGGTAAAGTGTGTGTGTGCGATTTACCGAGCAAAAAAAAAAAGAAGTTAGATGTTCACATGGTGGGTGAAATTTTGAGAATAACTTGTAAGCTAAAACCTGGACCTGGTGGATTTGGGAAAATAGATCTGCAAGGAAACCAATTGATAGAATATGCTGTTACTGTAAACCTTCGAGTTATTTCATTTCCCCACCATCTCTTTTGAAGCACAGGGAGGGTGGGCATGGGGTTACAAATTATGTTATTCTTATTTTTATTTTTTTGGGATTTTATTTATGTTCTGTATGATCTTATCTGCTTTGAATTGTCTGAAGCTTTTGTAAACAGATGTTGCTGACTTTCATGATTGAGAAATTGCATTTACTGCTACACTTTCTCTTATATCATAGCTATCTTGATGCTGCTATTAAGTTATGCATTTGATACGTGGTTTAAAAATTGTTCTTTGAAAACATTTTTTTTGGGGAAAATTACACAGATACCCCTTGTAGTTTCATTTGTTTTCACTTGACCCTTTATAGTTTAAAAGTCAACAGATACATCCTTTCATGTGTTGGAAATGTTTTTTGTAGTTGTTAACTGAATTTGATTTTTGACACATAAAGGAGTGTCTCTGCCGACTTTTAAACTACAGGGGCTCAAATGAGAATGAGTGAAACTACATGAGGTGTCTATGTAATTTATCCTTTTAATAGACCCACCCCCCCCACCCAAAACAAAAAAAAAAAATTCCTGGTGTTTTGGCTGTCAGGAAGGTCATGTTGAATTGTTTTTACTGAATTTTAATTTATTTTGGCAGTTTCTTTTTTTTGATCTGGAAATCAAGAGAAAGCTATCCCAGTTACTGATATTTGTTGGTTGGGAAAGTTTCATCTTCAGCCATGCCTTCCCTTCAGCTGTTGCAGTTAACGGAGCATGGTCGAAGCCTTTTGGCCTCGAGGAGGTAATATGCTCTACTCATTTTGCTAATATTAGTGATCAATCTATATTTTCTGTCCCAGCAGAAAAACAATCCAGGTCTCCTGTAACAGAAGTTACATATTATCATTAAATCATGTTACTCAGTTGTCATATGCTAAATTTGAGGCTTTCATATATGCCATGTCTTTATATAGTTCCAAAGTCTGTAACTTTGGATTATTTTTTAAAAATTTCATTTCTTTTTTTGAATGAAATTGGGTTGTTTCGTGCAATTAATTTTGTCTAATTAATTGACTGCTCATTAGTGCCTTTTCTAATAGTTATGCTCATTGACTGCTATTAAGGGTGCACATTGAACTCACCAATCCGAGGCCCAAACTGTAACTGACCAAGTTGGGTTGGTTGGTTCGGTTTTTAATGTGTACAGTTGGTTTGGTTTGAAAGTATGGAAGAACCAATAATTTTGTGATTTGGTTTGGTTGGATCCTCTGTTTAACGGAATCAAACCGATACTGCGATGTATAAAAATGATGCCTTTAAAAGAACGCTAACTGAGATGAACACAATTGATGTGGGACCTTTTAAATAAATTGCCTGTGTAGTTCGTACTTGTTTGGGATTTTGCACTCTTCTTAAAAATCCCACATTGGCTGGAGGTCATAAGCTTCACATGCAGACAAACTATAGGTACTGATGCCTTCACTGTTTTGGAGGGTTCGTTTATAAAATTTCGGTTTAACCATATCCAAACTGGACCAACCCCTATATTCTCATTTTGGTTCAATTCTTTGAGTTAATGGTTCGGTTTTGGGTTTGGAAATTTAGAACCAACTTATTTCGGTTTGGTTTGGTTTGGTTTGGTTTTGGTTTGATAAAAACTCAAACCAAACTGGACCATGTTCACCACCCCTAACCAGCACTAAACGCTATGCTTAACTGGCTCCTAGGTGCATGCATCAAGTGTGCATGTGCAATTGTAGCAGGTCAGTACTAAAAAAGTTACCTCAGTATGGCTTTCACCCTTGCTATATGCATTTACACACACTAAGAAAATGTAACTGGTAGAATACTAGAAAAGTCTAATGCTAGCTTGTGCAAACATCTTCAAATCTATATCTATACTATATAAAAAAGTATGAGTTATTTTTGTTTCACAAAAAAGTATTGAGTTATTTTTGTTTCACATTTTTTTAAGTTGACAAAAATACCCTCTAACTTAATCTCCTTAACTCAAATGGTAACTTATTTATCATATCATATTTTTATCAAAAGAAGATAGTGACACATAATTGGGATCCATATAAAATTAAAATTTTTGAAAGGGATTTTATTTTTAGTCCCCTTAACTGAGACGGTTCAAAAAGAAAAACAATTTACCCAAAAATACAAAACATATACTAACCTTTTGGGGATTAATTTTTTAGTTGTTTTTTTAATTTTGATTGTTGGATATGGGTCAAGTTTATCTGGGACTCTCAAGAATGAGTTAAGAGATACATGATAAAGATAGGAATTACCCCAAAAAAGAAAGAAAGATGGAGATTGGAATTAACCTATCGATAGGACTCTATGAGAGTCATATTACAGGAAAAAGAATGGCCAACCTACATAAACAAACCACAAACTCACAAAGATAAGCTAGCGGTCGAAGAAAAAGGAGAAAAGAAGGAAGAGAATAGTGACACTCAGTGACAGCAAGAAGATGAGAACTAATCTGATTTTTTATGTTTTTTTTATAACCAAAAAAATACGCAACACCCCAAATCCCACGAGTTCATTAATACGGGCACATAATTAGGTTTCATCTAAAATTAAAATCTTAAAAAGGAATTTTATTTTTAGTATCCTTAATTGAGACAGCACACACCCCCCTCTTCCTATCTGTCAGTAATAGATCCCAGTTTTTCTATTTTCTACAGGAAAACTTTACTGATTGCTACTGGTGTCATAGTTGCTGGTGGGACGGCTGCATACATGCAATCACGATATAACTGTAACAGGCCTGCCTCTTTTGGTCTCTACAATGGGCTTAGTAATAATGAAGAACAATTAGACATGGTGGCTGAAAATGACAATATAGTAAAGAAAAGTAAGCAGAAGAAAGGAGGATTGAGGTCACTTCAGGTATTAGCTGCAATGCTTCTATCTCGTATGGGCCGAATGGGTGCAAGGGACCTTCTAGCTTTAGTGGCCGTAGTGGTAAGTCTCTTCTTTTAATTCAAGCACATCTGAAGTTTAATATTTTGATATGCTATGTTCTGTTTCTTTCCAAAATTTCTCTTTTTGGGGATCTATATTCCTTGTATGCATGAGACTCATGCCTTTTAAAAATACATGATGTAGGACAGCTTTAGGAAACTTTCAATAAAGTTGCTTACAATTGGTTTTGTGGTGGGTTTTGTTTGTGGAAAGCTTGTAGGGTTTGGATTTTATGAGATTGTAAAAAGGGTTTATGATTTGGACTTCAAGAAGGAATGAGATTGGCTTGATTTTTAAAATGATGGGTTACGGGATTTTTGCAGAAAGGCATTTTGGAACCTTTGGAAAGCAAAGATTTTTAAGGTTTTGGTTTTAAATTAAGGGTGGTCAATGGGTTGGGGCTGATTAGAGCTTAGTACAGTAGGGTTTTGGGGTTTGGAATAGGGGCCGAAATAGTGCTGTTAATAATAATTTGGGAATGGTAGATTGAGGAAAAAGAATTATTTAGGAATCTCACCTAACATGTTTTATGTTTCACACTTAAAATCACACAAACACAATCTCAAGTCCTCTTAATTTCTTTTTTTTGGATAATTTATTTTGGGCTGAACATTACGTGCAGATGATTAAGCTCCACTGGACTTCAACTAATTTGATTAGGATTTTGGCTTAAAAACAGAAAAATCATGGACTTTGCGTAATAGAAAGTATTTTGGGCTAACTAGGATTTCATATCAAACTCAAATAACAGTATTTGACTCTAAAATAAGACCCATGGACCCCAACTCCCGCCAATTTCCAGCAAATCTAAAAATAATCAAAATATCTTTGACAAATAAAATATTAATAAATCTGTCTAGAATCATATCAACTTAAAATTAACATTAAATAAGATTCAATCTAGCCCTAAACTTAATTACACAGGGAGCCAAGCATGTTCTATGTGAAATTTCCAATTTTGCCCTTTTCTTGTTAGTATCCTCTGCATAACTACAAGTACGTGTATGACTTTAATATGCTACTGTTTTCCTGAAGTACTTTACAATATTCTCCTATTAGCTCACTATATGCGTGCTGAACGAAATCGCAGTATTAATTTTTATTTCATTAAACCTGTTTATTCTCTTAAAATTATTATTTTGAAAGGAAAATGATTGGTGATTGTTGCATTTTACCTGAAAAGCTAGTTCATTTGGGATACTTTTAGAAATCGAAGGATGAGTTGTGATCTAAGAAGCGCAAATATGGACACGGGACACAGATACGACACGACACGATATGGACATGCGGATACGTTATTTTGTAAAAAAAGTAGGACATAGACATGTCAATGACACGTTGAATATATATAATTTTTTTATATTTTTATATTACCATATAATAAAAACCTAACATTATTTCAATTAAAATTGGCATAAGAACGCACAAATCACAAAAATATTATTAAGATATAAAATAACAAATTCATTAAATATAAATTCAAGAACTTCTTCATTTAATTATCAACATTCATGTTTTAAGTTTCAAGACAAATTCACTAACTATTACATAGAACATATGTATATATATATATATATATATTATATTATATTATATTATATCCAAAAAAAGAACTAAAGAGAAAAGGAGAAAAAGAGGAAAAAAGAAGAAAAAGTGTCCATAATGGGTCCAAAATTCAGGGAAAAAAAATTTGGACACTCTTTTTCGTGCATCCGACATGTGTTCGGAAAGTATCCGACATGTGTTCGGGAAGTGTCCGACACTCTCAATATTTGACACGTGTCCAACACGGATACATTAGTCAAAATAGAGTGTCCGTGCTTCATTGGTTGCGATTCGATAGGTTAGTCATTGAAACTAATTGAAACCTGTCAAATTCCACCACTTTATGTATATACAAGGGGATGCTTATTCCTAACTATTCCTTTATTCCTCACCGGTTCTATATGTGTGAATGGACCAAAGAAACTACTATTCATCTATTCTTTCTTCTTAGTTGCTTCGGATTTATGGTCATGGAGCACATTGTAATCTTTATTTGTTGTGAATTGCTCTGTGCCTAGGTCAATTGGGGACCTCTTGGGATGTTGGTTAGGGTGCTGCCCTATTGCTAGGGTTCACAAAGCCAAGTTGGCCCCCTTTGACTCGGTGTTTTTAAAGGCAGAAGCATAAGGCAAGGTGCTTGACCTTTTACAAGATGAAGCAGAAGCCTCAAGGCATAACCTTTCCAAAGTTCTTTATTAAAACAAATAAATGTTGTTATTAGTCAAAAAATATAATTTTTAGTATTTTGAAACTTGGGTCATCACTATAATCTCAAAATTCTAAAGGAAGATTAGATATTTTGACTAATATTCCTTTTAAAAATAGTAATTTGAAAGTATTTTATATAAAAAAACTCATGATACAACACATTTTCCTCTTTCTCTCTTTGGTTCTTGTAAGGGAAGAAAAAGATCCAATATCATATGGAAGTCATAGGAGAGCATGACCAATTTATGTAAATACCCCCTTTTAATAATGTGTTAAAGTGGTCAAGCATTGTTGTTATTATAAATTACGCTCGGTTGAGGTTCTATTGATCTGATTTAACGGGTTAGGGTTTTCTAATTCCTTTTTTTCATTCTTTACAAAATAAGGGTTTATGTTGTTCTAATTTTTTTTGACCCCCATAGTTAAAAAGTGTTTATATGCACAAAAAGTGTTTGAAGCGTTACTTTTGAACATGGTTTTAAATCGCGTTATCGAGACACGTAACGGTCGCGATAGCGGTGTAATGGTATCGGGACTATCTGTCAATATGTAATGGGAATCGGGAGCCACACCCGTGAATTTTTTGTAATCACTAGAAAATCCCTTAAAAGTTACTATATGCGTGGCTTTGCTCCAATTTATTACTTTTTAATGTTTTTAATTATTTTTATAGCGCCTATGAAAAAATTTACTTATTGTATAGGACTTTATATTGGTTTTATATCAAAATAAGAAAAAAGTACAATCTATTATGACTATGACAACTAATAATTAAAAATGCAACTATAAGTAATTTCAGCAAATATAAAAAAATAAAATAAAACATACACAAAGAATACACTATAAGTGAATATTAATTATTAACTTAATGAACTTAAAGTCAAATAAACACATAATTTAGTAAAATAACAAAAAATATAAATGTGATTAATCATATTATAATACTTAAGTTTTCTACCACAAAAAAAAAACCTCAAGATACCTTTATATGATTTTAGAGCAAAAATATTAATACAAAAACAAAAGTAGCAAATAAATAACTTATACTATTAGAAATTTTTATTTTATATTGGTAAAAGTAGCCTAGGCCCTAGTAATAAGATTCATTCATTTTTAAGCAAAATCTACTAAATCTAATAAGATAAAATTTTACTTTTAAGATTGTGGTAATAAATAATTAGATATAATTTCTAAGACTTACTAAACACTTTGATCATATCTATAATTCCAAATCTTGTGTTTGATAAACTTAAATCACTAGATCTATGGCCAAAAATGAGTTTTTTAGACCTTAGAATAGAGAAAAAAAGAAAAATGTACCATTATTGTTACGTATCGATCCGTAACGGCCGTTATGTAACGGTAGAGGCCGTTATGCCTGTGAATTTTCTACACACTGATATATCAGTGTGTAACGGTATCGGAGGGTTCAAAATAGGTTACGTAACAGCCGATATTTAATACCATGCTTTTGAATGCCTTTGAGTTTGACGTATATGTTCCCTTGGACCACTATTTTTTTTTTTTCAAAGCTTCAAGGCATTTTAGGGATGCCTTGCTTTAAGGTGAGCCTTGATAAAGTTTTTTAAAACACACACTTACGTGGTTTCTTTTGAGGGAATGGAATAGATGCACTTTTGAGGATGTGGAGTTGGTTGTGCATAGATTGATGAAAATTATGTTGTATATGTTCCATTTTTGAATTTCTGGAAAATTTCTAGATTTTTTACATTCTTTTGTTTGATTTCTTAGGCGATATAAATTGTTTAGATGAAGTGTAGCTCTTGACTTTATTATAATACTTTTGCTTATCAAAACTAAAAAATAAAAAAGTATAGACAATATATCTGGTTGTTGATTGTTTTGGAAGGGGAGATGTGGTGTGGGACATTAATTGCTTTACAGATGGGCCATTTGGAGGATGGACAGGACCATCTTTGACGAGTAAGGAGTAGGGAGTCGGGACGAAGAAAGGTGAGTTTGAGGTAAGATCCTTTTATTGAATTTTGAAATGGAAAGGGAGATGGGAGTTCCCTTGGAAAGCTATTTGGAGAACAAAGGCTTCTCTAAAGGTGGCTTTCTTCTAGTGGCGTGCAGCTTTAAGAGAAAATCTTGATGATGGACAATATGCAAAGACGAAGACAAATTATTGCGAAATTGAGTTGTCTATATAAGGCAAGTGGAGGGACAATGAATCATCTCTTAATTCATTGCAAGAGTCGCTCCGGCGGTGTGGATGCTAACTACTTGATCTTTTTGGTGTTTATGGGGTTATGTTGTGCTCTACCTTAGACGTGGTGACAATGTGGAGAGGCAACTTGGTTCGTAGGATGGCTAGGTAGGTGTGGCAATTGGCTCCTTTGTGTTTATGATAGATTATTTTGAAGGAAAGGAATCACAGAATTTTTGAACCTTGGTTTGGAATGTAAAAGCGATTCTTTTGACTACCCTTTATTTTTGGATTACGCGGTGGCTCGACCTTGTCAATAGATAATTTTTTTTGTTTTGGTATATGTTAAAGAGGGTGTAACTTTATTATTATGTTAGAGAATATAATAATAAAGTTATACTATCGCTAGCAGTATATAATGGGGATTATAGGTGTATTCTTTTGAATGTATATGGGTGCACCCCCTTGGCGTTTCTTAATAAAATTACATTGCTTGTCAAAAAAAAAAAATCACAACTTACGGATGATAAATTAGATAGTTTATTTGTCTTTTTTTTTTTTGTGACATAATGATCCAATTCTTTAGTTTATTTTAGTGATAGGTAATTTTTTTCTTAAAATATAATTAGAGAAGTTAGGTATATAGGAAATGTAATTGTTCGGATTTTGTGAATATGTATATGTCCATACGTGTGGACACTTGTGTGCTGGTCTGATCGACTCAGTGTTGTCAAAGGCTAGTGCCTTGTTGCCTAGGCGATCGGGCAATAGCGATTTTCAAACATAACGCCTTGATATGTTTCAGGCCAGGCGTCTTCAAAGAGGCGATGCCTAGGCACTCGCCTTAGAATATATGAGAGGCAACCAGACGATAGCCTTTTTAAATTGTTACGTATTTTACTTGTATCCCTTATATTTTAGTGTTTTAATTATGCACTTATTTAACAATTTTATAAGAGGCATATTAATATGAAAGAATATTATTGTAGTCTAAAATTATTATTATCCAATTTTTTGTATTAATAGTAAGTATTATTATCAAACATTATCACAAAATTGGCCCTCGATAAACATTTAAATTATTTGAGTTATTTCCATAAATATAAAGCTATGAGAAAAGTAGCAACTAGTAAATTCTCATCATTCTTTACTAAATCTGGGCGTACCCATGATAAAAAACATTTTCCCTCCATCAACTAGTTTGACTACTTATATGTGAAGTCTTCCCAAATCCCAACATAAGCCTTACCTTTGAGAAGTAGCTTAGAGGTTTATGGGATTGCCCTATCACGTCTTCTACATTATTAGGATCAAGTTCCTAAAAATTTCTTTTGTGGAGGACTTAAAAGGATAACAAACTTCTGAATATTCATTGAGAAGAACGCACCAAAGCTTATAGTGATTATATCACTTTAATACATTATATGTCACCATTAAATTTAACTTTTTAATGTTACCTAATAAACTTAACTTAGAATAAGTTAATTTCTAATGTATTTTTTTGATTATTTTTATAATTTAGCGCCTAGCATCACTTAGGCTAGCGCTTTTTTGTCGCTTCGCTTTTCAGGCAATGTAGAACTTTAACGCCTGAAGGGCGCCTTTCGCCTTTAACTACACTGGATCGACTATGGTAGATCGGCTTCTAGAAATATAGAGTTGTATGCTTCTCTTTTCTGTTATCATAAATTCTTATGAAAAATCATGAGTTGGGATGTTGTTGTTAATTTTGGTGTCCCTGAATTTTTTCTACTTACTTTTGTAGACTCAACATTTAGATCCAACTTTTATGTTTGTTTCAATTTATATGTACAATATATGTATAGATGGTGATTAGATTTGGAGTATCTTATATGATGATTGTTTGTATTGGCATTTCATACTTTAACTCATTTTCATAAATTTTTAGTTGCAAAGAAGTTATAGTTTATCTTTTGTGGTCATTGGCACAATGATAAGGTTGCTCCATTGTGACCTATAGTTCATGGCTTCAAGTTCGCAAAAATAGCCTGTTCGCTTGTAGAAATAAGGCTGCATACATTTAACCCTCTCCAAACCTTACAGTATTGGCCTTTTGATAAATTCTTCTCTGTTTTATGACTGGAGGACTGTGCCTTTCATTATATGCAATTCATTGTCATTGGATTTATCTTTGCATCTAAAAGTGAAATTCCATGTTTCCAAGCATCTCAAAACATGTTCCAAATAGAAATGTTGGTTATGCTGCACATCTGATTCTTTTCCATTTTTTGGACTGCCGAAAGCTCACCTTTCTGAAATATATGGGACACAGATGACGTTTTCAATGACCTAATGGAGATAGCCTATAGTTTTATGATAAAGATGCAAATATGAATTTTTTATATGTACTGGTAGTGGTAATTTCATGAACATCTGAAAATTCTCACTGCCATAACTCATGTCTAACACAATTTTATGGAGTGAATCAGTAACTATTGGCCTTCGGGTCAAGCATATGATATGTTTAATCAAATATTGTAAACTGGACTCCAATTGAATTGTGTGTTTTGTTTTGCTTTATTCCTTTGTCTCAATTTCTCTCTCTCTTTTCATTTTTGTTTTTGTGGTTTCTATCTTTTTCTCCTTCTTCGTGGTGGACTTGTACTTTGAATGGGCAGACCGAGAAATGAAGTTTTTGGGTAAACATTGTATCTTGAATTGTGTGTTACACTCTTTTTGTGACTGGGTTTAATGGTTTTTCTTGGTATAATCAAAGTTACCATCCGTTCATTTATGCATAAACTTTTCTCTTCTACTTTCACCTTCCTACATTTAATTGGAAGTTGGTTGGTTACTTTGTCCCGTCAATTTTCTTTATCCTGTTTCCTTTTTGTTGGTATTTATATTTCATTAGTTTCTGATTGTCATTGTTTTTAAGAAGGATTATGCTGTGTAGCTTGAACTAAATTTGATTGCTAGCCATGATCAAAACTGATCTAGTCATCGGATACCCCCTGTAAATCATACATCTACAACAACCCATGTAAAAGCATATTACTAGCCATGATCAAAACCGATCTAGTCATCGGATACCCCCTGTAAATCATACATCTACAACAACCCATGTAAAAGCATATTACTAGCGATGATCAAACCTGATCTGATTCTGACTACCCGATCTGGTCTTTTCTAGATGTTGTTTTTGTAGATGCTAGGACTAGCATAGGTTGGAAATTCATGACAACTTGTATGATAGCAGTACGTTTGAACAACCTAGAGGACATACTAGAAGGCTTGAAACATTAAGAAGGCATGCAAGTGAAGCCAAGCATGAAGCTTCATAAACATATAAGAGTGCACAAGCAACAAGAAGGCCAAATGAGTCAAGCTAGAAGACCAAGAAGGTTCATAAAAGCATTAGAATGTAGACTAGCCTAGGATTGATCAGCAATTGAATAGGGACTAATTAAATAGGCCGTATAGACCCCAACAAAAGGGAAGTTTGGTCAACCAATCATGTCATAGAGACCGCAAGTTGGTCGACCAATGTGTCCAGAGTTCAAAAAATAGAGTCGTTAACTGGCCGTTGGGTACAAGCTGTATATATACTACAAGTCTTCATCTGTGAAGATTAATGGTGCTATTGTGAGGGAAATTTCATACAAGTTATATGCACACTAAAGATCACGTGAAGTAGTATTTCAAGCACATTCTACACCCACGAAGGGTGAATCTCCTTCACACACCCAAAGCTTGAAGGAAAAGTCAGGCCTGCTCATATCAATAACTTTCGAGCTTCCATTAGGTAACCTTTAAACTCTTCATTTGTGTAATTTAGGCACCTTACCCCAAAGTACCATAACCACTACTCATGTAGAGTGTGGAATTGAGTTCGCTCAACTTTCCAAGTGAAGCGAAGAAGAAACTAGAGGTTCTAGGTGAACCCAATTGTCTTGCATAACACTTGGACCACACTGAACACAAATCCTAGTGTTGAATCACTAGGTTGGTTGTTGGTAAACTAATTGGGTTAAAACCAACATAGGTTTTAAGTTAGCCATTAAAACTTAGATAATTCCTGGTTAGGGTGTGTCCTTGATTATGCAGGTTGTAAGTGACCCTAGTTATAAAACTTACATTGTAAAGGTTTTTAGGTGAATCTTGAAAATCCTTTTGACATATTGAAAATCCAGTGGGGAGTCAGAAGTAGATGTAGGCAATTGGCCAAATCACTATAAATACTTGAGTCCGTTGTATGATTGGATTCATGACTTGAATTACCAATAAGACCACCATATGCTTTAATGTGTTTATAGAAATGAATGATTGGTGTATGAACGTTATTTGATATATTTTTTTTAATAAGTGAATCAAGCAGAATTGTGATATTGAATGTATGATCAATTGTTATTACTTGTATTTGAAAGAGTGAAATTCTTATTATAAGTAATCCAACAACTTGACAATTCACAAGAAAAATAAAAAAGGGGTATAGGATAAATTGTGCACAATCAAGTTAGGTATAATTGACTTGCAAGATCAAGCCTAAAATAATTTGAAGTCCTATTCAATTGCCCTCCCCTTTTCTAGGACATTTACAGTTTTAATATATGAAAACAATTAAAAAAACGAAAATAATTTAGGAGATATTGGAAATAAAATATTTTAGAAGATACTCCATCCAAATGTGAATATGAACTCAAGAGAATCCGACATTAGGGAGGTAACTGACTCTGAAACCATCACAGCCACTGGTGTAAATGGATACCTCTACAACAACCAATGTGGAAGGCGACAATACTCTTTTGAGCTATATAATTTAAAACATCATAGAATATTTTAGCTATTGATTGTTTATGTATATATATTTACCTTATGGTTATTTCATAGATAATATATTTTGAAGAGAAGTTGTAATTTCCAGACCTTTGGTTGTCTCAATGGAGATTTTAAGCTACTCAATGGTGTGAGACTCATGTATACAACAAGATTGCTGTGCCAGTAACCTTTGCTGAATCCTCCTATTTGGTAAATGCAGGTGTTAATGGTTGTCATCCTTTCTTTGTATGGTCATAAGCGAGTGGTCTATAGGCTGTAGGTTTTGATCTTACAACCATTGGATGTTTCTTGAGGATGTGGAAACCATTTAAAGAACCTGAAAACTTTGTGTTTTTCTCTTTGTATGTTAAGTTTAAAATGTCAATTTAAGTAGCTGTATATATTGTCTGCCAGAAAAAGAGCAACAATGATCTGTTAATTTGATAGATTATTATTTTTATTTGAATGTGGGTTTTCTTATTCTGTGAAGAAAACCATCTAGATATACTATTCTAATTATGCAATGTGAACCCATAGGTTTGAAGAATAACTGATTCATCTGTATTGTGTATAACACACAATTTTCATATGCTGTAAACAGATATAGGATTAATCTGAAGAATATAAAAGGTCACTATCTGGTGTTGGTCCACCGATGCAGCGTGCTTGGAGGGGAACAATGGAGACAAACTTGACTTTGACATTATAAATATTAAGATGTATAGGATCAACCTGAAAAATTTAAACTTAAATCAAAAGTTAAACTGATGTTTCAATTCTGTACTGATTATAGACAGGGTGGTTATTGTCTGTGTTAATGTGTATTTTTTCTTAAAACTTTTTGCAGGTGTTACGAACTGCTTTAAGTAATAGATTAGCAAAAGTGCAAGGATTTCTTTTCCGTGCCGCTTTTCTTCGACGTGTGCCAACATTTTTTCGCCTGATTTTGGAAAATATTCTACTGTGTTTCCTCCAGTCAACCTTGCTTTCTACATCAAAGTACATAACAGGGACCTTAAGTTTGCGGTTCAGAAAAATATTGACCAAACTTATCCATGCACATTATTTTCAGGTAGTTATTCTCAGTTTTTGCACATGCTTATATCTTGAGGTTCAATTCTCCCCGTATCTACATCTTTGTCACCATAAAGGTGAAAAGAAATAAAAAAGGAAGTTAATTTTGCAAAGAAGACATTTGGAGTTCATAATTTCAATTTACACTTGCCTTTTGTTCGTGTTGTAGAACATTTACACTTTGCTGGTAATGTATGATCTAAGAGGATGTGAGATTTCTGTCCTAAATTGTAAGAGATGTTGAAAATCAAGGATATCTCTACAAAAGGATTCATTAATATCTAGGTGGAACTTATCAAAAAAGACAAAAAATCTAGGTGGAATTGTTGCACTGAAACCACAATCATGGGTTTTAAAAAACATTTATGTTGTAGTAGAAGATGGATAGAGGTCCTCGGTGATGTGTTTGTGATGCAACTGTCTCTTTGCCACCCAAAATGTATCGGAATAGAAAATGAATTGGGATTACATTCCGAGAAACTCAAGAAAATTCTGAATGTTTTTTTTTTTTTTGATACGTAAAAAGTATTATTAACAAAGGTGCCCAAGGGGGGGCGAATGTTGATGGAACTCGCATAAATTAAAGTTGCAACCTCACACATATTGTATCGAAATAGAAAATTAATTAGGATTACATTTTGAGAAACTCAAGAAAATTCTAAAATGATTTTTTTTTTTTTTTTGACAAGTAAAACTTTTATTAACAAAGGCGCCCAAGGGGGGCGAACCCGTATACAAAGGAGATGCAACTCACAAAAATTAAAGTTGAAACTCCCCCCAAAAAGTCTGCCAAAGAAGATATATACAAAGGAAAAGCCTCCTTCAACCAAAATTGAAGCACTCACAAAAAATATCCTTAAATAAACTAGGGGGTAATTCCTTATCCTAAAAAATCCTTGTGTTCCTCTACCTGTACAAATTCCATAAAGACACAAAGGAGCCATTCACCAAGCCTTCCTCAAGTCCCTGCTAACTCTTCAACCACCCCATTTAAACAAAAGGTCTTTCACAGTGCCAGGCATGGCCCAACTACATCCAAACAAGGAGAACACAAAATTCCATACATCCCAAGACAATTCACAGTGAAGAAGGAGGTGATTGACTGATTCGGACTCTTTCTGAAATGATTATTCTCATAAAGAGATTGGATTTGCATAATCACTGACACAAATTTTTTTTTCTTTCAGAAGTCTGCCACAGTATCTGACCCTTTCATTAGTAAGCATAAATTACTGATATTATCACATAAAATTCCTGTCCTAGTGAATCATTGATGAAAATCCTGAACAATGATCCTAGTTCAATATTTATGCACATACTCCCAACTGATTGCGAAGTTCACAAAAGGAGTTTAAAATGAAGTTTATTGGCAGATATAGTTAGCAAGAAGAGAATACCAATGTATAAAATCATGGTCATTGTTGGTGAAGACTTGAGCATTTGATGATATAAACAAAGGAAGAAAACAATAACAAAAAATTATCTTTGAGTCACCACCAAGGTCTCTCCACTCCTTGAAAGGTCCGCTTGTTTCTCTCTCTCCATATACACTAAACTAGACAAAGTGGCGCCATCTTCCAAGCCTGCCTCAAATGTCTCTGGATACAACTACGTCTCCATCCCAAGAAAACCTCCCTAATAGTAGCCAGCATCACCCTGCTGCATCCAAAAAGAGATAAAATTAAGTTGCACGCGTCTCTCGCCATCTTACAATGGACGAGAAGATGATCAATTGTCTGTTCCTCCTTTTTACACACAATATTGATCAGGAAGTTGATATCCCCTCCTCAAATTATCTGCCATGTGCCATTGGAAAGGACCCTCAATCCTCCCCATCAAATGCTTATAAAAATATTGAACAGTGAACTTATTGTTGCTCACTTTCCATATCATCACGTCCTCCCTACCCATACTCACCTTCCATCTATTCAACAGTCCCATAAACCCCTCCACCTCCGTCAACTTCCAATCATAAAAGTTTCTTCGAAAGCAAGGGCTTCATTCAAGACTGTTTCCCAACAAAGTGACACAATCCCCTACCAAGGCTTCCTTATTGGAAGTGATATTGAACAAGGAAGGGAACCTCTCCTTAGGTATTCCATCACAATACCACAGACCCTCCCAAAATCTCACCCTCGAACCCTCTCCCACTTCGAATCTTACCAAATGATCAAAATCTTTCCTCCCCTTACTGATGGTCCACACTCAGAATCCATTAGCCCCCTTGCCTCCTTTGTGGACCACCCCCCATCCTCGCAACCATATTTTGTAGACACAACCCTCTCCACAAGGCCCTGTCCTCCACTGCGAACCTCCACTGCAACTTTTCCAACAAAGTTTTGTTTTTATTTTCGATCGGTCCCAACAAAGCTTTATTGTATTTCTTCAAGTCTTTAAATCCCAAGCCTCGCTCTCACACATTACGCTTCACCTTACCCCAAGCTACAAGATGGATCTTCTTTCAATCTTCTTTTTCTCCCCACAAGAAGTCTCTATGAAGTTTTTCCTGCTACTTCTCCACCGAGACCAGCACTGGAAAAGGGACATGTAATAAGTCGGAAGATTCGCCAACGTACTCTTGATGAGAGTTATTCTTCCCCCTTTGAAAGATATTGTCTCTTCCAATGGGCTAAGCATTTTTGAAATGTTTCAATACCCATATCCCTTCTTTCTGCTGGCTATATCTCTCTAAGAAAGCAAGGCCCTCTTTGAAAGTGTATAAAAGATTTTCTATATTGCAATTAATGCTTGTTTTAAATATTTTTGTTGGGTATTTTAGTGGCCAGATCCAGTATTTACATAATGATCTATTATTCATTTGGTGAAAATGTATACTTAAATTTGAAAGTCATTTTTTTGGTTATACATTTATAGCACATTTTACTTGGTAAAAGAAATGCAATCTAATCTTCTTTCTTCAATTGAGAATATGTTTCTTGGATTCTGTGTGGCCCGGGAAACTCTTTAACTTGATATGCTGTCCCATGAAGGCATTGTCTTATTTATCCAGGGCTTTATGTTGTGCTGCTTGTGTAATATATCAATTCTTTATGTTGTTTCCAGAATATGGTTTACTACAAAATTTCACATGTTGATCGTCGGATTACTAATCCTGAACAACGAATTGCAAGTGATGTACCGAGGTTCTGTTCAGAGTTGAGTGACCTTGTGCAGGAGGATCTTACAGCAGTTGCTGATGGTATGCTCTATACTTGGCGCCTGTGTTCATATGCAAGCCCAAAATATGTTTTTTGGATATTGGTAATCCTCCATCCTCTTGACTGCTTCTAATTCATCAACTTTATCTCTGCGGTTTTGATGTTTTAGATGCTTTTATACAGATGCAATAGGATAGGAATTTCCATCTACTGATGGACTGTTGAACTTATCATGATAATTATATATTTAGTAGTTTTTTATCTTAAGATTCAATGATACTTTCCAGGCCTATGTACTAGGAGCAGGGTCAGCAATGAGAAACTTTTCTCCTGCATTCGGAAAATTAATGTCTAAAGAACAACAATTGGAAGGGGAGTATCGACAGCTTCACTCACGGCTAAGGACTCATGCAGAAAGCATTGCCCTTTATGGCGGTGAAACTAGAGAAGCATCTCATATTAAGCAGAAGTTTAAGATGCTTGTTCGGCACATGAGTGTTGTCCTTCATGATCATTGGTGGTTTGGCATGATTCAAGACTTCTTATTAAAATATCTTGGTGCTACTGTTGCTGTTATCCTGATTATTGAGCCCTTCTTTTCTGGCAATCTAAGGCCTGATACTTCAACTTTAGGACGAGCAGAGATGTTGAGCAATCTGAGATATCATACTAGTGTTATAATATCACTATTTCAATCTCTGGGAACTCTTTCCATTAGTTCAAGGCGTCTTAATCGTTTAAGGTATTGCTTGATCTATTATTTGTTTCAACATTTCATAGAGGGATGACGGACACGTTTTCTGTCGAACACTCTAAGCAATCTGTAATTACCTGGAACACTTTAGGAAGATAAATACTCATAATATTCACTCCTTTTGTGTCGCCAAAAAAATTACAAAGTTGACAGATTGAAGGATTTTTACTTCCATTTTATTAACCATGCAGATTTCCCTGCCTTTTACCAGGAAATTTACTTATTCAATTTTTTGTTCTTCACTGATTTGTTGGGCATCATGATATATTTTGGGAGTGAACCTCCTTGGGCCATAGAAACACATTATGCTGAGTTTTCTTGGCTCTCCGATAGGCCTGCATAGCATGTTGTGCAATACCTCATACATTTTGATTACTTGCTGCTATAAACTGTTCTGATATATTTGCAGTTTTTTAGAGACTTGAGAACACAGTGGAAAGAAGTAAATATTCATATAGTATATCTTTCTATGCTTTATTTTCTGGATTATTTTTTGAACTTGAATCTCTTAATTTGCAGTGGTTATGCGGATCGTATTCATGAACTCATGATCATATCACGAGAGCTAAGCGTTCACGATGTATCTTCTCCGCAAGTAAATGGGAGTAGGAATTATGTCAGTGAAGCTAATTACATTCAGTTCGATGGTGTCAAGGTATGTAGAAAATCATTAGATTCGCTACCCTGTTTTGGGATCATTTATTTGTTTTCCAAGTTCTTAAACTAATAAAGTGTCTTCCAGGTTGTTACCCCAACTGGTAATGTTTTGGTGGAGGATTTGACTCTAAAGGTTGAATCAGGATCTAATCTTTTGATTACAGGTGATCTCCTTAAAACTAAAATTTTCTGATTTATTTTCTTCATATTTCCTTATCCTTTCATCACCTTGTCTTTTCAGTGAGATTCTCTTTTAGTTTTTTCTTCCTGTTGACTTTTGTTTCCATTGAAGAAAAGAAGATAACATGGGGTCCAACCTGGTACTAGAACCTCATTTTTGTATTTTTTATGTTAAAAAGGAGCGTTTTAAGGAAGTATATTACGTAAATTCCAGTACATTAGGACCATATCCCCCTCTTACACTTAGTTTATAAGACACATCCCATACCCCTACCATGACCTGTATTGTGTTGTAGCTAACATTAATACTTAAACCATTTTTGAAGTTTGTGTCTATGCATCTAACATAGGTTGCACTTATGACCATCTGTTGTGATAGCTTAGAAATAAATAATTATTAGAATTCATTCAAGCTTTTACTTGGTGGTCACTGTTCAGCAATAAACATATTTGTGCATTTGTTCCTGCATTCTTTATCATTTGGTGTTCTGCCCATGTTCGTATACAAAGCTTTGAAGTTTTCTTCAGTATGGGTGGATGTCAGAAACATGGTTCAGACACCACTTTTTTATATAAGTTTAAGAAGGAGAACTTATGTTTTATTCTCTATTGAAGGTCCGAATGGTAGTGGCAAAAGCTCACTTTTCCGAGTTTTAGGAGGCCTTTGGCCACTAGTGTCTGGCCATATTGTGAAACCTGGAGTTGGTTCTGATCTCAATAAGGAGATTTTCTATGTGCCACAACGACCATATACGGCTGTTGGAACACTGCGCGACCAGTTAATCTATCCTCTTAGTGCAGATCAAGAAGTTGAACAACTCACCCCTAGTGGAATGGCTGAGCTGTTGAAAAATGTAAGAGTTTTTATCCTATCCCTTTTCTCGTGGTCTCTTCTGAATTACTTAGTATTCAGTCATCTCATGGATCTACTGTAATCTTAAAGATTTTCTTTGGCATAATTTTGGATGATAATTTTTGTCTTTATACTAGGTTGACCTGGAGTATCTCTTAGATCGTTACCCGCCTGAGAAAGAGATAAATTGGGGTGATGAACTATCTCTGGGTGAGCAACAAAGATTGGGAATGGCCAGACTCTTCTACCATAAACCCAAATTTGCTATTCTTGATGAATGCACCAGTGCCGTGACAACTGATATGGAAGAACGCTTCTGTGCTAAAGTTCGAGCGATGGGAACATCTTGCATCACTATATCCCATCGCCCTGCCCTAGTTGCATTTCATGATGTGGTCTTGTCCTTGGATGGTGAGGGAGGCTGGAATGTTCATTATAAGAGGTATGGAATTTTGAGTTGGTGTCTAAATTCTTCATGCCTGCTTGTTGTGTGGACTGTAGATATTTGTTATTAAAACTTTCATGAAATCTCCAGGGGGGATTCTCCAGTTCTTACTGCAGCTGGGTTCAATACAACAAAGCCTTCTGAGACAGATCGGCAAAGTGATGCAATGGCAGTTCAACGTGCATTTGCCAATACAAAAAAGGTCTGAGAATTCTAATTTTTTTGGGTTCTATGATGAGTTGTTTTGTTTTATTGGTCCTAACTTTGTGTATTGTAAATCGTGTTGGTGATCTTATATCTAGGATTCTGCATTCTCAAATTCAAAGGAACAATCATATATTTCAGAGTTAATAGCTTCATCTCCCTCTAAGGATCATAATGTTCCATTGCCTGTCATTCCACAACTCCGAAGTGCTTCAAGGACATTGCCATTGAGAGCATCTGCCATGTTTAAAGTACTGGTGAGTGTCTTTTAGCTGGAAGAATATTTTCCAAGTTTTTTTTTCTCCAATATTATGTGGCATCCAAATGAAATGAATCAACCTTCACATTGGCTATTAGTCGGTGTTCTTGCGATGCGTTGTATTATATTACAAAATTTATCATGTGGACTTACTCTGATGACTACTTGGCTCTGGATATTGCTCCCTCTACGTTTTTCTAAACTGTTTTATATACTAAAGTTCCTGTATATTATGATCCACACTGATGCTTGCTTAACTTAATAACCGTCACTGCTATAGGTGGTGAGTTACTTTCTTCCAAGGTACTCCTAGAAATTGACTCTGTTTCTGGACACTGTATTATTTGCTGGTAGTTATTTATAGGTAAAGGATTTTATGGTTGTTTCACGTGATAGAAGATGCCAAACTGCCCACTGAAATCTAATTTCTCTAGGTCATTGCGGATGCTGATGTACCAGATAAGAAACTGGACTGCGGTTTATGGTGTGATAATGATGACTGCAGGGTCGGAGCCAATGACTTGATCAGTGCAAAAGTGCAAGTGCACAGTATCGTAGTTTTATAGTAAAGTGATGAGAAGAGTATTGTCCTCACCTATAGTTATTCGAAAAAACACGAAACAAGTTAAAAGGCTAATACATCATTCATCTTATTCGAGGGGGAAAAAAAAGCCCTTTGTGTCATGATTCCCATCCATTGTTAATGGCTCAACCACAAATACGGAAGCTTCCTTGAATACATATACCAAGTCTAATGGGAGATTAATGGATAAATGATAGTTTAATTGTATATATTAAAAGAAACATTTTTAATATCATCAAAGGACAATTGTGAATGTGTTATACATGATATTTCTAACACTGAAAAATGTGAGTGTTTTTTTTTTTTTTTTTTGAGACTTTATTGGAGGGAGGATGTCGTGCACAATTTTTTTTTTTTTGGATAACCTATAGTTTTTGTGGGTCCTTTTTTTAGATTGAACTCGTCTAATTTCTAACATTTCATATATCAACGAATATAGTTACTTAGTAAAAATATCATGAATCAATATTAAATTCTTAAACTTATAATCGAATATTAAGAATGAAGTTTGCCCCTGCCCCCCCCCGGCGCTAAATTCCTTGCTCCGTCCCTGGATGACTGCATTGTCTTACTTATTAGAATCTTGCGAGTCAAAAAACAAAGGAGAAGCTAGTTAATTTGAATGATGCTTGGACAAGGTTACTCGATGCATATGTTTCTATGTTAATGAACAATTTGTATGATTCCCTATGGTTGTAATTGTGACAAGGTGGGTGAAGCTCACAAAGACTAGTGGAAGAGGAAGAATAACTACTGTTGAGGACAGGGGCACTGACAGTGCTTGTGGTATTGCCTTTGATGAGGATGACTAAGAACTATAAAAAGGCCATTTAGATAATGATGATTATAAACAACTGATGGCTTTTTATTTAATAAGGATATTTGGTAGTCTCATTTAAAAACAGGCAGGGTTATTCTCTAGCAACCTACCAAAAATGCTGGTTCTCTAGCCATCTTTTTTTTTTATAAGTAAAAGTATTCGTTAAAGACGCCCAAGGGGAGTGTTCCCATGTACAAAAAAACGACTCCCTACTAGAGTTTCATAGTATCCAAAAATACAACGTTTTCAAAAAACTATCCTTAGATCTATGTGTATCTGTATCCCTTCCTTCAAAAGTGCATTGATTTCTTTCTCTCCATAAACGCTAAACTAAACACATAGGAGTGATTCTCCAAATTTTCTTTCCTTGCTCCTTTCCTACACCCCCTACCATGAATCCATTAGGAAGGGAAAAACTGAGTTGTTTAATAAAATTGGGTTTGTTTGTTGGTCGTGGAGCGCAGGTGCGATTTTGGAATGATATTTGGTGCGGAGATACTACTTTGAAGGAGAAATTTACTAGGCTTCCTCAACTTACTACGGATGTGGACGCGAGGGTTTTGAATTACCTATCTTTCTTGGAGGGTGGCATTGTGTAGAATCCTTGCTTCCAAAGGAATTTTCAAAATTGGGAGATGGAGGAAGTTATTAACTTTTTGGGCATGCTCCAAGATAATATGCCCAGAGCTATTGGGATGATATTATTATGTTGAGGAAAGATAGTCGTAAGAAGTATTTAGTTAGATACTAATATACTACTATAGGGATTTAGGTAGAAAAGGAGAAAGGCAATTCCCTTGGAAAGTGGTGTGGGACACTAAAGCTCTAGTGAAAGTGGCATTTTTTGTTTGGTCTCTTGTTTGGGGTACGGTGCTAACAATTGCTAACCCTAAGAAAAGAGGTTTCCACCTTGCCGGAAGGTGTTCCACGTGTTTGAAAGAGGAAGAATCCATAAACTATCTCTTCCTTCGTTGCTCATTTGTGAGGGAAGTATGTGGCTTGGTGTTCTCTTTATTTGATGTTGTTAGGTGATGCACCTACTCAGCAAGGGATTTCTTGAAAAGTTAGGTAGGTGGTTGTAGTAAAGGGTGGGCGAGGAAGGTGTGGAGGATAGTGCCTATATGTTTGTTTTGGTGCTTATGGAGGAAAAGGAACTGGCATATTTTTGAAGGGGAGACGATGGACGTTTGTAAATTCAACGATAGTTTTCTGAAAGACCTATACTTTTGGATTATAGAGCCAAACCCCTTGTATAGTTGTATGCATATAATTTTGTTTATTTTTTTGGAAAATATGAGACTCTAGTTTTAGTGAATCTCTTTTGTATATGGGTTCCCCCTTGGGCGATTTTTTAATGAAATACACTTGTCAAAAACAAAAAAAAATTGTCCCGAGTTCCCTTTTTATATATGGGTTCACCCTCCTTGGGCGATTTTTATGCAGTCTTTATTTTACTTATCAAAAAAGTACTACATTGTTTGCTCAACAATATTGTGTTTGGTGCACTTTTTTTAAAATCAATAAACAAAGTACTACATTGTTTTGCTTATTCACCAAATAGAACAATCACATTAAATTGAGAGAAAAGAATAATTTGGAAATTTCATAATACATGGTAAATTGACTTTTCAAGCTGGGCTCTTATTTTTGGGACATCTCGATAGGAAAGGAGGACTTTTAAATTGGAACGGAGGGAGTAATCATAAATTGAAGTTCTTGTTATGTAGTTTTTTGATGTATGGTTTAACTTTTTTTTTTTTGTTCTCTTCCCCGTTTGAGGTCTGTTGGTTGTACTCTTCGAAAGCTATTACTTGATCTGTCAAATGTTGTTATTTTTTCTTTTTTTCCTTTTTGCTTTCTTTTTATTTTTATTTTTGGGTCCAATGGCTGGACTATGAAATGGGGCTAGCCCTTCCTCTTCCTATAGACCCACCAACCCAAATGAAGGTGGGAGTCGATCCTAGGTGTCTGGTATGACTACCGAGAGACTTTACCATCTAAGCTAGCTGACTCCTTGGATGTGCCAAATGTTACCCATTTTGGCTTTGCTCCCTAGTCTTGAGTAGGAGAAGACTGGAAAACACTCACTTTAACCTATCTCAATAGGAACTGTCAAGTTGTCCAGTGTCACTACTCGTTGACTACCTATTTGTTAGAATCAGTGCATGTTCATAACGTCCGCTCATTACAAGCTTTGGAAGTATGGTACTAACTTGCATCTTGAAAAGAAAATAGTATGGCAATCTAATGTTTGTTGGCCTGCCAGTTGCTTAATTCTGCAATTTTATTCTTGGATTTATTACTTCAATATTATTACTCCATTATCTACCTAACATAATCTGACCTTCCTACCATGAATCCAAGAATGAATGCAAATGTGTTTTGACATCTAGGATTATGATCTTCTCAAAGTGCCTTGTTGACCTCCTTACTTCTTATTTTAGGTTCCCACAGTGCTTGATAAACAGGGGGCACAACTCCTTGCAGTTGCTGTGCTTGTGGTTTCTAGAACTTGGATTTCAGATCGTATTGCCTCTTTAAATGGTATCTTTTCTTTTTTCTTTTTAATCTCATTTGAACTCCATGGTGCATTTGGAAATCTGAGGGATGATTTTCCGGTGATAAACATGTGTTTTCTCAGGGACCACTGTGAAGTATGTTTTAGAGCAAGATAAGGCATCCTTTATTCGGTTGATTGGTGTTAGTGTTCTTCAAAGTGCTGCATCTTCTTTCATTGCACCTTCTTTGAGGTAATCTTCGATGGCTCGGTAGGTTTGATTTGCTAGGAAACCTCTGACATATTATTGACCTATTTCTTTACTCAAAGAGAACACTTTGTTTCTACCCATTGAAATTAAATAGTGAAAACATTCTGAAAGACTAAATAAATAACCCCTACAATAATTGGAACCTTTGGCAAATAGCAGGGCTGGCTCGAGACAATTTGAGGCCTAAAGCGACAACTCTAATTGAGGCCTTTTACTTTTTAATATTAATATAAAAAAATTATTTAAAAATTGTTCTTAAGTTTAAGATACAAATTTATTAATTAAGTTTTTGTATTCAAATGTTTCTAACATATATTTTTCAATTGATACTATAACTGATTCACATAATCTTTCTTGTAATGTAATTGATGGGATTTTATCAATTTTATTTTTTAAAAATTTATTTCTACAAAAGTAACTGTCACAGGTATTGTCAATAATATTCTATCAGTAATATATGCATTTAGAAAAGAATCTAATTATTTTATATAATTTAGTATCTCAATTTGACAATTGATGTGGACATGCAACACCTTTACCCTTAATGTGACAATATAAGAACAATGAATCTATTCATATAAAAGAGTTATAATCAATAAAATTATTTAAAACAAATAACACATAATTTAATTCTTTTATAATTCTTTTTTTCTTGCAAGCAAATTAAGTACACAAGTTTTTGTGACAAAAAACCTATTTTTCGTTTTTTAAAAAATGATAAGAGTCTTTATTTATCATTTTTTTTCTAAATTTTCTTAGACTTCATCTCCATGTGCCTACATTTTTTCCTTTTTTTATTCATGTTTTTTTAATATATATTTTTGTAATCTTATTGTATTACAATAGGATTCTTTCAACACACAACTTCAATTTGCATAGATTTCTTTCTTCCTTTTTTATTTGCACTATTTACAAATTTTGGGAATAGAATATTGTATATTTTCTATTTCAATTAAAACTTTACCTAGTATTAGTAAATCTGCTAAATATTGTATTTCAATTGCAATTGCAAATTTACAACGATCATGGTATTAATAAATCTATTACTTATATATATATATGTATATTTGTGTATATATATAGATACATACCAATTACAATTGAGTTCTAGTATTATATATACCAATTATGATTCACCTTCTACAGTTGTAGTTTTAGTTGTCTAGTATTAGTAATATTACTATGTTTCCTATTCCAATTAAAACTTTACCTAGTATTTGACTGACTCTATTAAATATTGTATTCCTATTCAAATTGCAATGTCATGGTATTAGTAAATCTATTACTATATATATATATATAGAGTTAAGCTCAAGTATTATATATGTCAATTACAATTCCGTTCTACAGTGTTATAATATTAGTTACCTAGTATTAGTAATATTACCATATATTACAATATTAGTTACCTAATATTAGTAATATTACAATATATACAGGACGGTTCAACTTTTTATTTTTATTTTTGTTTTGCCTTTTTTTTGTATTAGATATAATCCGTTAAAATTGTTTTTCTTGACTTAGATATTTATGGGGCCTTTTTTTTTTTTTGCAAGACTTAGAATTTTATATGCCTTACACTTCTATTTTTAATTGGAGTGTACTACAGATATATACAAAATTTGGGGCCTTCTTTGAAAGTGGGGCCTAAAGCGATTGCTTTACTCGCTTTAAGCTTGAGCTAGCCTTGGCAAGTAATAACTCATTGTTGTGCTGGACCACAAAGTAGACTGAGCTTAGGCTTGGGCTTAGGGTCTTCTTGCTCTGCATT
This sequence comes from Nyssa sinensis, assembly GCA_008638375.1. NCBI lineage: Eukaryota > Viridiplantae > Streptophyta > Magnoliopsida > Cornales > Nyssaceae > Nyssa > Nyssa sinensis. The sequence goes on along the minus strand of CM018032.1, from coordinate 16,533,021 downwards.
AATTTCGCAAACTTGGGGACTTGGTGTGCTTCTTGACCTGCATCAGTGTCTCACATCATGACACACATTTGCATATAACTCGTGATTGGCAAACCTTCAGCCGAAAATTCTGGTAATATGACATCAACATGAATCTATTCATGTATAAGCTATGATCTTATGATATGTCTTACTCTTTAATGCCATGGCTCATGATAGGTAACCTTCTGAGTGTAATATCTGATGACATGATGCCATCCCATGTACTTTATCATTAACATTTTTACTCTATAGACCCTCAATGGCATAATTCAAGCATATTAAGGTTCATTTTTCAATGTAAAAACTGTTTCTAAGAGCACTCTGATCATCTAATATTGTAAAAATTGTTTCTAAGCTTCTTGTTTGTCTTTAGTTCTTATTACACATTTATGACTTCATCAGAATGCCGTGTTTCCAATTACTTTTTCTTGTTTCTTAGGCACTTGACAGCCAGGCTTGCCCTTGGATGGAGGATTCGTTTGACTCAACATTTGCTGAAGACCTACTTGAGAAAGAATGCATATTACAAGGTAATCAAATGTGATATGGAGTGTTGAATTACTTGTACAAATTTGTCTGAGTTTGACCTCTGGATTGTGGTTATACTCTATTTGTTCCACAGGCTTGCTTTATTTGTATAATCTGTCACTACAGCATTTGAATTTTGATATCATCTTTCCCAAGCTTTATGATGAACTCTTTGTACAAGTATTTTATACTTCTCATTTTGAATTGACAGTTTAACGCGCATAGATTTTGTCTTCATAATGTTAATGTTGCATGAACATAGCTCTCAAAAGTAGAGACACCAGACATCTAACAACATTGCCAAATTATGTCAAATGTCTGTTTATAGGTGTTCCACAGGTCAAGCATAAATATCGATGCAGATCAGAGAATAACTCAAGATTTGGAGAAATTAACCACCGATTTGTCAGGGCTGGTCACTGGAATGGTAAAGCCTGTGGTTGACATTTTATGGTGAGTAAGCGTGGCTACTGTTATTGAGTTTGTTAGTACTTTGGATTCATTTCTGATCTTGGTTCAAGGTGATATGTATATTTTCACTTACTTTCTTTTCTTTCAATTATCTTATTGGATGAATATATCCGTCGTTGTTTCTCAAAAATTATCTTATGAGATGCAGTAATTTTTTAGGTTCACCTGGAGAATGAAGCTGTTAACCGGTCAAAGGGGAGTTACCATATTATATGCTTATATGTTACTGGGTCTGGGTTTTCTAAGGAGTATCACTCCTGATTTTGGGGACCTGGCAAGTCAAGAACAACAACTTGAAGGAACCTTTAGGTCATTTCAACTGCTTCTTATATTACTGCTTTAGGGTCATATTGCTATGAACATCAACTTGACTTGTTATATCATGGCACCAATTAGGTTTATGCATGAGAGATTGCGTACCCATGCTGAATCTGTTGCTTTCTTTGGGGGTGGCGCTCGAGAAAAAGCGGTTAGTTTCTTCTATTCACTATATTTCACATGCAAATTGGGTTCTAAACAGTGTTTATGAGTTACTGTTTTTTTTTTTCTTCATTGGTATTCTTGATATGTTTGACCAAGATACATGGATGCTTAAATTTGTGTCATGGAGTGTGTCTGTAGCTATTGAAATACATGTCTATTTTCATGAACTTACTGTATACTGGTGGGATGGCACATCCATTGCTTGTGCAAGCAAATTTGACTCAAAATCAGGCTTTTTTCATTTCTAAGATCAAAGTTCTGCATGGGGGAAGAGATTACCAATAAACCTTTCCATTCTACAACTACTATCTACTCCATCTTCACTGACCTAGGTGGTCATATGTATTGAGAAGCGACTTAGATACCAAGAGAGAGTTACCGTTGGGAGCACAATGTATTCTGTAAATTTCAAGAAGAATTTTAGTTAAAATTCAGTAAGATAACTGAATTAAAAAAAAAAAATTATGAAGGTATTTCTATATATTGATTGTACTTCTAGAAAACAATTATGAATAATACCTAGACTTTCCCTCCCATCATTTTATGTGAAACAACACTTGGTCCTACTTCTCAGTACTAGTTAATGGGGAAGCTACTGGTTTCTTCCATAGCCCAAAGGACACTCGACAGGGGGATCCATTCTCGCCTCTATTGTTGGTTATTATTATGGAGGGCTTGAGTAGGATGTTGTACAGAGCTGTGAATGGTAGGTTATTCTCTGGTTTTGAGATTGGGAGGGAGGAGCCAGTGATGGTTTCACACTTTTTTGTAGATGATACGCTGTTATTTTGTGAAACATCAAAGACCCAGTTGAGATATTTGAGGTGTGTTCTTCTTTGCTTTGAAGTGGTTTCAGGTTTGAAAGTGAACCTGGATAAGAGCAAGATTATTTCAGTGGGTGAGGTAATGGATATTGAAGCTTTGGCTTGGAATTTGGGATGTAGGGTGGGTTCCTTTCCCACGACATATTTGGGTTTGCCCTTGGGAGTGTCGTGAAGGAACAAGGCAATTTGGGATCCCATCATTGACAGACTTTAGAAGCAGCAGGTGGGATGGAAGAGAAGATACTTACCGAAAGGGGGCAAAATAACCTTGATTAAAAGTACATTGGCGAGCCTTCCAACGTATTACATGTCTATAGATCCAATCCCAGATTTAGTGGAGAAACAGTTGGACAAAATTCGATGAGATGTCTTATGGGAAGGCAAAGAAGGAGAAAGGAAAATGCACTTGGTTAATTGGGAGATAATTTGATGCATAAAGAAAGAAGGGGGGTTGGGGATCAAGGAGTTGAGGGTTTTGAATAAAGCCCTTATGGGGAAATGGTTGTGGAGGTTTGCTTGGGAGCAAGGGGCGCTATGGCGAAGATTAATTGTTGCAAAATATGGTTGTGAGAGTGGTGGGTGGGCTTCGGAAACAGTGGAAGGATCCTTTGGTGAGAGTGTTTGGAAATAAATAAGGGGCGGGGGGGGGGGGGGTTAAAGATGAGTTCTTCAACAGGGTGGGTTTTATAGTCGGGAAAGGAGATAAAGTGAGATTTTGGGAGGATGTTTGGTGTGGTAATGAAGGAGAGATTTCCCTGCCTCTCTGAGTTAGCTTCACATAAGAAGGAAAGGGTTATGGATTATTTATCTTGCTCAAAGGATGGTGTTGTTTGGTCGCCTTGCTTCTACAGAAATTTTCATGATGAGGAAATGGAGGAAGTGGTGAGTTTTTTGTCTCTTCTTCATCAGCAAAAGCCTAATGTGGGAGAAGAAGATAGGTTGGTATGGAAGGATAGAAGTTCCAGCTTCACAGTCAAGTCCTATTATATGGATTTGGCTTAAGAGAGGAGTTAGTTGTTTTCCTTGGAAGGTGATGGGGTACCAAAGCCCCTTTTGAAGGCTATGTTTTTTGTTTGGACCCTTGCTTGGGGGTTATTGTTACCATGGATAATCTCAAGAAGAGGAGGTTTCATTTGGTGGGAAGATGTTGCCTATATCTTGACGATGAGGAGAGTATAAACCTGCATTTTTCTTTGTTGTTCCTTTTTGAAGGAAGTGTGGGATTTATTACTCTCTCTCTCTTTTTGGATGTTGTTGGCTTATATGCCATGGTCGATGGGAGACTTTTTGAAAGGGTGGGCAGGAGGTGGGAAGAAGAAGAGGGGAGGCTGTGGAGGATAACCCCCATTAGTTTGTTTTGGTGTATTTAGAGGGAAAGGAGTCACTTTTTTTTTTAAGGAGACTTAATATCTATTTGTAGATTCAAAGGTCATTTATTGAAAATTTTATGCTTTTGGATTATTGAGGCATACACCTCTTATGCTTATAGTTTTGTGATTTTTTTGGAAAATATGAGGATCTATTTTATTTGAGTCTCTTTTTTGTACATGGGTTCACCCCCTTTGGCATTTTTTACTTATAAAAAAAAAAACCCCTTTATTGTACTTCTAGAAAGCAATTATAAAAAATACATAGATTTTCCTTGCCATAATTTTATGTTTTCAACACTTAGTCCCACTTCTCGCCCATAAACAACATTTGTTTAAAGAAGGGAAGTAATTGGAAACCAATACGAGGTTTTTTATTCTCATGGTACGGAATTTAGTTGATTGTTTGCAACTCAAATATGCATCTGTTGTTTCCAGAGCACTAAATCACAATATTGCTTCAAGTTGTTAAAAGTTCAGTCCACTGCTATAACTTACCCTACATTTTCTGTCACAAATTCCCTTTGTCATGTACATACAAGTGAGTTATTTTTCCTAAAAGTTGTGTTTACGAATGGGCAAGCGAACTCTCCTTAGATTTCCAGATTCATACATCTACTTTCTTCTAATTTTCTTAGTTTGTCTTTGTTTCCCTCCCTTTCCTCTTTTCTTTCTTTCTTTCTTTCTTTACTTATCTTTTTAAGGCTGTTCAACTACTGCTGAGCTCTCACCAGATCAGCTAGATACAGCTGTGCATATTCCGAGAAAGATATTGGCACGTAATTATAATCCAACTTCATATGGTGTGCATGAAGTAACTGCAAATCGTCATTTCTTGAAAACATATTAATAGATAAATCATAAATGAAACAAGAAGATTACCCGAGTCACCTTGAAGAGAAAAACCAAACCGAATGAATAAATGCCTTGCCAACTGTTATAACTTAACGTAAAGAAGCATTCTCAACCAATGACCAAACATGTTAATGTTGGAGTCATGGTATTGTTTCTGCTTATTGATATAGCATGCAGGCTTACATGGATAAGAAATTATGCAATATGAAAATTCATTTAACAGATTCAAGAAAGAGATCATAATGAAGCTTTTGGGCCTAGTAATGTTCGGTGTTATTAAATTCAATGACCATAAAGGAACCTGTGCAACTCTTACTCACCACAGCCTGTTAATATATATATATATATATATATATATATTTTGATAAGTAAATCACACACAACACACTCACTTTGCCCCTTAAGGGGACTTGATCTCTCAACCTCCTATATAGGAAGGTGGAGGAGGTACCAACCAAGCTAGAGCTTGTTGGTCACAGCTCACTCGTGCATCCTCTATACTACCCAATGTTTTTAAACCTAGATCATTCATTGAATTGGAAAATGACTAGGTTAAGGGTTGTTGGTTTAACAATCTAAGTTAACCCATTGAACTGTGATGTTATCATGACATTATTATTAAAATAATTGTAATTAGTAAAAAAATTGCAATTTGGGGTTTTTAAATACAATTTTCAGCACTTAATAATTTGGTTGCATATGATTGAAAACCTAATATGATAACTTGTACCTTTTATGAGACAAATGGCAAGCTTTAATCGTCTACATATTCAAATTCATAGCACTTAGAGAACATCATTAAGATTCTATGAAGCACGGACACTCTATTTTGGTTCACGTGTCCCTTGTCGGATACCAACACTCTCGGACACCTGTCGGACACCTAAATCATAGATGTTGACGATTAAATGAAGAAGTTCTTTCATTTTTATTTAATGACTTTGTTATTTTAATATCTTAATAATATTTTTTTGATTTGTGTGTTATTATGCCAATTTTAATTGAAATAGCATTATGCTTTTATTATATGGTAATAAAAAATATAAAAAATTTATATGTATTCAATGTGTCCCTGGCGTGTCCGTGTCCTACTTTTTTAAGAAATAATGTGTCTGCATATCCGTGTCGTATTCGTGTCCCATGTTCGTATCCGTGCTTCTTAGTTAAGATTTAACAAGATCACACTAAAAAAAAAACCTTACCAAAGGGGGTAGACTCACTTTGATCAAAAGCAGACTTCCGAGCCTTCTACTTATTTCATGTCATTTTTTACCATTTGACATTGGTTGTAGAAGACTTGAGAAGTTGCAAAGGGAATTTTTATGGGTTGGAATTGGTGATGAGAATTAACATCTGGTGGATTGGAAGTGTGTGTTCCCATGTGAGAGAGAATCAATTGGGCATTATGAGATTTGATGTGTTTAACTAGGCTTCACTTGGTAAATGGCTTTGGAGATTGCCATTGAGAGGGCAGGCCTTTTGGCATGGAGCGGTGGAGGAAAAGCATGGGGTTCATGTGGTTGATGGAAGTCAAGGGAAGTGGGGACCTCTCATGGAATGGGTCTTTGGAATAGCATTATGAAGAATTGGGGAAGTTCTGAATGCATATTTCCTTTGTTGTGGGGAATGAGTTGAGGATTCCAATTTGGCATAATTCTTGGTGTGGTGAGATGGCCTTGAAGGAGTGGTATCTTGATCCTTTGAGGATTACGACAGATAAGGAAGCCTTGGGTGCAGATTTTGTTTCTTTGTCATCTAATGGTGTGTGGAATCCAAGATTTAGGATGGACTTCTAGGATTGGGAGTTTTGCTTGATTGCTTGAGGTGATTCAGGGCATATCAGTGAATGGAGAGGCTGAAGACATTATTAGGTGGAGTGAAGACAAGCGACGGGTATTCTCTGTTCCATCTTTTTCGAGGTTTGGCTCGGGTTGAGGTGGTTGGCTTCCCATGGAAGAGTCCCTAGAATTTGCCTTTTTTTACTTGGCTGACTAGCTGACCTTGCTAGACTCTATTCTCACCATTGATAATGTGAAGAGGAGGATGTTCCAATTGGCCAATTGGTGTTGTATCATGTATGTGTAAGGAGGCAGAGGAGATGGCGAGCCTCTTATTAATTTCTGAATGGCTAGGGAGCCTTGGGGTTTACTACTTGTGCTTTTTGGGATTGCATGGTCTTTTCCTGGAACAGTGTTTGAGATGCTTGCTGGCTGGAAGAGGGGCTGTTGGAGAAGGGTGGCTAGGAAGGTTTGGGATGTAGCTCCTCTGTCTTGTGTGATACATCTGGGAGGAGCAGAATAGGCTTGTTTTTGAAGGAATTAAGCTTCCACCTGTTATGATTAATCATATTTCGTTTAGACCTTTATACTTTTGGTTCTTGATTGATTCATATGTAAAGTTTTTGAGTGTGATGAATTTGAGCTCTTGATGCTTGTAGTGATAAACCTCGTGTACAAGGATTCTGCTCCTATTTTGACACAATAAAATTTTATTATTAGGGTTCGAAAGGAAAAGAAAGAGAGAGCAGGAAAAATCAGAGAGATAGATTAGAAAGGTTTAGGGCTTCATTAACCTCTTCTACCCTTATACCTTACCTTTATATATATTAACATATGAGAAAATACATTAATACCCTTGGAGAAATAAATAAAAATAAACTAAAATACTCTAATACTCCCCCTCAAGCTGGAGCATACAACTCAAACATGCCCAGCTTGTCTCTTAACGGACACGTATAGTGAATTTTACTTACTAAGAAAAAAAAAATTGAAATGAACAAGATAGAAGGCCTGAAGAGAATGAACTTTAAAGTCTAGTCACTGTAGTTTTCTCAAACTGAACTCACTAGTAAATCAAATTGGCATTAATAGAAGAAAGAAGGAAAAGGACACATTAGATTTTGATGCTCAAATTGACTTTGGGGCTGATTTTTGATGACTTGCAGGTTGTGGGCTGCTGTTCCACTATTGAACTTCGAGATTGGGATTCCATAGGGGTTCGACGTTCCATTGGAGTTGTAAAGTTTCATATATGAAGTATAAGTTCCTAGAATTCCCTCCCCCCCCGCGCGCGCGGGGCACCGCTTAAAGCGTGTAACTTGGTGTAGTGACAGAAAAGATTTAATTCCTGAGAGGAGGAGTACGTGGCAGAAGAGGGGTGGTGGAAAAGGATTAAGAAGAGAGGATTGACACTCTGCCCTGATCATGAGAATGTATGAATAAGGGGAACTGTCACAAATATTGATAGGGACTAGAAACCAGCAAGTTCTTAGAACTCTCAAATGGTTCAAACTATTGAAAGGTTAAGTTGTTGGGTTGAATGAATTAGCTGAAGTTGATAAGTCAATCCTCTGAAATGATTATGAGGCTTCAGGATCCATCAGACCAGTTGATGGGGGCAGGCATTCAGCCCTTCCTTGTACAGTTATTTGATCATTTTCACAACTTTTTTGCCAGAATAGTAATAGATTTTCCTCTTCTTTCTGAGCCATCCTTCTTTTAGTATGTTGCACAGTAAAGGGCATTCCGTGGCTTAATAGTGACTTTCTCTGGATTTGTTTTTAAGTGGACCTTGGCTCTACTGGATGGAGTGTACTGGGATGTTCTCTTGATTTCAGGTGATGATTTTATGTTGCTTTAATTTGTCTTTGAGATATGATCAGGTCAATGATCAAAATTTCGTTTTGTAGTGTTGTTTCGATCACCTAGAAAATGGAAACATTTAGGAGATGTTTCGAAAACATAATGGAAACGATGAAAAAAATTAAAATGTATAGAAACACTTAGAAACATAAAGTAAAATATATGAATGTGTGAAAATAAATATTATAATTAGTTGGAAATGTTTTAGGGTACATGTCCATCTACACAAGAAAATACTAGGTGAAATTAAAAAAAAAAAAAAGGTAAATGTAAATTGGTTATTAATACAAAATAACTCTTTAGTTATTAAAAACTAGTATAAAATATTTAGACCTAATTTGTTTATGTAATATGAATTTATTAAATATTTGCTATAAAATATGTAAAATTATTATTATTATTTTTTGATAAGTAAAGAAGTATATAAAAGGTGCCCAAAGGAGGCAAACCCATTACAAGGGACTTAAAGACCCCAAAAAATAAAGTAAGGGGAGAGCATGTACAGGAAAAGCCTCCTTGAAAATCGAATTCACAAAAACAAATCTTTAAATGAAGAGGCAGATTGCTCCTCCTTAAAAAACACACCTATTTCTTTCTTTCCAGATGCACCTCATGAGGCAAATGGGCACAAGCCTCTAGATCTTCTTGATGTACTTCTGAACTTTACACCCAGACCAAGCCAGGAGGAGCTCTTTCACCGAATCTAGCATAACCCAGGCAAAACAAAAAATAGCCAACACATGGTTCCAGCAGTCGCGAGAAACGTGGCAGTGAATAAGCACATGGTCTACCCCTTCCTCCTCTAGCTTTCAAAGATAGCATCTGCTAGTCATATGGAAACCTCGCTTCTTTAGGTTGTCAATCGTTAAGATGACCTTCCAAGAGGCCTCTCAAACGAAGAATGCAGCTTTGGGGGGAGCTTCTGAACGCCAATTGATGGGCCAAGGGAAATAAGGGCATCCTTGGTTGGAGAGGCTCTTGTAAAAGGACTTGACTTGAGAAAGAACTCGACGGTTGGCTTCCAGATTTATGAATTTTCCCTATCTTCCATCACCTTGAATTTCTGGATATGGGACAGAAAGGCACCCACGTCCTCTAACTCCCAGTCAAAGAATTCTCTCTTGAAAGTAGGACACCACACCACCGTGTTCCCGAAATTGTCATAACACTCCTTTACCCAAGCTCTTTTGTTAGTAGCCAAGGTAAAAAGGGAAGGGAACATCTCTTTCAAAGGATTGTCACGGCACCAAGTATCTACCCAGAATCTAAAACGGGAACCCACTCCTACCTCAAACCTGATAAAATCCTAGAACACACTCCCCTTCCCCTGGATGGAAACCCCACCTGGCCACAACCTTTAGGACCCTTCCACCCTACCCGAAACCCAACCCCCCCCTCCACACTCCCATACTTACAAGCAATAACCTCTCTCCATGTCTCCCTGCCTTCTACCCCAAACCTCCAAGACCATTTACTAAGAAGCGCCTTATCGAACATATGCAAATCTTTCACCCCTAACCCTCCCAAAGAAGGAGCTTTCTTCACCTTCTCCCAACTAACCAAATGAATTTTCCTCACATCACCCTCATGGCCCCAAAGGAAATCCCTCTCAATTTTTTCCAGAGTCTTGCTTACAGATGTAGGGATAGCAAACAAGGACATGAAGTAAGTAGGAAGGCTTCCAAGAGTGCTTGTAACAAGGGTAAGCCTCCCACCCTTAGACAAGAGTTGGCCTTTCTAGCCTACCAGTCGCTTCTAGAATCTCTCCACCATGTGATCCCAAACTCCCACTGCTCTTGAGGAAGCCCCAATGGGAAGGCCCAGATAAGTCAAAGGGAAAGAGCCAATTTTGCAGCCCAAGGTGCTTGCGAGGACCTCCATGTCTTGCACCTCACCAATGGGGGTGAGCTTGCTCTTTGTAAGGTTGATCCGAAGACCCGACACGGCCTTAAAACACACCAAGATGCAACGAATGAAGCGAAGTTGCTGGATAGAAGGCTCGCAAAAGATAACGGTATCATTAGCGAACAGGAGATGAGAAATGCCAACTTCCCTATTGCTTCCATTTGACAGAGAAAAGCCCTTTAACAGACCACCATCTTGGGCTCGGCTCATGAGGTGGTTGAAGACTTCCATCGAAATCACAAAAAACAAGGGAGATAGGGGGTTTCCCTGTCTAAACCTCTCGAGAACCCTGAAAAAGCCAGCTGGGGTATCCGTTCACAAGGATGGAATAAGAGACTGAAGAAATGTAGGAAGCAATCCATTTCGTCCATCTCTCCCCAAAACCCATCTTTCTCAGACATTTAGCAGACAATCCCAATTAATATGGTCGAATGCCTTTTCAATGTCCAAGTGGCAAACTAGCCCTGACTTCTTAAGCTTGAGCTTGGAGTCAATGCATTTGTTTGCAACAAGAGCAACATCAAGGATGTGCCTTCCCCCAACAAAGGCATTTTGAGAGGAGGAGATTATATTGCCTATAATCTTTCTAAGCCTCAAGGCAGAGAACTTTGGCCAATAACTTGTAAACATTGCCCACCAAACTGATGGGTCTAAATCCTTGATGTTCAACGCTCCCTCCTTCTTAGGGATAAGAGCAATGAAGGATGCATTGAGGCTACGCTCAAAGGCCCCATCCCTATAGAAACTCCTGAAGACGGCCATCACATCCTCTTTCACAACATTCCAACAAGATTTGAAGAAATCCATAGTGAATCCATCAGGGCCAGGCGCCTTGTCCCCATCGCAAGAGTTTTAAGGCTTCCACAACTTCGACTTCTTGAAAAGGTAGCTCCAGGGATGAAGCTTCATTACCATTCAATCTACCCATAATAAAAGGTCCTCCACCCCTGGTCTCCATTGATGGGGTTCACTGAACAAGTCACGGTAGAAGTCAACAATCCCTGATCTGATGGCCTCATAATCTGTAAGTGTTTGGTCATTTAGTACAATAGAGCATATTTTGTTTCTCCGGTGATGAGTTGAGGCCACCCTATGGAAGAATTTAGAATTGCGGTCACCTCCCTTAAGCCAAAGTGCCTCTTGATTTCTGCCTCCAAGACTTCCCCTGTATCTGGGATGGTGCGTCCCAAACTAGGCTCACCCTCAACCGACCTGTGCCCCGAACTGGGCTCACCCCAGAAAGTTCTTTCCCCCTAAATGCTGCCAATGCCTAGGCCTAAAACTTTCCTCTTTTCCCTTTGACCCATTTGAAGTGGGCTTATTATTTGCGGCGGGATGGGCCTTTGTAGAAATCGGCCCATTTTCACGGAGATCAATTTTTCACACTGAAGGTTTAGAGTTTCCATGGGTGCGAGGTGGTCGATGATCAGAGACCCTCTCCTTGTCACGTGGCAGCCATCCGTGAGCCCTCTATTATTTCTCTACTTTCCACGTGTCCCTCCTCGATCAATGGGTAGGTTAATCGCTTTCACGCGCCCTTGGCGCATACACTCCCTCTAGATTTGATCTTCCTTCCCTACCAGCGAATGCTGCAACTTCAGGATTGAAGTGTGATTCTTTTAGGCACGCCGGGCCCGCCTCCGACCAGATCGGGATAGCATACATCCAATTGCCACACTTTATGCGGATGACAACTGGGATTTCCTTCACATTTGCGATGATCAGAATTATGGCCCCCTAAAGCTACCATCGATCGGACGTCGATTTATCCACTTCTACGAATTTGCCGTAGCGATCGCCAATGGACCGAAAGACTTCGTGACTCCAAAGGAAAGTCGGGAGACCCATAAGACGAATCCAAATAGGTCCCGTCAGTCCCTGACTCAGTGCAGCAACTCGTTGGCGACCATTGGAGAAGGGTTACTAGATTTCCTTTATAAATCCAGTCTTTATGGTTGAGGATCCAATGGACCTTCATAGCAGACGGAAGCTCAAACAGAAACCACGATCCATACAAGTCTAGGACCTTTAGATTCACTTGGATTCCCCAGTGTCGTTAGGCCCATCATTGAAGGCCATCTCTTCCCGGCACTAGAGTATTTAGATGTCCAACTATTCCGATGATACAATTCTTCAAAAAATTCAGCCGACCACCACAGGATCCCAAATGAACTCTAACATCTTCCGACTCATCTCTCGGACTCGTTTCCACCATGACTAGTTCAAACGGCCATTCCTGGAGTCTTGAGGTGTGGAGGTATGAAATCTTAGTCTTCCTACTTGCTCTTATAGTGGACATTCCTAGGGATCGGAAAGCTTGTGCAACCGCCAACCAGCCCCCCTTAGAAGCATCTTCTGGCAGGAACAAGTGACAGACGCCTTTGTCAGAATGCCCCTCCACTTTCATGAAAGTTCCTTTCATATTCAAGCCTCGCCATAGCCACAGGCTTCTGTTTATCCCATGGAGGCTAACTGGGAGATTAACCTTCTCTTACCTTGCGAAGCGGCTTCCAACTCCAACTCCCATCTCAGTCACCTATAGGCGTCGGATGACATGGATCCCCCTCTCAATAATCTAGAAGAGATCACCATTTTTACCGTCCCCAGCCACCACATCGAAGGACTTCTCGCCAAATTGAGAGAACATCCCAACACAAATTTTGGGAGGCATGTAAAATTATTATAAACCATAAAATAATAAATATATATTGTGTAATATCCACGAATTAGACAATTTGACATAAATTACATATAATATAATAAGTAAAATATAGTAATTTAAACCTATTATAATTAGTAACTAAGTATTAAAATAAATTATTTATTTATGTTTTATTTCCATTACTTTTACTCTTCATCGTCTACTGTTTTTGAGAAAAAATATAAATATTTTCTTATAATTTTGAGTTTTAATCTTTCAATCTCCACTATTTAAAAATCAAATGGATATTATTTTTTATCAATTTCTAGAAGTATTGTTGAATTCAAAGAAATTTTTCTACTGTTTCAGTATGTTTCAACTAGTTTCGGTATGTTTCTAAGGAAAAGACTTTGTTTCCATGGAAATATGTGAATTTCGGTATTCCAGTTTCGTTTTGATTCATTAGGAAACGGAAACGTTTCGGCCGTTTCGATGGAAAATGACACTAGTCTATATCTGTGTAGCGACATTAAGAGGGTGATCCATTGGTCCATTTTGCTCCACAAACTCCTCAAACAACCTGATCCAGGGATCAAAATGGATCAGGTTGTTTGTGGAGCAAAATGGACCAATGGATAACCCTCTTAATGTCGCTACACAAAACTAAACTAGTGTCATTCTAGTGCTTTTATAAATAGAATGTCATTCTACTGCTTTTAAAACTAGAATTCTTCTGTTTTTTTTTTTGTCGGGGTGTGTGTGGGTGTAAATGGAAGTTTGGCAAGTTTACTTTATTAGAGGCCAGTGAATGCTTTTGTTTGCTAAATTCAGGGTCTGAAAGGTTTGTTTTCTACACATGTTAATGTCTACCTTTATCTTCTAACACGTTAATCTAGTAGCGTGGACGCTGAGATGACTCAATGTGGATACACCAACATGACAAATCCTAAAAATTAGGACCTGGGCAGGGGGAGGATGGCAGTGTACATCGGCTAAGGTGTTATGGTCCTATAAAATGGAGACCGATAAATGCACCAATAAGAAAGAGCAAGATGGTTAGTATTGAGGGCCATACTAGGGGTGAGGGTGACCAAAAATAACTTTGGTAGATGTAGTTAAAAAATATATGATAATGTGTGGTCTAACGGAGAGAATGACCTTAAATAAAGAAGAATGGCTAGATAGGATTCATGAGCCGACCCCAAATTATTGGGATAAGGCTTTGTTGAGTTGAGTTGTTGAGTTATTATATGAAGCATTGGTTAATTCATTTAAATTCCTATATTACCAATTGCAGATCTTGGAAGATGAAGATCCGAGAGTATGTTATGTTTATTACTACCATTACTCTCCTTATTTATTTGTTATTTCTTAAAACTATATTCTCTTTCAAAAGAGTGCCTGCTGCATGTTTGGCCTGTGTTGTGTATTCAACCTTAAATTTAAAAAATAAATAAAAAAGAATTTTTCAAACATGTTTGAGATATGTGTAACACATTTCAAGTTTTATCGTGTCCAATACAGTGTCCTATTACTTGATTTACATCCAAAGCATATGTAGCTATATTTTAAATTGCGGATTGAAATTGATTTTGGAACCTCCCATACAAATCAAGGTTGTCCTCACTCCTTAATTGTATGATATAGACCTGTTTAATGCATTTCATTGTTGTTCATCAGTCTCTAATCCTTTATTGATACTCCTTGTACCAACCAGATGGTTGAATCAAGATTTAGGGAACTTCTCAATCACTCTACATTACTTATGAAGAAGAAATGGCTATTTGGTATATTTGATGACTTTATCACAAAGCAACTCCCACACAACGTTACTTGGGGCTTGAGCTTGTTATATGCTATGGAGCACAAGGGAGATCGAGCCTTGACTTCAACTCAAGGTGACATTAGTTAGCAATTTTATTGAATTGAACAGCTATAATAATGCATTTTTTTTTACCAAAATGAAGGTTCCTGTTTTATATTTCCTTTTTTTTTTTCAGGTGAGCTGGCTCATGCACTGCGGTTTTTAGCATCTGTTGTATCTCAAAGCTTTTTAGCTTTTGGTGACATTCTTGAACTTCATAGAAAATACCTTGAGCTCTCTGGGGGTATCAATCGAATTTTTGAGCTCGAAGAGCTTCTAGATGCTGCTCAATCTGGTGCGCCCTTTCTCTGTTCTTTGACAGTTTTATTGTGCAATCCTTTTCTCTTTAACCTGGATCTTCACTGAAAAGTAACTTGTTTTTGAGAGTTTTTTATTTAGAAATCTAGAATATCTCTTTTATGTTTTTATCTTTTTTAGCACTATAATTAATGTATATTGAATGCAAGCAAAATTTCCCCTTACACCGGGGCTCTTCTTTGAATAAAAGGTCCAACTCTCTGTTTTATTCTAAGGTGTATACTATCTTGTTGGGCCTTATCCTTCAGTAATATTTGCTGAAACCCACAAGTGTGCACTCCTGTCAATGCAATCGTAATTATTCAGGAAATTTAACCCTAGTACCACTCTGAAGATTCTAGTCGGGTACTAATATTGTGTGTTCGTTCATAATGTACTTTAATGCATTAGTATGTGTGTTAGGGTTTCCCCAGTAAAGTGTTGTTACACTCTTGATCCAACTTGTGCCAACTTGTGGGAACGCCAATTGGACACTTAGTGCAACGTTCCAACTATGTGTTTTTTTTACATGTTCAAAGCATTTGAGTGTGGACCCTAAGGTAAAATTTTTCCCATTATTCACATCTCCTTGCTTAGTATTTTATTGTGTTTAGCACCCATCATCCCTGTCGTTGCACAAACCTTTGTCCATTTTCTCAAATCATAGTTTATTGTATTCATTGCTAAATGTATGCATCTAACATGCAAGACAGATTGCATGGATTCTACTGGTTGTGAGACTTGCATTGAAGTAGTAAAAGTTATCAATGGCTTGAACATAACCTGTGACCACTTCTCTTTTGAATCCAATGTTCCTTGTATGCAAGGATAGATTAAAGGCAAAGGGGATTACAACTGATTTCTGGAATTTTTCACAACGGACATGGACCAATATATGCTTTATCAAGTGGAACCTATGAGGCATGAACATGGATACTGTCGGATTTCTAGGGAATAAATTAGGAAATTCTATTTTTTCCAAATAAAATCTGAAATTACTATCAGATTTTAGTATTTTCTATTTTCTAGCCTAGAGATCTGCTGGTTTGGTAGCCTTCCTTTCCTATTTATCTTGTATTCGTCTCTCTTGAAATTCAATAAGAATGATTATTCTTCTTCTCAAAAAAACCTTCATGGTATCAGAGCCTCGTGCTCTTTTTCTATTTTGTTATTTCTTCTAATGATGTCGTATAAGTCGGCGATGACCGGCGCCCAAGGAAATTCTACCGTCTCTTCCAGCACTTCCAAAACCATTCTGCCCAATCCCACTATTCCTCTCCACGCCTGTATCTGCCGATTACTATTCCTAGAATTAAGCCCTTTATCTCACGGTTACAAAACTCAATGGGCAAAACTATCTCGAGTGGGCTCAGTCCGTAAAGTTGGCGATCGATGGTAGAAGCAAAATGGGACATTTGACTGGTGAAATATCGAAACCTGCTGCTGGTGACCCTAATCTAAAAAAATGGCAGTCTGAAAATTCTCTTGTTATTGCTTGGCATGTCAATTCCATGGAACCTGCCATTGGAAAACCTCACCTATTTCTTCCCACTGCTAAAGATGTCTAGGAGGCCGTTCGAGATCTTTATTCGGACCTGGAGAATTCTTCTCAAATTTTTGAGTTGAAAACTCGACTCTGGAAATCCAAGCAGAATGATCGTGATGTTACTACTTATTACAACGAATTGGTAACGTTATGGCAGGAACTTGATCAGTGTAATGATGATGTTTGGGAGAATTCGAACGACCATGCTAGCCACAAGAACAGAGAGGAAAACGACAGGGTTTACATATTTTTAGCCGGCCTTAATTGGAGTTTGGACGAGGTTTGAGGCCGCATTCTCGGCAGGAAGCCATTGCCCTCTATTTGGAAAGTTTTTTCTGAAGTTAGACATAAAGAGTCAAGGAGAAAAATCATGTTGCGCAACATCGAACCTGGTTTCAACGTGGAACCTAAGAGCTTTGCTCTTGTGTCAAGAGGTGTTGATTCTGACAACGACAGGCATAAGAAACCGTGGTGCGAGCATTGCAAAAAACCGTGGCATACGAAGGAGACATGCTGGAAGCTTCATGGTAAACCAGCAAATTGGAAGCCAAAATCCAAACGTGACGGTCGCGCCTACCAAGCCACTGCTGAAGAGACTCAAGAGCCTTCTACCCACTCGAATGTTGTCCCTTTTACCAAAGAGCAATTAGAGCACCTGTACAAATTGTTTCAATCTCCAAAACTGTCCTTAACTCTGTCTTGTTCTTTGGTACAGAAGGGAAACTCTCTTGCTACTGCATTTTTAGGTGTTATTCCTAACTCTGTTCATTCTTGGATAATTGATTCTGGCGCAACTGATCATATGACTAGGTTGTTCCAAATTGTTCTCATCCAATAGTCCGTGTGCAGGCAATAAAAAGGTCAAAATTGCAGATGGTTCACTCGGTAATTGCCGGGATAGGAACTATCAAACTCACTTCATTGTTAACCCTCCATGATGTGCTCCACGTTCCCAATTTGTCTTGCAATTTGTTGTCCATCAATAAAATTACCTCTGATCATCAATGTCAAGCTAATTTCTACTCTTCTTAGTGTGAGTTTCAGGAATTGACCACGGGGAGGATGATTGGCAGTGCTTAGGCAAAAGATAGACTCTATTATTTTGACGATGGACCCAACTCGAGTAGACAATGTCAAAGTACTTGCTTAAATTCTGT
The DNA here is from genome assembly GCA_008638375.1 of Nyssa sinensis. NCBI lineage: Eukaryota > Viridiplantae > Streptophyta > Magnoliopsida > Cornales > Nyssaceae > Nyssa > Nyssa sinensis. The sequence goes on along the minus strand of CM018032.1, from coordinate 16,515,421 downwards.
TTTTGTTTCCAAAGATAATGATATTATGTTATGTCATTATAGGTTAGGCCATCCTAGTTTTCAGTATTTAAAATACTTGTTTCCCAATTTATTTCGGAATAAAAGTCCATCTTCTTTTCAATGTGAAGTTTGTCAGTTTGTTAAACATCGTCATACATCCTTTCCCACCCAACCTTACAAACCAACTACACCATTACTGTGATTCATAGTGATATCTGGGGCCCATGTAGAACATCTACGTATTCTGGCAAAAAATGGTTTTTGACTTTTATTAATGATCACACAAGATTAAGTTGGGTTTATTTGATGAAGGATAAATCTAAAGTAGAAACAATTTTCAAAATTTTTTATACCATGGTACAAACACAATATCAAAAAAATATTCAAATATTATGGAGTGATAATGGTCGAGAATA